>SJYX01023344.1:112850-149542 GCA_006410675.1 Oreotragus oreotragus | reverse complement strand
AAATAGAACTGCCTTATGACCCAGCAATCCCACTGCTGGGCATACACATTGAAGAAACCAGAATTGAAAGAGACACGTGTGCCCCAATGTTCATCACAGCACAGTTTATAATAGTCAGGACATGGAAGCAACCTAGATGTCCATCAGCAGATGAATGGATAAAAAAGCTGTGGTACATATACACAATGGAGTATTACTCAGCCATTAAAAAGAATACATTTGAATCAGTTCTAATGAGGTGGATGAAACTGGAGCCTATTATACAGAGTGAAGTAAGCCAGAAAGAAAAACACCAATATGGTATACTAACGCATATATATGGAATTTAGAAAGATGGTAATGATAACTCTGTACACGAGACAGCAAAAGAGACACAGATGTCTAGAACAGTCTTTTGGACTCTGTCGGAGAGGGAGAGGGTGGGATGATTTGGGAGAATGGCATTAAAACATGTATAATATCATATATGAAACGAATCACCAGTCCAGGTTCGATGCATGATACTGGATGCTTGGGGCTGGTGCACTGAACGACCCAGAGGGATGGTACGGGGAGGGAGGAGAGAGGGAGGTTCAGGATGGGGAACATGTGTATACCTGTGGTGGATTCATGTTGATGTATGGCAAAACCAATACAATATTGTAAAATAATTAGCCTCCAATTAAAATAAATAAATTTAAATTTAAAAAATTTTAATAAATAAATTTGAGCTATTTCAATATGGCTTATGGCTTTCTTTTCAAAACACACACCTACACTTCTAGACAGAAAGTGGCCTATATTTTTGGCCAAGAAGTATAAGACAGCAACTCTTCTCTCATGAGTGATATGAGTTGTGTTGTGCTGAGTCAGAATCTAAACAAGCATCTGAAGGAACTTATTTTTACTCACTATTTCTTACTCACTTAAACAGAGTTATAAAACCCCAGTAGCTCCACATAACTAAAAGTCACACACATGACTAAAAGTTATCTTAGTAGGAAGTGAGATATACAGGTCACTTTTGTCTTTATTTCCACTTTTAAAAGAAAAAAACTACATCCTTTCCTAGTCGCAATTCTATGCTTCCCAATACTAAATGTGCCCCACACAGGTGGAAATCCATTCTCTTCTTCAGTTTTATGCTCTCAGTCATTTGAAATCTACTAGTCAGTTTCTTCTCTTTCAAACTTTCAACTATATATTCTTGACAGTTTCTACTTCCTCCTGTCTTCATCTAGGGAGAACTAGAACAATCAGAATGGATTTCTTGCTAAGTAACCATCCAGATATCTCCTGGAAGGCTTGCTTTCACCACAGCGCATCTGAAAAAAGAACTGCTTTTAATACTCAGCCCACTTAAATTCTGTTACCATCAAGAATTGTCCTCTGAATTCAGAGATTCTATACAAACTCCATCAAATAAGTCAGGGTTTTACAATAAAGACAAAGAGAGGATTTGGGCATGCTCAAAGTTAGAGGGCAAGCAGGAAGCAGAGCAAAGTTTAGAGCAGTGCAGTCCTAAGGATTCTGATTCAGAGTTGAGTCCAGAGACTACAGAAACAGGAAGACATGTATAAATACCAAGAAGCATTGAAGGCGTAACCCACAGGCCTGAGTCAGTCAGCGATGGGGTGTTCAGAGGCCTGAGGGGGTCCCATGAGAGAATCAAACATACGAGAGTTTCCTACAAGAGACCCAAATTCCCAATCTCAATGAGGCCAGCAATGGACCATATTGAAAACCAGCTACAACTGTGCTAATCCAATCTCACTGCCAGTGGCACTGTTCATAAATCCACCACTTTGGAGCATAATTTAGTACTATGTTTATAGAGTCACAAAATATTTATGGTTTTTGATCTGGTAACCACACGTTAAAAATACAGAGAAAGGGACATAGAGAAAGTGGTTCACTGCCAAGGACAAACGCAGACATCTGCATTTAGGTTTAAACATTCACAGGTACAGACAGTGGTTGCCCAGATTAGCGCCCGTTTTGTGAAAAAGCCCTGGGGATCTGGAATGAACCAACTTCACTTCAGGGCTCCTGAGGGGGAAGTAACAAGAATGGTGGGAACACATAGCACAGTCAGCAGAGCTGGTCTGAATCGGTTCTCCCTTCTACAGATGGCAGTGAAAGGGAAAGCGTTAGTGGCTCGGTTGTGTCCGACTCTTTGTGACCCCATAGACTGTAGCCTCAGAGAAGACAATGGCAACCCACTCCAGTACTCTTGCCTGGAAAATCCCATGGATGGAGGAGCCTGGTGGGCTGCAGTCCATGGTGTCGCTAAGAGTTGGACATGACTGAGCGATTTCACTTTTCACTTTCATGCATTGGAGAAGGAAATGGCAACCCACTCCAGTGTTCTTGCCTGGAGAATTCCAGGGACGGGGGAGCCTGGTGGGCTGCCATCTATGGGGTCGCACAGAGTCAGACTCGACTGAAGTGACAGCAGCAGCAGCAGACTGCTGTTAAGTCACTTCAGTCGTGTCTGACTCTGTGTGACCCCAGGCTCCTCTGTCCATGGGATTCTCCAGGCAAGAACACTGGAATAGGTTGCCATGCCCTTCTCCAGGGGATCTTCCCCTTGATTTGAACCTGGGTCTCCTGCACTGCAGGCTGATTTTTTTTTTTTAACCATCTGAGCCACCAGGGAAGCCCATAGACTGCAATAAGCCATTCAAATTTCTTAACTGAAATGAAATGTTTCTGCTCTGTGATCTACTGGGAAACAAGCCTCTTCCAAATGCAAATATCTAAGCCCAGGTGAAACAAAGCCATCAGCTATTTTCTCCCCAGTAGCGCTGGGGAGCTAGGGGGATGTGAGAGGTGGCCATTAGGAAACGAACAATAAAGAAAGCAGGATAGGCCCCAGTATAGATGTATACAAAAGAAATGATTCTGGCAAGCCCAGGTGTTTGCATCTTCCCATGCATAGAAGAGTGCTAAATCTTTTCATGTGAGAAGTTTAACTTGTCTTAATTTAACAGTAATCTTTTAATATTCAGATTACCTGCCCCTTGCTGCAAAACTGGTATATAGCCTGGCTCCTCCCCCTTCCTCTTCGGAGTCAGCTCTCTGTCTCCCGTCAGGAGAGAAGGAGTCAGGACTCTGGCTCGAGTCCAAACATTCCTACCAAATAAAACCTAACTTTCAACTTTTAGGCTGCATGTATTTTTTCCAGTCGACAGGCTCCTCATCTCCAGAGGGAAGATATCATATTTCTTTGATTCTCAGATGGGCTTTCTGTTCCTGTTCCCCCAATACACATTTAACTTTTCTGAAACTGGCATGACTATTGCACTTCGTCTCCATTTAACGAGATGGCATTTTTCTTTCTCTATTTTTCCCCGAAAAGCTGAAATCTAATTGACGGTATTATCTTGTCATGAACAGTGTTTTAGAATCAAGGAAATACAATAGTAACACTGACCTTAGTATCATTGTGAAGACTAAATAACATCAGCTATATAAGGGACTTCAACACGTTGCCTTGAAAATAGTGACTGATCCCCGCAAATGGCACATGTTAACATTGATTATTAAGAACTGATACACTCTTAGGATGCATTGCTTCAGTCGTGTCTGGCTCTTTGCAACCTTATTGGCTCTAACCCACTGGCTCCTCTGGCCATGGGATTCTCCAGGTAAGAATACTGGAGTGGGTTGCCATGCCCTCCTCCAGGGGATCTTCCCAACCCAGGGACTGAAACCACGTCACTTACGTCTCCTGCATTGGCAGGTGGGTTCATTACCACTAGTGCCGCCTGGGANGGATTCTCCAGGTAAGAATACTGGAGTGGGTTGCCATGCCCTCCTCCAGGGGATCTTCCCAACCCAGGGACTGAAACCACGTCACTTACGTCTCCTGCATTGGCAGGTGGGTTCATTACCACTAGTGCCGCCTGGGAAGCCCAGGACCCAGAGAAGCAGCCAACAATTCAAGCTTGCTGTTCAGTCTACACTTGGACCTGACTGAGGCCACAGAACAACAAAGGCAAACCACAGATACTCAGAGAATAGGGACCAGGTTGAAGAAGTCTGAAAACATGACATTATAAGGAAGGGCTGAAACAAGCTGGAGTTTTTAAGCTGAACAGAAATGAGAATGCTTTCTCATTTGAGCTCTCTAGGAGTGAAAGAGTCCTGGAGAATGGAGAGCTTCCCAAAACAGGAAGTGCTCCATCAGTGCCTGGATGGTGCCATGTCAGCTTGCTCCAGGAAAGCCTCCTTCTTGGTCTCAGAGGCTGCACCCTGTGTCCACTTCAGCTTTAGAATACCAATCTGACTCTTCCTCCTCCAAACCCAGGCCAGACTTCTGGGGACCACCCTGAGCAGAAGTGACCCCCTCAGCCTCCACCAGCTGGGGCTCCACTGTCTAGGGAAAAGCTAGCACAAAATCATGAACCTGGCAAAAAGCAAAGGGAGGAGAAGATGGATTCACTGGGGTGTGCAGTATTGTAGCAACTCACATGGGAGGTAAAGATGCAGTTTGGATGAAAATTGACAGATTTGAACTCGGGCGGCAAGAGGCAGTGCCAGCGCCCAACCTACTAAATATTCTGGTTCAACCCTAAGGAGTCCATTTAAGGTGCAGGCAAAGGTCCATTTACAAATGACAGCAAAGCTTTGGTGAGATCCACATTCTTTCCTTCAGACGTAGGCCTTCTTGCCCCAGTTACATACCTTAAGTTAAGCCTCTATCCATGATTTAGGGAATAATGTTTATCCATACTCTATGAAAACCTGCTAAGATCCCAGAGTAAAACAGATCCGTAACTTTGGGCTGTAACTTACAAACATTTATGAACCCTGGTTTAAGCTTACTGTGAACTTTGTGATTCAACTACATCGTTAGTGTTGCAATCATTTTATCTAAATTTCTCTGATGAGAGGTGGCGGTGTGAATCTTTTGCAATAAACAAGTGATCAGTGGATACTTCTACCAGCTGAAGATGAACAGCTCAGTAACCAGCCTACTGAAGGGCTTCAGTCTTACTCCCCGATGATGCTACTTTGGGTCCAAGAGAAGCCATAGGTATGGCTCAGTCTTCTGTTAGTCAAGGTTTACCTAAACTTCTTTTGTCAAAAACATTTCTTATAACTGAAAACTCTGTAAAACCAGGTATAGTTAGGAATTCACATAACATAAGATCAAAATTCTCTCTTCCACAGTGTTGAGCAACTACCATGAGTCAGGTGGTAGAATGGAGTTTAGCAGCACAAAGGTTAACAGCTCTCATCAGAAGCTCACAGTCCAGGGGAGGAGACAGGCTTTCAAGAGCTAATTCTTAGCCTGTAAGAAGTGCAGTAGGAGCTCAGAGGAGGAGTTGCTCAACCTGAGGTACGGGGAAGGTTGCTGCTGGAAAGGCACACTGGCAAGGAATCTTGAAGGCTGCGTAGGAGTTCACTGAGCATGCGTGTGTGCATGTTCAGTCATTTCAGTCGTGTCCAACTCTTTGCGACCTTATGGACTGTAGTCTGCCAGGCTCCTCTGTCCATGGGATTCTTCAGGCAAGAATACTGGAGTGGGTTGCCATGCGCTCCCTCCAGGAGATCTTCCTGACCCAGGGATTGAACCCAGATCTTCTGCACCAAGGTAGANGACTGTAGTCTGCCAGGCTCCTCTGTCCATGGGATTCTTCAGGCAAGAATACTGGAGTGGGTTGCCATGCGCTCCCTCCAGGAGATCTTCCTGACCCAGGGATTGAACCCAGATCTTCTGCACCAAGGTAGATTCTTTACCACCGAGCCACCAGGGAAGCCCTTACTGAGCACAGAAGAGAAAACACATTCCAAGAAAAATGAACAGTGATAGTATTTGGACTACCTAACCTAAAGAACAAGAACATTATCCTTGCGTGTGTGAGCAGCAGAGTGAGGCAGTGTGAGGGTCATGACAACTGTTTTCAGATATCTGGGGGACAATCTGATTAGGTGTTTGCTTCTCCATGTAGAAGGTATTATAAGACTTGGAAAGCAGGGTGCCTATGAGATTGTACATTTCAGTTTAATATATACAAGAACATTCTTTAAAGAAGGACTATTAACAAAGAAACTGGTTGTCTGGAGTAGACAAGTTTACTTCATAATTATCTAGTTTTGGAGTCACTTCAGGTTCTAATTGTAGCTTAGCTCATGGTAAGCACTTAATAACCAGTGGCTTTCCATACTGTGAGATGGAGAGCTCATCTTCACACTGTGAGTATCCACACTAAAACCAAGCTGTCATCTCTGGCTATGTCTAATGCTTGGGGTATAAGTCTAGGTAGACTAGAGACCATCAAGCTCCCTCCTATATCCTAGCCTGGGACTCTTATTTGAATGTCTCTGCCCATTTCTGATCTGGCAATATCCCCTCAGCTCACCAGGAAAAACACTAAAGAAGTGTCCATTCATAACCTGCTATCTATAAATGTTAGCTCTTGTTGCTATGGTTATCATTGCCTCGATATTGTCCTTCTAGTAACCTTATCATCCTTGGCTTTTATTCCTGTGAGAGTGGGTGTATATGTTTAATGGTATGCAAATATTCTTGCAAACCAACTCAAATCCTTAGTAGATGATGATCCTTAATAGATGATGTCAGAAAGAATGAAATAAAATAACTTCTCTAGTTTATTATAAATGACACTCATAACAACGATAGGTAACATTCACTTAACACTCATTGTGCATCAGGTATTTTGGGAGGCCTTATATATAAATTATTTCATTTAGTGCTCAGAAGAACTCTGAAAGGTAAGTACTAGTATTATAATTCTCATTTTATAGATAAGGAAATTGAGTCTTACAGAAGTCCAGTTTTCACTCAAGATTCCAACTAATAAGCAGTGGTCGAACCTAACAATTTTGTAACACAGCCTACAACAATCACATATTAATAGATATGTACTCCCACATATTTTAAAATTTTGAACACTAAATATTTTTATTTAAATCTTAAAGGTAGGGACTCCAGAAAATAAGAATAAGCCATTTAATCTAGTAAATAGGTGACAACAGTGAGTTCATTTGGTTTCAGTCTTACATTTCAGGACACTGTTGAGAAGAAAGGGGCCATAGAGTAACTAGGTCATGTTCACCGAAGTGGTCTTTGACCATCACATTAAAATTTCCAGCTTTCTCACCTGTATGATTCTATTCAAATGAAATGTTCAGAATGGAAAAACCTAGAAAGGCAGAAAGCAGAATAGTGGTTGCCTAGCGCTGGGTGAGGAAGAGAGTGGGGGAGAGAGAATAGGTTCAAGGTTTCTTTTGGGGGTGTTGAAAATGTCCTAAAATTAGGTTATGGTGATGGTTATACAGGGCTTCCCTGGTAGTTCAGTTGGTAAAGAATCTGCTTGCAGAGCAGGAGACCCAGGTTCAATTCCTGGGTCGAGAAGATCCCCTGGAGGAGGGCATGGCAACCAACTCCAGTATTCTTGCTTGGAGAATCTCCATGGACAGAGGAGCCTGGTGGGCTACAGTCCATGGGGTCACAAATAGTCGGACATGACTGAGCAACTAAGCACAGCACACATGGTTATACAACTCTGTAAATACACTAAAGGAAACAGAATTGTATGATTTGAAGGGGTTAACCCTGTGATGTGTAAATTACACAATACACAATTTCAATAAAGCTGCTAAAACATAATTCCCAGGGTTCAGTGTCCAGTAACCTTCAGTGACTCCCTGTGGCTGCTGTCTTCCAGAATAAACATGGGAACCAGATGTACATTAAGTAAGCCTTTATCCGAGAACAAAATGTTCGAACAACAACGATGAGAATAATGACCACACCTGTGAAGCTGGTCAGTTTTCCTTGGAAGCCACACTGAGCCTTCAGCTTCTTTCTCCAGTGTTATGACGTTAGTGCTGAATAGTATTAGCTTTTCATTTTTACCAACCCAGAGAAAATGGAAACATAGTTTCATTCCTTATTACTAAAATGTTTGTAAGACAGAAATATTAAAAATAGCAGCAACAGGGGAATCAAATGACCTCTAAAGGTCCCCAAAGATTCCAATCAAGTCGACTAGAACCTCAGGATCTCAGTCATTCTGGGCTTCTGGGACCTCATCTGGAATAGGACGAGGGGGAAGAATGAAGTCAACTACTCCAAGGTTCTTTTCCACCTTCAACATTCCAGTCAAATTGTATCTTCTAAGGACTGTCTCAGTGTGCTGATTTGTCCCATTGGACATGCATGTGTGTGCTCAGGCATTTCCAACTCTTTTTTAACACCATGGACTATAGCCCACCAGGCTCCTCCGTCCATGGGATTTTCCAGGCAAGAATACTGGAGTGAGTTGCCATTTCCTTTTCCAGGGGATCTTCCCGACCCAGGGACTGAACCTGTGTCTCCTGTGTCTATTGTATTGCCGGTGGATTCTTTACCACTGAGCCACCTAGGAAGCCCCATGTCCCATTCTAAACACCAGCAACAGCCCTTGGACAAAGAAATTGTTATCAAGACATTTGGACACTGGAAATCATGAGTGTCTTTCTTGGACTGATGTCTCAAATATTTAAGTGCACTTCTTCCCACAGCCCTTATTTAATAAACTATCTATCTTATAATTTTATTAGCTATAACATCTGACTAAGATTTTAAACCTGGTACATAAAAATCAAAAGGCAGTTTCCTAAAATAATGAATGCATGCATGCTAAGTAGCTTCAGTCGTGTCTGACTATGTGACTCAATGGATTGTAGCCTTTCACGGTCCTCTGTCCTTGGGATTCTGCAGGCAAGAATATTGGAGTGGGTTGCCATGCCCTCCTCAAAATAAAGGCAGCTGTATAAATGCAGCAAAATAATTGCTCCTTGGAATAAAAATATCCTCTCCTTTAAAGAAATCTATCTGGCCTCAACTCTAACCTAACTCCTCATCTATTTTAATTTTTATTATAAAACATAAATTCCTCTTAAAGGAAACCTTAAATTTACAAACTATTTGAGGAAATTAAAATCATTCTTAGAGCTACCATCTTAAATAGATTATGGGTGATGTTAAGTAACTATTAAATTTTTGTATATCTTGTCTTCATTCTCTTTCCATGAATAATTTATATATTTTTCAAATATAAAGGGGCTGAACTGAAATGAAACATAAATATTAACATGCAGAAGAATATATGAAGAAAATTAAAACTGCCAGAAATTCCTACCTTTAAAATAATCCCTAAATCCCTATTAACTTGAGGTGACCATCCCTTCTGCTATCTCCCTAAGAATAACACATACAGAGAGATACATTTTAAACATGGCCAAGTATGAGAGACACAAATAGTTTGAGATCCAGTGTTTTAACTTAAATATCTGTCACCACCATTTCCTCCCCTGATAATTTTTCCTAAGTACTAATAGCAGCTGAAACTCCAGTACTTTGGCCACCTCATGCGAAGAGTTGACTCATTGGAAAAGATTGATGCTGGGAGGGATTGGGGGCAGGAGGAGAAGGGGACGACCGAGGATGAGATGGCTGGATGGCATCACTGACTCGATGGACGCGAGTCTAAGTGAACTCCGGGAGATGGTGATGGACAGGGAGGCCTGGTGTGCTGCGATTCATGGGGTCGCAAAGAATCGGACACGACTGAGTGACTGAACTGAACTGAATGATTCATTGCGCAATTTTCTTCTAGTGTGTATTTCAATTGTTAACCAACTTTTCATGATAATAAATAATACTTCAATGAATATTTTTGTAGTTAAAGCTTTTGCACTCCTATCTGGAAAATTGCAATCTATTGCCCTAATCCTTTTGTGATTTCCTCAATTGGTTTTTTGGCTTCCCAAGTGGCTCAGTTGTAAAGAACCCATCTGCCGTTGCAGGAGATGCAGGTTTGATCCCTGGGTTGGGAAGATCCCCTGGAGAAGGAAATGGCAAACCACTCCAGTATTCTTGCCTGGGAAATCCCATGGACAGAGGAGCCTGGCTGACTACAGTCCATGGGGTTGCAAAAAAGATTCAGACACAACTTAATGACTAAACAACAACTATTGGTTTTAGGAAGAGAAAGTACTTCCCAATCCGATGGTTAGAATTATTGTTTGATTCCTTTTTTTTAATTTAACTCCTTAACCTATGGACTGTATTTTTAAAGATTCCAAACTTATTTGCCACATGTTTAAGCTTTGGCCAAATCTAGAGTAAGCTATTTGCACAACATTTTCAAATGCAAATTTATGTTTTTAAAGGAAATACATGTTTAATATTCTTGGCTTTCCACTAAACTTTAGAAAGCCTTCGGGAATGACAAAACAACCAGAACTTTGATTGTCAGCAGGAAATCATACTGGTCAGGAATGAAGAGGACACTACTCCTTCAGGCCAAATAAAAGCTAAACAAGCAAAAGGCCCAGGTTTGAGTCTTAGTGGTTTTATTATTTTAGCCTTAAAAAGTCTCAAAAGTTCCAAGATTAGCTTATGCAGTTAAGAGACAGTTTTTTAAATTGTGGGCTTATTCTCCACAGGAATTGGTCACCATTGGTCTCTTTTACTGACCACTGACCAAGCTCTGCAATCTGCTTCGCCACTGGTTCTCTCCACTCACCACCAGCAGAACATGTGAGAAAGCAGAGCACAAGCTCAACCCCTACCCGGCGGAAAAAGAACACAAGGACACGCCTTACTGGTTGATGGTGGGTCAACAGGAGCATCTTTGAGTAGGAAGGGCAGCACAGATAATAGCATTTCATGGTTGCTTCTCAGTAATAATAAGGACTGGATTATATTTCCCAAAGACATTAACTTCTCACTCCATTCCTTCCCCACCACACCATCTCTCTGAAGCACAGCAATATCACTGCCAACTAGTTGGTATGACTTGGGACAAGTTATGTAACTCCCTGGGACAGTTTCGTCAACTGTAAGTGAAGTGAAGTGAAGTGAAGTTGCTCAGTCGTGTCCGACTCTTTGCGACCCCATGGACTGTAGCCTAGTAGGCTCTTCTGTCCATGGGATTTTCCAGGCAATAGTCCTGGAGTGGATTGCCATTTAATAGAGACAATTGACGTCTTAGGGTTGTTGTGAAGATTAAGAGGCTGACACAAGGGATAGCCCTTAGGAAATGCTTTTTGAGTGTTAGCTGTTACTATTACTATTACCTTGCCTCTACTACTCCTGCCATGATCTCCTGCCATCACCTGCAGAAATGCCAGAAGGTCAAACTTAATTTGGGTTCTTTAGAAGGAAAAGAGGGAATGGGGGATGTCTATGGTCAGATCAGCCCTGGGAATAGAATCCGTCCTCAGCCTTTGCAATCCCTCTGGGAAGTTAGTACATACTGTCATTACTAAAATAGTGAATTTCTGAGGTGGGTGCTATCACAGCACCTCTTGCCTTCTGTCTGAGTTGCTGATAACGTAAGCACAAGACCCATTCATGTGGGCACCTTCAATGAGCAGGGTTGGGAACAAGATTTCAGGGAGTTAGGCATGAAAAAGGCAGCCATACACGAATTTGACAAAACCAGAAACTGTAAATCAACAGCTGACAGCTCCCTAAACATGCACACTGAAGATCAAACTTATGGGCAGGAATGAGACTGATCTGGGACATGAAAAGACCCAGCTGATACGTGAATCAAGGTTCAGAAGTCAGAAAACCAACTCCTAATATCATCATTCCTCCTGCTTATTCATTTCTTTCCTCTGAGCCCTTATTTTCTAGTGACATCCACCATTCCCAATGTTTGGGGTATGGGCCAATTTATGTTGAAATAATCTTCCCTAGGATTTGTCTCCAACTTTGAATCTAATCTTTGTTTTAAAAGGAAATAAGGATCACATGCTTCTGGAACATAAGCTATGTTCATAACCATCTGAGATTTATGAGGCATCTGGAGTACTTCTGACTGTTAACAAGAAAACATGTTGGATAAAATTTAATCGGCTCAGAGTTTAACCTGATATGGAATGGGAAAAATGCCCGTCTCTACTTGATTTTAGCCAAAAAGCAGAGAGGTAACAAAAGTAAACCAGTCTGGCAGGTGAGAAAGAGAATTCCAGTGTGTGTGCTAAGCCCGGAATCAGGAGGAAGATTTGCTTCGACCCCAAGTTACAGGTTTTGAGCACTCCCTTGTATAGTCTTTCTTTCCTGTCATGTTTGGAGGAAGCTTACTGTAATGGATACTCTTTAGGAAAACCCTAAAATCTGGTTTTTATGGAGTTTCCTCTCTTATTCTATCCTTGGTCACTTTTTTTTTTTTTTTTCTGTTTCTAATTAGTAGTATTTTGAAGAAAAAGCTGTGAAGCACTTGGGAATATAGAAATTGAGACCTACCAGACATAAATGTGTCTGATGCGAGCTTTTTAAGACTTATCCATGCCAATTAAGCACAAACGAGTAATCAACAAGTAGAATGTCTTAACACTGTCCTTTAAAATCAGGGAGCAGGTATATTCAGATTGACAAAAGTCTTCTTTAAAATTTTAAGTTAATAGTATTTAATAATAATAGCATTGTGCAGTACTAACACATATTAATATTAAGCAAATCACAGCAATCTCTGCTTTTTTTCTTTTTTTGGATTTACTGTTGAAGAAACTATCTGCAGACACAGGAGCAATTATACAGCTATACAACTGTGTCTCGAAAGGGGATAAAGTCCAGTCCGTTTTGCAATCCTGAGATGGCATGCGGACATAACTTTATAACTTCAGCCTCAGCAGAGATACGACTGGGAACTTTAAAGTTTAGCAAATCACCTCAGAGATTTTTCTAAGTATAATATCTATTTCTGTCTTCCTTCTCCCTCAGTTTTATATTTTTAGACAGAAGAGAACATGAGAGAACAGACCCTTTCTGAAATACTGTATTTCCCAGCAGGGAAAAGAAAGAGGAGATTAAAATGATAATAGAAGTATATTCACATATTTTAATACACTAGTGCTTACCTTGAACTAAACCATACCTAAAGTAACATAAAAGCCAGTATACTTCATAAGAATACTTATCTTCATAAGTACTTCATATACAAAATTGAAAATATCATCAAATCGAACTACTCTTGTGAAACTGTTTAATACCAGATTGCTTTGGTGACAAGTGAACAAAGGTAAAATTGCTCTCGAGATGTCTAAGTTAATGAAATTAAGGAAGATATTCTCTTGATACTTCACTGTATTGACTTAATTTCATTTTAATACTATTAGCGATAATTTCATGCCTTACAAGGCACACTCCGTTTTGACTGTCATATTTACTTCTAGAGTAATCTTCAATCCTGAGGAACTACTTAAGAAGAAAAACAGTGATGACTAAGGAAGGGATTCAGTTCAGCTTGATCCACCTGTGCAGTCTGTCCACGTCAACTGTTACACAGGTATTTTCTGAGGCATTCTAGAAAAACGCCAGGCTTTTCAAAAAGAAAATTAAAATGATATTCTGGTTCCTTTAACTGTAAGTAGCAGGCCCTAGAGAAAACCATACATCAGACAAGCTTGCATCCTGGCTGGGACACAGCACACTGTTGCCTTGTGCCCCAAAAAGTAAAATAAATCATGTATAAAATCATAGCTATTCCTAGAAGACATCATGAGAAGATACAATGAAAGGAATTCTGAAAAAGGAACTGAAAATGCATCCAAACAAGCACAGATTTCTAGACTGCACATCTAACACAAACCAGTCATTACTTCATGGCTTCCTCCTGCATTTAATATTGCACAACAATGCAGATATGATAAGGAAGACTATAAACCTCAGACCTCCGTAGGATCAATGAACATTATTTTCTTAAAAAATGCAGCAACAGCACAAAATGCCATGCCGCCTGTCATGTCATTGCCCCATGAGAACAGAAAGAAAGTCTGACACATGAAGCAGAAAGTTCAGAATGTTATTTACTAACCTGGTGCCCCCGTGAAAGTAGTCGCTTCATATTGCTTTAAAGCAAGAATCCTTGCTATGAAACTAATCTCCAGAGCAGCTGACAGCTGAGAGGGGAAAAGAAACTGACCACCCGGAGAATCCACAGACACAGGAAAGCAAGCCCCGTTTTTGGCTGACTCCCCAAAGGCAACTTAAGTCGTAGCCAAGCCCACAAAGCACTTTAGCCTATAAGCTTTAGTAATGAACTTGAAACCACTCCCATATGTTAAAGAGACACTGGGCTGCTGTGAGAAATAAAATCCATGTACAGAATGAGCTAAGACTTTGGGCTTCGTTTTTGTACTTGCTGCCCAAGAAAGCTGTAACACACCAACTTAAACAAAGAGCATTCTCACTCCTTTCTCTCCCTTCAGATGCTGTCTTAAAGTGACTCATTCATTTTAAACAAGAGGAATACAGTCTGCCCTTCACTAGGGCCATGAAATAAGTTTTATATTGTTGCCCAAGTTGGTGGTGGTGGTGTTGGAACATATAGCACTATAATTTCACATTGCCTAAGAGGGACCATATTAAGTTATTGTTTCTGAGAATCAAAGTTACATACTATCACTCTTCCTACATTTCTGAAATACACTGCTGTTGCTGTTTGGGCTTCCCCTGTGGCTCAGACGGTAAAGCGTCTGCCTACAATGCGGGAGACCCACATCAAGTCCGACTCTTTTTTTGCAGCCCCATGGATTGTAGCCCACCAGGCTCCCCTGTCCATGGGATTCTCCGGGCAAGAATACTGAAGTGGGTTGTGATTTCATACTCCAGAGGATCTTCCTGACCCAGGGACTGAAACTGCACCTCCTTCATTGGCAGGTAGATTCTTTACTACTGCCACCAGGGAAGTCTCTTAAAATATATTAAATAAGGAAAAAAACCTCATTAATCACTGAAGTCTAAAAGTTAAAGTTCAGGAGGAAAACTTATCAAATAACTATCTAACTTCTGAGTCTGACATGGTGTCTATAAATCTGAAAATTACTTGTAATTCAATTCTACCATCTACAGTTAGGTTATTTTATAAAACAAAAAAGTTTTTTTGGTAGTTTTATAATTGTTTACAGTTTAAACTAGAGCTTAATATGACTCACTATGGTTTTAAAATAAGAAATTTCTTTTTCATTCTAAAAAACATAATTGATAGTTTCCTTAAGACATTTATTTTAAAAAATAATGTTCCAACATATTGCTTCTTAAGAAAGAATTAAAAATCCACGCTCTGCTTTTTAACATAAAGTGCTCATGGTTTACACAATTTTTCCCAAGTTTTCAACACCAAGAGCAGTTTTAATTCTTGTTTCCATGATTTCTACCTTATTTTTAGAAGACCTGTTTAACACAATGGTCAAGATTACCAAATTCAGTGTTTCTTCTGAGCCATAAAGATGGGACCAAATATTCCCAAGGACAATTTGCAATACTAACCATGTACTTTAATAACACTTGATTCTTTTACCGCCAAGTAGATTTACACGTATTTATGGTAAAATCCAAGTTACTCAAAACCTGTGAAACATAAGTCATAGGCATATTAGCTCAACAAAATCAGGCATGAAAAGCCCTGTAACTCCCTCAGATCTAATATTCGCCCTCCGCCCTCCCCCATCCACTCCCAGGGTCAGAGCTCAACAGTTTCTCCAGGAGTCACTTCAGAATGAGGGGGAGCAAGGCAGTCACCTCAATGAGAAAACCAGCCTCAAGACTTTGGCCCATGCGTTATAAAGGAGCCAGTCCCCCACCTGGTGGCAAAACCAAGAATAGCCTGAAATAATTAAACCTCGGAAAATACTTGCCGTTGGAAAAAAAAAGAAGGGGAAGAAAAAGATGAGTTATAACAGCACATTAACGTCACACACAATGTGTGGTATGAACCATGAAAAGTTTCTTTCCCACAAACCAGAATATTTGTAGAGGGTATGAAAATATTCATGCAAAAGAAAAAGTATTATAATTACATTCAAAACCTGTGGATCTGGTTTGCAAGCATATATAATGATTTGCATTCCCAGAGACATATTCTGATAAATAATATTGATCTCTCCTTTACCCAAAGGGCTGCAAGAAAAATTCCTGTGAGACCAGCATAATCTCTGAAATGTAAGAACCCTGGATACATCCCAACTCAGCTAGCTAACTGCTGGTGGGACTGTGTCTCCATCATTCTGTTAAGAGGCTATATCCCCAGGATTCTTCCTATTTTTCTTTCAAACAGTACTTCCTTTTGTCTAATATAAATTATTTCTGTTAAAATCGATGTTCTGATATCCTCAGCGGAGATGAAGAACAGTTAAACACTGGGTTTTGAATTACATGACAGTCTTTAATAAAACTCCAGCAAAAATAAAAATATAATAGGATGTGATAGCCCAAGCCATGCTACTGAAACTAATATTACAAAACTTACTGAAACTAAAACTAATAGCTAATATTTAAGCTCTCACAATAAGCTAGGCATGGTTCTAAAGTGCTTCAAGAGATTAATTCATTTAAATCACACCAATCTATTATTTTGCCAGTTTCACAGATGAGAAAGCTGAGGCCTCTAAAGAGGAAGTACCTTGCCAAGATCAAACAGCGAGCGGTGGAACTGGGGCTAGAATGCAGGTCATCTGGCTCTAAAGTCAGTGCTGCTAATCACGTACGATGATAATGCTGTCCTCCTCGGTGCATACCACTTGTGAAACTCTGCCAGACTCTGGTCAAATGAAAGGGAGCAGGAGATGGTTGGACAAGAACTTTCTGTGGACAGTCCTTGTGATAGTGCTAGCTGGGAAAGGCATCGCAGCCAAGCAGCCACAGAACTGAGACCTGGTGAGGGATCCCCAAGCAGAGGGCACTCACTCAGCCTGCCAAGGCAAAGGGGGAAGTGGGAAGCAGGCCACCAGAGGGACCACAGGCAGCCTGGTGAGGCTGGGAGACCAACAGAAGAAACTCTGTGAGGGAGATAGGAGTCCTCTGATGTCACATCACGGAGATAAAGAGGCATCACCAAGAGATTCTAAACCATAATGTGACCAGATGCGTGTGCTGGAAAAAGAAGTAAGGAGGAACTAGACCCTGCAAGGTAAGCAGAAGTTTAGAAGACATTCCAGGTAAAGGAAATGACATATCAGTGCTTTAAAATATACAAGTCTACACTTCCACAGATATTATCAAGGAGACTGGGGCAGTAATCCTGGCAGCAGCAATGCTCACTTACTTGCTCAAGCTGGGTTCAGGGCCTGAGCCATGTGGAAGTTGCTAATGCCACCAACAGAACTGGGCACACAGAGGAAGAGTCAGCTGGCAGAAGGGGGGGTGGGATGGACAAGACAAGGAGGTGGTTTTTGGAGGCTATCAATAAAGGGTGGATATTATGTTATTACTTTTTTGGTATACTGATAACTGTATATCAGTCTAATCGGTTTTTTTTTCGCAACCCTATGCAGTCTGGTATTTTCTCTTAAGAATCTTTGCTGCAGGAACTTTTGCCTTGCAACTAACTGGCTGTAGGACAGCTTTACCATAAAAGACAAAATCATGAAAATAAATTAAAATAGGGACATTAAAAAGGACATAATGAAACTTGAAAAACTAATAACAAAACCTTAAAACTACTTGAAGCATTCTGAAAGCAATGATACTTCCTTTCTCAAAGTCAGTCATTAATGATTCAGGGTCTAATGTTGGACATACATCTCCATGGTATAAAAAAAATCTGCTGTAAGACTCTTCATATTTCCCTGTAAGTAGAATGGACAGACAAGGGATGCTTTTACATATACAAACATATATATAAAGCAGTGCATATCTGGACTACATTAAATGTTACATGACAGTCCTCATTTCACCAGATCACCTAAGCCAGATTCTGTGCCAAATACCAAAACTCTGTCTACATCATGTTCTGCACTATCAAATAACAAAAAATGTCACCATTTTCATAAAACTTACCAAGAATCATGTAACCATTTATTTTGGGGATATTGGAGGAGTTTGAGTCTCCCTTTGCCTTCAACTTCTAATATTGAGTGATAAATCTGGTAAAGGCAACCTTACAAGATGAGATGTTGTATCTAAATGAGCTAAAGAATCGATACATAATACTCTCAAACAGTGTCATGTATTACTAGCCTCTGCTTTTATATTTGCCATAGGTTGGTAAACTTTTGGTTCTGACAAGAGAGAGATGGCTGTGCCCATGAAATGATTAGCAAACTGTTGTTATCATTTTCTAATACAGTATTCAGTCTGGCTTTACACTCTCTTATTTCACACTTCAGTAAGTTTTCTTATCACTGTATTTTCTATCAAGTTGCTATAACACAGTTGAAACCAATTGTCAACCAGTCACTTTCTGTCTTAAGGCAAAACTGCCTTGTGGCCAATTAGTTGTGCAGTAAAACTGCTTTATGGCAAAGATGCTTACTGCAGAAATGCCTAGAACCTCTAATTTTATTCACTTAAATGTATGCATTTAATTTAATGCATTAAACATTATTTGGTAAAGGGATTCAGTAGCTTCACTAGATTGCCAAAGGGGTCCTTGCAAACTCTCAAAAAAGCAAAGAACGTCTGATGCAAAGAGTAGGGGGGCGGGTAACACAGGAAGACATTTAAAGAATTCAGAAAAGGGGAGACGGAGTATGAGATGACCAGGATTCAAATCCAGGATATTGATTTGTGTTCTTTCCTCCGCCAACTCTACACTCTGCTGCTGCTGCTGCTAAGTCACTTCAGTCATGTCCAACTCTGTGTGACCCCATAGACGGCAGCCCACCAGGCTCCCCCATCCCTGGGATTCTCCAGGCAAGAATACTGGAGTGGGTTGCCATTTCCTTCTCCAATGCATGAAAGAGAAAAGTGAAAATAAAGTCGCTCAGTCTGTCCGACTGTTAGCGACCCCATGGACTGCAGCCCACCAGGCTACTCCGTCCATTGGATTTTCCAGGCAAGAGTACTGGGGTGGGGTGCCATTGCCTTCCCCGACTCTACACTCTAAAATAATAAAAACAGAATCCCTTCCTTTGTGTCAACAAAGTACTTTCACAGGTTACAGCTCACTAGATCATCACAAAGACCCAGCAGTAAGTAGGAAAAGACAGGTGATGCCAATCTGCCTGAAACCTCGAGAAGCTGCTACCCACGAAGACACCACTCCTTGGGCCCGTCCCAGGCATGGAACCTGCGATCTGCCACCCCACCCTATGGAGCTGAAGCTGTAGTCCTGAGCGCAGAAGAGGCGACGACAAACCCTCATATCACATTAGCTCGAACCTGATCAGGAGAGGGCGAAAGAGTGAGTGCACAAGTAGATCCTGCTTCTCTTCAGGCTTCCGTCTGCAGGCAGGCCTAACAATTTCCCTGGATGCTTTGCTCCAAACTCTTCTTTAATTTTGATTTGTGATGGGGGTGAATTATAGGACTTACAGTATTTCAACTGTTTGATTTTCCTCTGGCTGTAACCAGAACAGAAGCCCATACTTAAGCAATTAGTCTGAAAATAGATAGACAGGCTGCAACAACGTGCTCTCTGTTCTCTCCTGGCCATGCCCACCAACCGCATTCATTATTTAATCTGGGACACGTGTTGTCAGGGCTGTGTTAACAACAATGTGTCTTATTGTCTTCATGTCCATTCCCTATTCGGCCACATCTGTCATGGCTCATATCTGTTTTGCATCTTTTTTTGTTTTATTTTGATTCTCTTATTTTTACAGGATCATTTTCTTAATTACTACAAATTGCTCTGAAATCTGTTCTAATGCTCCAAAAGGTTACATTCATTAACTTGCTGATACAAAAAAACTTAACGGACACACAGACATTCTTTCAGATGGATGCAAATCTACATAAAATTATATTATTAAAGAAAATGTTATCTCATAGTTGGTTAGATAACCTATCTTTTTAAAAAACAATCTGATCAGTTCACAGGTTACTCTGGCCTCTTCTCATATAAGGTGTTTCCTTTTACATGATAATGAGAAGGTGGCTATACATGACAGACCAAATGTCCCTTCTAAGCCCTTTGGCTGGTCTAATCATTAAACTGATACAGATTAACAAGAGAAAAATTTATTTTGTATATATGAGATCTGATAAAAATGTGGGATGCAAAGAAGTAGCCAAAGAAGGTAGCTTTTATAATTTTTAGACTAAAGAAACAATAAATTTGTGTAGAAATGACAAAATACAAGGGTTTGGGCTTGGGCCAACAAATCAATGAAGTAACAAAGTTTGTTTATACAACCCTCTTGGCCCTGAATTCCCTGTCTCTGGCAGTGAGGATGCCTTCAACCCTCCTGGTACAGGGAGGATCCCTTCCACCTGGGAGATTTATTTCCTGCTCTCAGGGAGACAAAGGAGGATCAGAGTATTCTTGTATCAGCTGTTTCTTAAATAACTTTAATTCAAAATAATCAATATGCCTAAGTAGCATATTTTAGGGTGACATGCACTTCTCTTTCTTTTTTTATTTGTTCCTTAGTCTACTTCTTTATACTCTTCTAAAAAAGAAGGAAATGCTTAACATGCTCTTTTCCCACTTTCATCCACTACTGAGGAGTGAAAAAATTGAGTATTTCTTAATATGCATATTAAAATGTAAATTATTATGTTTATTGGTTAGCCTTTAATTTCTAAGTTTCTCTAGTCTTTTAAAAAAAGTTTATTTTAAATTGCATGATAATTACAATATTGTGTGGGTTTCTGCCATACATAAACATGAATTAGCCATAGATACACAAATGTTCCCTCCCTCTGGAACCTCCCTCCCACCTCCCACCCCTTCCCAATGATGCAGGAAACCCAAATCCAATGCTAAGTTTTTGTATGTAGTTTTTCTACTATTTTAAATAAGAAATCGTAGTGAAAACTGTCCCTTGCCTTTGAGTCATAGCCACTTGGAGTGAGAATTCTTGTGGATAAAAAAAAAAGAGTTCAAAGTTATCTTACAGGCTCTGGAAACAGAAGAGCAGTGTCCTCCTGTGGCTGCCTCTCCTTGGATACATGGACACGTGGACTTCGCAAGCCAGCCCACTGTCTGGGCATCAGAGAGTAACACCCTAGGGCACTTGTGCTGTGGGGGAGAAGGGAGTGAAGCTGGCGATGGCAAGCCTGTGATGCGTTACCTTCTTCCTAACCACCCAGAAGCACTTCCTTCCTTGCTTGTCCAACCCAAGTAAGGACGGGCTTCCTGTCACCCTGGCAGTTCCTGTAGCCTGAATCATTTGCTTTCATTCCTACCTTGTTTTCTTTGTGCTGCTCTCAGACTGCTTCCTCACAAGACCTCTCCCTCCTGCCAAACCGATTTATTACATTCTTTACCTCCCCTAGTTCTTAGGGTTTATGTCACTGCCCCACCTTTGATGCCCATCCACCTCATGGCCAGTAAAGGATTAAAATCCTCCCAAGCATTTCAAGAGGCAGTCCAAATCCACATGCTCCATGAAGCCTCCTCAGATGACTCTAGTTAAAAATAAAAATAAAAAGCTTTTATTTTATTTATAAAAATAAAAAGCTTTTATTTCTTAGACCTAGAACAATCATCAACAAATGTATTAGACAACTAATTAATATGATAACATTTGTTCTGTTGTCTTGATTGGTTATTTAAACATTCGATGGCATTTAGGGCTTCCCTCATAGCTCAGCTGGTAAAGAATCTGCCTGGGTCGGGAAGATCCACTGAGAAGCGATAGGCTACCCACTCCAGTATTCTTGGGCTTCCCTTTGTGGCTCAGCTGGTAAAGAATCTGCCTGTAATGTGGGAGACCTGGGTTCTGTCCTTGGGTTGGGAAGATCCCCTAGAGAAGGAAAAGCTACCCACTCCAGTATTCTGGCCTGGAGAGTTCCATGGACTGTGAAGTCCATGGGGTCGCAAAGAACTGGACACAACTGAGCGACTTTCACTTGGCATTTGACTTTTCATGTACTTATACCTATTCCCTCCAACTAAATTACCAATAACTGGATTGTAAGTTGTACTTCTGAAATCAACCACTGTAAAAAGTATACAGCAGGCAGACTCCACCCTACTTAGCATAAGTACCTGTTGATTAATCATTAGAGGTTTCAGTCACGTATGTATTTCTGGCTGCACTGGGCCTTTGTTGCTTTGCGAGGGCTGTCTCCACTTGCGGTGTGTCGGCTTCCCGTTGCAGCGGCTTCTCTGTTTGCAGAGCACACGCTGCATGTGCTCAGTTTTCAGTAGCTGCGGCACATGTCACCACAGCATGTGCAATCTTCCCAGACCAGGGGCTAACCCGTGTCCCCTGCATTGGCAAGTGGATTACTATCCACTGCACCACCAGGAAAGTCCCAGATCATTTACATTATTGAATAGCAGTCATAATCACATCAGCCAACACTATTGCCACAATGGCTTACTACACCCAATATCTTATATGACATTCACATTTGCTGTATGAGGTAAATACCATTATTTTCCCCATTTCTCAGATGAAGAAAATGAGGCCAGCAAATTTAACTTGCCCACAGTCATTCGCCCACAGTCATTCATCAACATAAATCTATAGAGCACTTACTATGTGACAAGCACTGGTAACAGTATTAACCCTTCAGAGTAGAGAGTCCCTGACCTCAGGGAGTTTGCATGTATTCTAATAGGAAACAGACGATTAACAAATAAAACACGTATCAAACCAGATAATGCTAAGTGGTAAGCAGAGTAAAGAAGTGGAGAGAAATGGGGTGAGGGGACACTCTCCTCACATAGGGTAGCCAAAAAGGCCCCTCTGGGGGACGACACTTAAGCAGAGACCAGAATGAAGTAAAGTAACAAGATTTATAATCATCTGGGGAAAAGGTGGAGAAATAAAAAAAGGAGATCAGTGGAGAAATAACACCAGAAAGAATGAAGGGATGGAGCCAAAGTAAAAACAATACCCAGTTGTGCATGTGACTGGTGATAGAAAAACCTGACTGCAGTGACTTAACATAGCATAGTCCTGGCTTTCATTATAATCAAGCAAGTGCCATACTAAGCATTTTAGACTTTTCAGAAAGAGATTACTGGTTAGATTCTATATTTTTAGCTCAGTTTTCTCCATTGGATGGATAGTGTATTTCCAATTGCCTGCATGGATGTCTTAACCTTTAAACTCTCTTCGTCCAACTTTATTATTTCCCTCGACTTCATTTCCTTGGTTTCATTGAGTTAGCCAAGACAGGCTGGTCATGGTGAGGAGGGCTGACAGACATGGTCCACTGGAGAAGGGAATGGCAAGTCACTTCAGTATTCTTGCCTTGAGAACCCCATGAACAGTATGAAAAGGCAAAATGAGACGATACCAAAAGAGGAACTCCCCAGGTCATTAGGTGCCCAATATGCTACTGGAGGTCAGTGGAGAAATAACTCCAGAAAGAATGAAGGGATGGAGCCAAAGCAAAAACAATACCCAGTTGTGCATGTGACTGGTGATAGAAGCAAGGTCTGATGCTGTAAAGAGCAATATTGCATCAGTTCAGTTCAGTTCAGGAATGTCAGGTCCATGAATCAAGGCAAATTGGAAGTGGTCAAACAAGAGATGGCAAGGGTGAACGTCGACATTCTAGGAATCAGCAAACTAAAATGGACTGGAATGGGTGAATTTAACTCAGATGACCATTATATCTACTACTGCGGGCAGGAATCCCTCAGAAGAAATGGAGTAGCCATCATGGTCAACAAGAGTCCGAAATGCAGTACTTGGATGCAATCTCAAAAATGACAGAATGATCTCTGTTCGTCTCCAAGGCAAACCATTCAATATCATAGTAATCCAAGTCTATGCCCCAACCAGTAATGCTGAAGAAGCTGAAGTTGAATGGTTTTATGAAGACCTACAAGACCTTTTAGAACTAACACCCAAAAAAGATGTCCTTTTCATTATAGGGGACTGGAATGCAAAAGTAGGAAGTCAAGAAACACCTAGAGTAATAGGCAAATTTGGCCTTGGAATGCGGAATGAAGCAGGGCAAAGACTAATAGAGTTTTGCCAAGAAAATGCACTGGTCATAGCAAACACCCTCTTCCAGCAACACAAGAGAAGACTCTACACATGGACATCACCAGATGGTCAACACCGAAATCAGATTGATTATATTCTTTGCAGCCAAAGATGGAGAAGCTCTATACAGTCAACAAAAACAAGACCAGGAGCTGACTGTGGCTCAGATCATGAACTCCTTATTTCCAAATTCAGACTTAAATTGAAGAAAGTAGGGAAAACCGCTAGACCATTCAGGTATGACCTAAATCAAATCCCTTATGATTATACAGTGGAAGTGAGAAATAGATTTAAGGGCCTAGATCTGATAGACAGAGTTCCTGATGAACTATGGAATGAGGTTCGTGACATTGTACAGGAGACAGGGATCAAGACCATCCCCATGGAAAAGAAATGCAAAAAAGCAAAATGGCTGTCTGGAGAAGCCTTACAAATAGCACTGAAAAGAAGAGAGGCGAAAAGCAAAGGAGAAAAGGAAAGATATAAGCATCTGAATGCAGAGTTCCAAAGAATAGCAAGAAGAGATAAGAAAGCCTTCCTCAGCGATCAATGCAAAGAAATAGAGGAAAACAACAGAATGGGAAAGACTAGAGATCTCTTCAAGAAAATTAGAGATACCAAGGGAACATTTCATGCAAAGATGGGCTCGATAAAGGACAGAAATGGTATGGACCTAACAGAAGCAGAAGATATTAAGAAGAGGTGGCAAGAATACACAGAAGAACTGTACAAAAAAGATCTTCACGACCCAGATAATCACGATGGTGTGATCACTCACCTAGAGCCAGACATCCTGGAATGCGAAGTCAAGTGGCCTTAGAAAGCATCACTACAAACAAAGCTAGTGGAGGTGATGGAATTCCAGTTGAGCTATTTCAAATCCTCAAAGATTATGCTGTGAAAGTGCTGCACTCAATATGCCAGCAAATTTGGAAAACTCAGCAGTGGCCACATGACTGGAAACGGTCAGTTTTCATTTCAATCCCAAAGAAAGGCAATGCCAAAGAATGCTCAAACTACCACACAGTTGCACTCATCTCACATGCTAGTAAAGTAATTTTCAAAATTCTCCAAGCCAGGCTTCAGCAATACGTGAACCGTGAACTTCCAGATTTTCAAGCTGGTTTTAGAAAAGGCAGAGGAACCAGAAATCAAGTTGCCAACATCCGCTGGATCATGGAAAAAGCAAGAGAGTTCCAGAAAAACATCTATTTCTGCTTTATTGACTATGCCAAAGCCTTTGACTGTGTGGATCACAATAAACTGTGGAGAATTCTGAAAGAGATGGGAATACCAGACCACCTAACCTGCCTCTTGAGAAATCTATATGCAGGTCAGGAAGCAACAGTTAGAACTGGACATGGAACAACAGACTGATTTCAAATAGGGAAAGGAGTACGACAAGGCTGTATATCGTCACCCTGCTTATTTAACTTATGTGCAGAGTACATCGTGAGAAACTCTGGGCTGGAGGAAGCACAAGCTGGAATCAAGATTGCTGGGAGAAATACCAATAACCTCAGATATGCAGACGACACTACCCTTATGGCAGAAAGTGAAGAAGAACTCAAGGGCCTCTTGATGAAAGTGAAAGAGGAGAGCAAAAAAGCTGGCTTAAAGCTCAACATTCAGAAAATGAAGATCATGGCATCTGGTCCCATCACTTCATGGCAAATAGATGGGGAAACAGTGGAGACAGTGTCAGACTTTATTTTGGGGGGCTCCAAAATCACTGCAGATGGGGATTTCAGCCATGAAATTAAAAGATGCTTACTCCTTGGAAGAAAAGTTATGACCATTCTAGATAGTATATTCAAAAGCAGAGACATAACTTTGCTGACTAAGGTCCGCCTAGTCAAGGCTATGGTTTTTCCTTTGGTCATGTATGGATGTGAGAGTTGGACTGTGAAGAAGGCTGAGTACCAAAGAATTGATGGTTTTGAACTGTGGTGTTGGAGAAGACTCTTGAGAGTCCCTTGGACTGCAAGGAGATCCAACTAGTCCATCCTAAAGGAGATCAGTCCTGGGATTTCTTTGGAAGGAATGATGCTAAAGCTGAAACTCCAGTACTTTGGCCACCTCATGTGAAGAACTGACTCATTGGAAAAGACTCTGATGCTGGGAGGGATGGGGGGCAGGAGGAGAAGGGGACGATAGAGGATGAGATGGCTGGATGGCATCATGGACTCGATGGATGTGAGTCTGAACTCCGGGAGTTGGTGAAGGACAGGGAGGCCTGGCGTGCTGCAATTCATGGGGTCGGAAAGAGTTGGACATGACTGAGTGACTTAACTGAACTGAACTGGGGAAAAAGTTACAGGCAGAAGAAACAGAAATCACAAAGACCCTGAAGCTTAGAATGTGCAACAACAACAAAAAAGCCAATGAAGTCAAGAATATTGTGAAAGAAAAAGCAACAGAATGGAGTGAAGTCAGAGAGTGAATAGAGAAGTCTGATCATCTAAGGCTTTTTTAAACCATTGCAGAAGTTTTCTTCCCCCTAAATATAATAGAAAGGTTCTAGAAGGTTTTAATCATGGGAGTGAAATGCTCCTCTGATTAAACATTTTTAAAGGTGACTCAAGTTATATAAAGAATAGAGTGAGACAAAGCAGATTACTTAGAAGAATATTGGAGTAAACCAGGTGGAGATGGTGGTGGGTTGGAGTAGAGTGATGGCTGAGAAGTAGATAGGGCTCTATGATAGAGCCAAGAGGGTCTTCTAATGTAGGGTTGTTACTGAGTCCAAGCTCACTCTGCTCCCCACACTACAGGCCAATAAATCTGAGAGCAGGTGTTGGGACAAGGAAGGGACTTTATTAAGGAGGTGTCTGACTGAGAAGGTGACAGACTAATGCCTCAAAATAACCATCTCACTGGGGCCTGGATGCCAGGTTCTTTAATGGATCAGAGATGGGGGAGGAGAGGAAACAAAGTAAAAAGACTATTCAGTCCTTGCAAATGTTTCCTAGAATGGCAAGCTTCAGCCAGGGAGATGTGTTAGTTTCATTTCCTTACAGTCATTTCTTGAGTGGTGTAAAATGGAACATCTCCTGTCATATCAACAAAGATGCCATGTCTATCTGTGATTCTGGCCTACCCAAATGTGAATTTCTGGGCCACCCCGGTAAGCAGGAGTCAAAGGGTGCCAGATGCTGAGCCATTTACCAGACAAAGAATTTAAGAATGTCATAGTCCTTCACAGGTGGGCAGGGGCAGGGTATCTTCCTGAGGCAGGCCATTACATAGCCTATAACAACAAATGTGAAATGTGCTGCGCTCAGTCATGTCTGACTCTGCAACCCCATGGACTGTAGCCCCATGAATACTAGCGCCACCTGGGAAGCCCAGGTGGGAAGCCTTGAGATATCCAAGAGGTCCAGTGGTAAAGAATCCACCTGCCAGTGCAGGAGACATAAGAGACGTGGGTTTGATCCCTGGGTTGGGAAGATCCCCTGGATGGTATGGCAACCCACTCCAGTATTCTTGTCTGCAGAATCCCATGAACAGGAGCCTGGTGGGCTACAGTACACAGGGATGCAAAGAGTCAGACATGACTAAAGCCACTTAGCACACGCGCACGCATAATAACAAAAGCAGCAGGATAAGGGTTAAAGTCACAGAGCAGATCCAGTGTGAATTCAAAATTAACCTTTCCTGGTTACAGGGTGATGCGCTTGTAAAAGAAAGAGAGGTGCCAAGGAAGACTGTAAGACTGATACATGAGCAACAAGGATAAAAGTCCAGTTACTGAGCTGGGGAACATGGTGGATGGTAGGGAGTCAGAAGGCGCAAGACATTTCAAGGGCAAATCATGAGTTCCATTGGAATGGTTAAGTCTGAGATACCTTCTAGTTATCCAAATGAAGATGGGTAGGAAGTTGAATATATAAGTCTGGGGTTTGTATATTTAAGTCCTGGATAAAGGATCGAGATATGAAATTGGTGATAGCTTTAGACACTGTGATGGCTTTATATAACATATTCACACCATGAGAAATGACTGATAATGGATAAAGGACAGAACTTTGAAGACTGAGGCTTAGGGACCTCTAACATCTGGAAGAAAAAGATCCAGCAAAGGAGGCCAAAAAGGAGCTGCCAATGAGATGGGAGGAAGACCAGGAGAACTTGGGGAGACAAAGCCAGGTGAACAAAATGCTTCAAGGATAGAGTGATCAATTACGTCAAAGGCAGTTGAAAGATGAAGGAAGGGGAAAACTGAACTGACCATTGTACACAGCAGCATGGAGGTCACTGGTGACCTAGACAATAGTGGCTTCAGGGGAATTTGGGCATAAAACCTAAAAGGAGTAGGTTCAAATGAAACTGTGACTACAAGACATTGCTGAGAGAAATTAAACATCTGATAAATGGACATACCATGTTCATGGATTAAAAGACTAAATATTAAGATGTAGCTTCTCCACAAACTGATCTATAAGTTCAATAAACCCAATCACGATCATTTCACTGGGCTTTTTGTAGAAATTGACAAGCTAATTCTAAAATGTGTACAGAAATGCAAATGACCTTGAATAGCCAAATCGATTATAAAAAATGAGATCAAAGTTGGAGGACTTACATTACCTGACTTCAAAACTTTGACTAGTAAGTCTACAGTAATCAGCCTGACACTGGCATGGGATCAATAAGAAAAATCAATGAGACAGAACAGAGAACTTAGAAACAGACTCACACTTATATGATCATTTGAATTTGCACAAGTTGACAGAGAAATCCAACAGCAAAAGACAAGGCTTTATAACAAATGATGTTAAGACAACATACATATCTGTATGGCAAAATATTTAAATCTTGACCCCAACCTCACACCACATATAAAAATTAATTTGAAATGTATAGACCTAAATATAGAGGTGAAAACTATAAAACTTTTAGATATTAAAACAATTAACTTTAAAAAATAGACAATCAAAATTAAAATTTTCTGCTCATCAAAAGATACCATTAAGAAAATGAATAGGTGCAAGGTTGGGGCAGGGAATTTCCCTGGTAGTCTAGTGGTTAAGATTCTGTGCCTTCATTGCATGCAGCACAAGTTTGATCCCAGGCTGGGGGACTAAGATCCCATATGCCACACAGTGCAGCCAAAGAAAGAAAATGAACAGGTAAATCAAAGTCTGGGAGAAAACATATGCAAATCATATATCTGACAAAGAACTCATATCTAGGATACGTCATGAACACTTATAATTCAATAAAAAGAGAAAAACAGATTTGATAACTTCGCAGAAGAAGATAAACTAATGATCAATAAGGACATGAAAAGTACTGAATGTTAATATTCATCAGATACATTTATATAAAAAGTACAAGGAGATGTCAATACATTGACAGTGTGGATCACAATAAACTGTGGAACATTCTGAAAGAGATGGGAATACCAGACCACCTAACCTAGTCTGAGTGAACTCCGGGAGATGGTGATGGACAGGGAGGCCTGGCGTGCCGCGATTCATGGGGTCGCAAGGGGTCGGACACGACTGAGCGACTGAACTGAACTGAACTGACTCACCAGAACGGATAAACATGAAAAAAAAAGTGACAAAACCAAATACCGACCAGGAAACAGAACAATTAAAACTCTTCCATACTGTTGGTCAGAGTGTAAAACAATACTACCATTTTTTAGAAAAGTTCTAACAGTTTCTTATAAAACTAAATACACCTATCCTGTGACCCAATAATTTCACTCCTAAGTATTTAGCCAAAAGGAAACCCTACATCCACAAAAAAGAACTTTGTGTTTGTTTGTGGCAAGTTTATTCATAACAGCCCCAAGCTAAAAACAGCCTGTGTGTGCTGTGTGCTAAGTCGCTTCAGTCGTGTCTGACTCTTTGCAGCCCTATGGACTGTAGCCCATCAGGTTCCTCTGTCCATGGGATTCTCCAGGCAAGAACACTGGAGTGGGTTGCCATGTCACCACTGAGATCTTCCTGACCCAGGGATCAAATCCATGTCTCAAGTCTCCTTCATTGGCAGGTGGGCTCTTNTCGTGTCTGACTCTTTGCAGCCCTATGGACTGTAGCCCATCAGGTTCCTCTGTCCATGGGATTCTCCAGGCAAGAACACTGGAGTGGGTTGCCATGTCACCACTGAGATCTTCCTGACCCAGGGATCAAATCCATGTCTCAAGTCTCCTTCATTGGCAGGTGGGCTCTTTACCATTAGCACCAGCTGGGAAGCCTCAAAACAGCCTAGGGATCCATTAATAAGAAAATGAATAAACAAACATTTGTAGAAACAATAGAATAACACTGAGCAATAGAAAGGTATGAATAACACATATTTTATGGCTAAATCTGAAGTACATTATGCTGAAAGAACATACACAAAAGAGTACATGTACAATTCAAACAACTGTATGCGATGTTGTTCTTCAGTGGCTTAGTCCAGTCTGACTCTTTGCTACCCACTTGGATTGCAGCACACCAAGCTTCCCTGTCCTTCATCATTTCCTGGAATTTGCTCAAACTCATGTCCATTGAGTCAGTGATGCCATCCAACCATCTCATCTTCTGTCATCCCCTTCTCCTCCCGTCTTCTATCTTTCCCAGTATCAGGGTCTTTTCCAATGAGCTGGCACTTTGCACCAGAGGACCCAAGTATCGAAGCTTCANGCTCAAACTCATGTCCATTGAGTCAGTGATGCCATCCAACCATCTCATCTTCTGTCATCCCCTTCTCCTCCCGTCTTCTATCTTTCCCAGTATCAGGGTCTTTTCCAATGAGCTGGCACTTTGCACCAGAGGACCCAAGTATCGAAGCTTCAGCTTGAGCATCAGTCCTTCCAATGAATATTCAGCACTGATCTCCTTTAGGATTGACTGGCTTGATCTTGCAGTCCAAGGGACTCTCAAGAGTCTTCTGCCAGCTCCACAGTTTGAAAGCATTTCTTCGGCACTCAGCCTTCTTTACAGCCCAACCCTCACATCCAGACATATAATACGATGGGGAAAATCAGAACAGAGGTTGCCTCTGGCAGGAGATGGGAGGATGGGCTGGGGATTGATTGAGGAGCATGAGGAAACTTTCTGTGGTGATAGTCATGCTCCATATCTTAATAAAGGTTTGGATGGAAAGGTGGTGTACTCATATGTCAGAACCCTGGGTGATTCACTTAATCTCCAAAGAGAGAAGAGCTATGAATAAATACTGAACTCTTAACTAATAATATGCACACTAAAGTGTTTAATAGAGCATGTACTGATGCCTACAACTTGTTTAAAATGCATCCAAAACTTAAGTTTGATTGATGAAATAGTCACAGAATGAAAAGATGACAAGATATGTATTAAAGCAAATAAAGCAAAACATTAATTGTAGAGTTTAGGTGGTGTTTATATAGGAGTCCACTTAAAACTCTTTCAACTTTTTATATGTTTGAAAATATTCATAATAACAGATGGAGTAGGGGTGGAAAGTCTGAGGTAAGTTATTGGAGGCAGAGAGAACAGACAACTTATTTAAAGAGTTTTGCTTTAAAGAGGAACAGAGAGGTGGGGCAAAGCTTCCTAGAGACACAGGATTAAGGAGGATATTTTTAAAGAAGGGAGATATTAAAAAATGTTTGAATAAGAATGAGCCAGTAAAAAGAGGAACTTTGATGAAGCTAGTGGGAGGATACTGTAGAAGAAAGTTCCAAACAGGCAAGAGCAAAGGATCTGGTGGGTGGGGAATGAGATAGACTTAGCCAGGAGCACACACAGTTCCTCTGTAGCAAAGAGTGGGGGTTTGGGGAATAGAATTATAAGACAACGCAGTCGGATTTGGCAGGAAATGAAAGGCTTTTCTTCTGACTACTTCTAGTTTCCTATTGAAATCAGCAGGAAGATCATTGGCTGAGAGACAGGAGGGGATGCAGGAGGTTTGAGCAAAGAGACAAAGGTGTGGAATAATCACCTAGACAAGTGAGAGAATGAACTTACTAGGGAGCATGGTAGAATTGCCAGAGAGTGCTGAGTGTCAGCACAGTGGGTAGGTTAATTAATTCAGTATCATCAGAGCTGTGTGTGTGTGTGTCTAGGTAGGGTACAAGGTTATGCCTGGACAGCCCTGATTTTAACCGGGGTTGGGTTTTTCAGGAGAGTGAGGAAGAGGAAGGAGAAAGGGACAACAGTAAACCATGGGATGTAACGTGAGTAGAGGGGGAACATACAGGTCACTGATGGAGACCGAAAGTGGCAGAGTCAGAGGGTCACAGGTGAACCTGTTCTTCTGGGACATCACAAATGAGCAGAGAAGTTGGTAGCTGGTGGAGCTTGGGTTTAAACTCAGATGTCTGATTCCTAAGTCCATGCTCCTAACTGTAACTCCCCCATCCCTCCTTGCCTAGCATTTTCAGCACTCTTGTCCTCTATAAATCCCTGCGTTTGGACACTGTGTACCAATTTGATCTTTCCAAGATTCAATGGCACTATGTGCCCTCATGTCCTCAAAAATAATTTTTAAAGAAAGTGTTTTTATTTTCACGAAATTGGGAAATACAAGACAAAGAGTTGGTATGATTTTTCATCCCTGGTGGCTCAGATAGTCAAGAATCTGCCTGCAATGCAGAAGACAATCTCCCTGATCCCTGGGTCAGGAAGATCCCCTGAAGAAGGGAATGGCTGCCCACTCCAGTGTTCTTGCCTGGACAGAGGAAAGTATTTCATAGACAGAGGAGCTTGCTGGGCTACAGTCCATGAGATAGCAAAGAGTCAGATATGGCTGAGGGACTAACGCACTTCATTTCAACAAACTGGCTACAAGAGAACAAAATTATTCTCTTGTCTCTCAGCACATCCCTTTATGCCTTACTATTTCCCACTACTAAAACAACCATTTGCTACTTGGAACAAAACACATACCACTGTTAGGAGAAGCACACTGGTTGAAACCACCCACCCTGGCCAGGTACCACACTAACCACACGCATGAGTTATTTTATGACAGGAGGTCCTGGTAAGGAAAATGAAACTAACAAGCCACCAACAACCAGAAGAGTTTAGGAAAGGTCAAAAGGAAATGCCCTCTGTCCTTCCACCTCCCAGAATCCTTCTCCTTGGCATCCCTCTTGGCTGAGCAACGCATGTGCCACCAGGAAGGACCCTGAAACTAATCCCATCACATAAAACCTGAGACTGGAAGCCATGGGGCAGAGCAGTTCTGCTGGGTTCCCCGACCCTACTGCTCTCCCCATGGGCACCCCTCCCAATAAAGTCACTTGCTTTGTCAGCTTGTCTCCTTGGACAATTCACTTCTGAGTGTTAGACAAGAGCCCACTCTTGGAACCTGGAACAGTTTCCCCTTCCTTCAACAAACAGCAACTCTGGTGGGGGCTTTCTTTGCTGCAGCTGACATCCTGACCACTTGGGGTACTCAGAGTCTGCTTGCCTGCCAATGCCCAAGACCCAGTGGCCGCAACTGAGGCTCTTTGTCCCTGGTCTCTTCCTGACATGGATAAACGGCCAGAGTGCCCCGAAAGGGTAAGGGCCAAGAGATTTTATTGACCTCTCTGCCCTTCCCTCTCTTTTCTCCTCTTAACCCTTCCTACCCTACCCATTTTTCTAGTCCCCCAGTCCTGGATGCAGGCGTCTGGTCAAAGGGCCTCAGCCTAGGCTGAGGGTCAAAGCCTTATGGACTCCAGCTGGCAGAGCACTCGAATCCTAGTTCTGTTCTGGTCTGGTTTCTGGTTTGGATTCTGGTTCTGTCTGGCCTGCTCTGGTTTCTGGTAGGGCTGAGTGCCAGTCCTCCCTTCCCTGGAAGCCCAGGAGAAAGCTCTGTAACTCCTGGGTGTCTGCAGGTGGTAGGAGACGTCCATAAGCCTACCTCTTTGGCCTCCTTCCTCCGCCTCCTTTCCCCTCTTCTTTCATCCTGGCCTTCTCTGCCATTTTTTCTTGTCCCTTGGTCCTGGATGCAGGAGCCTGGCGGAAGGGACTCAGCCTGAGCTGAGGGTCAGATTCTGATTGCCTCCAGTTGGCAGAGAATTCAAATTCTGGTTCTGGTCTGATTTCCAGTAGGGTCAAGTTCCAGTCCTCCCTTCCCTGGAAGCCCAGGGTAAAGTCCTGTAACAGCTGGGTGTCTGCAGGTGGCAGGAGACATCTGTAAGGCCACCCCTTTTGCCCCCACTCCTCTGCCTCCTTCCGCCTCTTCTTTCAACTTAGCCTCCTTTCATCCCTTTGAAATCTTTGAAGAGATATTTCCATTTACTCTGTTAGTACTTGGATCTGAAGTTCTGTCTCCGGAGGAGGTTTTCTGAGAGACCGCAATCTTGTATTTAAGGGAGTGTTTGATTAGAATGCTGGGCTTGTGTACAGTGTTCTGTGTTGTGATTTGTGACGGCCATTTTGCTTTGTGTGTCCACCATTTTGTCTAGATCTGCCATGTTATTTAGACCTCAGAGAAAGTTGGTTTAGGTAAAAGTGTTACACATTAGTTCCAAAGCGAGTTCTTTTGGCACAATCAGTTAGTAAAAGAAAGCTTGATTAAATGAATTTTCAGAATTTTGACCCTGAGATGGAACAAGTTCTAGGAGAGTTTGATTTCCTCTCCCTGTGCCTTGAGACCAGGCTCTCAGGAACACTTATCTAAATCATCTCTAATTTCTGAGACTGAGGGAAAAAAGGAAGAAGGCCTTAAAATTTTTATTTATTCAAAATGCTATTTATAAATTAGTGAATTTTCTATTGTGATATCTGATTCATGACTAAGTTTAGAAAATGAAACTAGATCTCTCATGTCTGTCTGTATATATGTCTCAGAATATATGGATAATATTACTGTGGTTAATTTGTAAATTAGCTCTATTTAGTTGGCTTAAAGAAAAGTAAGCACTTACAAATCACACAATTCTAAATACAAGAAAAATTAACCTAGATGAATTTCAGGTTCATACGAACTGGGAAAAACTCTGTATTAAAGTAATACCTGGTATTCTGTTACAAATTTATCAGTAAGAAAAGTAAGTCAATGTGGCGGAAAAAAAAAAAACTTTTAAGGGAAGTGTTTTCAGTAAAAGGTGTGAGAAATGAAAAAGTACTGAAAAGAATGAGTTATGGATGACCAGGATTTTCTAAGATTGGCTTGCATTTAGTTGGGTAATGGATTTTGTTAGGAATGCCATAGCCATAGAACCAACTAGGTCCAAGTGGCAGAGTCGACTTCACTAGACCCTGAGCCTCCATATATGCTCACTGTGATGTACTGAGCAAGCTAAGTGATACACCCGCCAGTGCTGGCTATATTGGATGGTAAATACTACTAATACAGATATTCTAGAGATTATATGGAGTTGCGAAAAATCTGATATATCCTAGTAAAATGTTATCAGTCATGATTCTTTGAAGCGCTGTCTCCAATCTGTATGCAGGGACCCTTGTATGGCCCCCGCACTGGACTGGCCTATAGAGAGGGTGACTGACCTCAAAATTAGCTTAAAATGACTCTGAGAGGAGGAACTACACTCACACCAAGACGAGAAAAAGAAGACATCAGAGACAGACAGCTTGCCCAAGATTCTTGATGTGACTTGTATGATCATTTATAATGTTTTCTTAACTTCTTGACCTTTGCATGTGAATCAAATGCTTTTCTGGCATGGAAATGATCCCATGCTAGTTTTAGAAATCAATCCAATCATTGGGTTTATGGCTGAGTCTAGTACTGTGTCTAATACTTCTAGGCCACCTTGGTGAATTTCTGCACTCCAAGGCTCTAATCGGTTTCTCTGTAGAAATTTACTTTAAAGGAAAAATTATAGTCATGTTCAGGTCACGACTGTTATTACTAGGTGGAATCTGGTCAGTTAATAATGCCTGCTCTGACCCTGGCCATAAATACTAGTTTTCTCCTATTACTCAATAGTAATAGAGTAACAGAAGCTCAAAATAATCTCAATCAGAGCAACAAGCAAAGTTTCAGCCAAGGAATAATATCTCCCACAATTATGGGATGGATTTACATAGACACCACCAGGCTACAGTAATTTAAGTTTCAAATCTCCTCTATGTTGGCAACAATTAAATCATACTTAAAATAATCAGTCTAGTAACACCACAAAATTGGGCTGTGTGCCTTATGGACAATGCCAATATATAATTTCTCTGAAAGATAAGGATTGATATAAAATAGACTAAGTCAATTGACCTGGGATATACTGGGCTGCATCTAATGAAAGTGAAAGTGAAGTCACTCAGTCGTGTCCAATTCTTTGAGACCCCATGGACTGTAGCCTGCACCAGGCTTCTCCATCCATGGGATTTTCCAGGCAAGAGTACTGGAGTGGGTTGCCATTTCTTTCTCCAAGGGATCTTCCTGACCCAGGGATCAAACCCAGGTCTCAGGGACCAAACCCAGGTCTTCCACCTTGCAGGCAGATGCTTTACCCTCTGAGCCATTAAAGCTTCTAGCTTAAGTCTTACTTAAGACTTCACTAAATTCTGCTAGCTATGTAGTTTGTATTTCACCTGTTTTACAAAATTGCTGTTTCTTACATTTCAAAATGTGTAACTGAGCCTCCTGATGAACTATGGAATGAGGTTTGTGACATTGTACAGGAGACAGGGATCAAGACCATCTCCATGGAAAAGAAATGCAAAAAAGCAAAATGGCTGTCTGGAGAAGCCTTACAAATAGCACTGAAAAGAAGAGAGGCGAAAAGCAAAGGAGAAAAGAAAAGATATAAGCATCTGAATGCAGAGTTCCAAAGAATAGCAAGAAGAGATAAGAAAGCCTTCTTCAGCAATCAATGCAAAGAGATAGAGGAAAACAACAGAATGGGAAAGACTAGAGATCTCTTCAAGAGAATTGGAGATACCAAGGGAACATTTCATGCAAAGATG
>SJYX01023344.1:91363-101566 GCA_006410675.1 Oreotragus oreotragus | reverse complement strand
GAGGAGAGCGAAAAAGTTGGCTTAAAGCTCAACATTCAGAAAACGAAGATCATGGCATCTGGTCCCATCACTTCATGGCAAATAGATGGGGAAACAGTGGAAACAGTGTCAGACTTTATTTTTTTGGGCTCCAAAATCACTGCAGATGGTGACTGCAGCCATGAAATTAGAAGACGCGTACTCTTGGAAGGAAAGTTATGACCAACCTGGATAGTATATTCAAAAGCAGAGACATTACTTTGCTGACTAAGGTCCGTCTAGTCAAGGCTATGGATTTTCCTGTGGTCATGTATGGATGTGAGAGTTGGACTGTAAAGAAGGCTGAGTACCAAAGAACTGATGCTTTTGAACTGTGGTGTTGGAGAAGACTCTTGAGAGTCCCTTGGACTGCAAGGAGATCCAACCAGTCCATTCTGGAGGAGATCAACCCTGGGATTTCTTTGGAACGAATGATGCTAAAGCTGAAACTCCAGTACTTTGGCCACGTCATGAGAAGAGTTGACTCATTGGAAAAGAGTTTGATGCTGGGAGGGATTGGGGGCAGGAGGAGAAGGGGACGATAGAGGATGAGATGGCTGGATGGCATCACGGACTCGATGGACGTGAGTCTGAGTGAACTCCAGGAGATGGTGATGAACAGGGAGGCCTGGTGTGCTGTGATTCATGGGGTCGCAAAGAGTCGGACATGACTGAGCAACTGAACTGAACTGAACTGAAGGGCCCACCTGGGCAGTGCCCACAGTGAGAATGGAAAGGAGGCATCAAGGAAGAAGTTACTAATGAGCTGAGCTGGGAGGCAGGGATGCAGGAGGTTAAAGACGACCACATTTCTTACTTAAACAAGGAGGTGTGGGCAACAGCATTTCCAGAGGTCTGCAAAGGCAAAATAGAGGGTGGAGGGAAAGTGGAGTGTCATGGCACCAGCTTCAAGAGGACAGGGGTGTAAGTCAGCAGGCTGAAACAGGAACCCACAATGGACCAGCTGAACACTGTAGCGAGGCCACTGGGTTAGGCAGTTCAGCGTCACGGTGATCAGAAGAGAGAAAACAGAGCAAAGTGGCGGCTCAGGAGAGGGCCCTATTTGAGAGTGACAGTCAGGGAGGGCCTCTCCGATAGGTGCTATGTAGATAGAGCCCTAGAGGACGTGAGGATGCAAACCCCTCTGTAGAGGAAAACCTTCGGTTCTCACTAACTGCAGCAACATTCACTGCGCTTCTCAGAATATGCGCCCACTTCTTAGAAAAGATTAGCAACTTCACCCCTAGCTACTGTGAAACCAGCCCCTAACAAAACCTAGTCTCCCGTGGAATGTTCAAGATATGTTCTCAAAGCCTTCTTTACAGATACGGTCACTCCCCTCCCTCCCATAACGTGGATGCCTGCACACATGTATGTTAGCACAGATGGCTTCATGCCTTCTGAGCTCACAGTCAAGATGGCACCACAAAGGCCAGAGAATGACCGCATCGACCTCTCCACCCCTCCCCCACCCCCCGGCTTCAAGGTGTCCAAGAAAGCCTCCTTTTACTTGGGACTGCCAGTGCCCAGCACTAAGCTTGGCACAAAGTAAAGGTTCCATAAATACTGGCTAAGTAAATGAATGAAAGCCCCAATTCTGTGCTACCTCTGAGGGAATTACATACATAAATTGGTAGAAAATCCCGTAATGAAGACCTCATGTGTGTTCTCACAAATTAAGACCAAATGTTTGCCATCTCTGCCTTGATCAAATGTCACCAATTTCTGCTTTCACATGAATTTAAATCAGACAACAGAATGGAGTTTTTCAAATTCTTCATTTGTCTTAAAATATTCACATCTATATTTACGATTTAATACAAAAGAATACAGAGGTTCTAAATTAGTGATGATCAATGCCCAACTTGGTGAATATACTAAAATTCACTGAATTGTACTATCTAAAAGGGTGAACTTCATGGTATGTGAATTGTATCTCAATAAAGCTATTACTTAAAAAAGAGAATAGAGGATTATTTGAACAAAAGATTAAAAAACTGGACATCTTAGGGTAATATACAACCACGATACATACAATTAACACTGCTGTATGTAATACATAAAAGTGGTTAACAGATTAATTCTAAGAGTTTCCATCACAAATTTTTTCCCTGTTTCTGTAATTGTTTACCTGTATGAGATGATGAATGTTCTCTAAACTTATTGTGGCAATCATTTTATGATATACATGAGTCAAATCATTATGCTGTATAAACTTATTCAGTGCTGTTGTGTTAGTTATACGTCAGTAAAATTGAAAGGAAAAACCTGAACAGCTCACCATTAGTTTCAAAAGCAAATCTTAAGTTCTCTTAACTTTGATGAGTTCATAATGACTCCAATGACCCTAAAGGCTCTTTACTTGCCTAATAAAACATCAAAAAAAGTTTTAACTATCTATGAGAACCAGAGAAGGAAAACAAAGCAGAAAAAGAATTAAAATGCCAAGTTCTCATTTTAGTTGCCAGAGCATCAGAGCATCAGTCTACCTCTTGCCAGAATACAAGAAATAAACTCTGATTTGTTTTTACCCTCTCTCTCTCTCTCTCTCCTTCTCTCTCTCTCTAGGTGACAGCTAAGGAATAGCGTATGATGGCTCTGTGATGTGTCAGCTTGGCTTAGCGGCACTACATTCCCCGGAATTCCCTTTCATACGTGTCTCCAGCTGGGTTAACTACGAGGGATAATGACTCCTGAGAGCTGGGGGAAAGATAGGCAGCAGCTATGTTGCAGTGTACATACCCCTTTCCCAGGTAATCAATCAAAGATGAATCTAGCACCACTGTGGAGGGATGGTGCAGATGTAATTAACCTATCTAATCAGTTGATTTTAATCAGTCAGAAGTATACTAGGTGGAACTGATGTAATCAGTTCAAAGCCTTTCAAAAGAGGAGTTCGGCCCTCCCTGAATTCAGAGTTTCTGAACTTTAGCTCCTGCTCCAGCCCACCAATAGTAGCTCTCTTCTTGACTGCTTGCCCTATGAATTTCAAGCATTCTTAGTCAGCCCCACAACTGAGTAAACCAATTCAAAATAGATTAACCTCTAATCCATATAACCTACCAGAAAGAACTAAAGAATCCTGCACAAGCTCCCTCTCAATCTCGTGCAATAATGACCAGGAGAACATAAGATTGTGGGTTAATTAATTCTTCAAAAAAGTGAGATTTATAATTATTTAGAGGTATGGAGTGAATTAAACACAATGCTGGCAGCTATTTTTAGGGCTATGCTCTAAGCTCTGGCCAATGAGAGGTGAGCAGAAATACTGGAAATCTGAGACAGCTCTTTTGAAAGGGAGATGGCTCTTTTGAAAGGGAAGAAGGGAGTCCTTCCCTCTTCATTCTCTGCCTATAATGTAAATACAGTCATCCCTAGTATCTTTGGGGATTGATTCCAGAAACACTCCCTATCTGTGAGTATCTGCCAAAGCTAAATTCCCTTATATAAAAGGGCACAGTGGACTTCCCTGGTGGTACAGTGATAAGAATCCACCTGCCAATTGTGGGAACACAGTTTTGATCCCTGGTCCAAGAAGATCCCACATGCCACGGACCAACTAAGCTCATACTGCACAACTACTGCAACCCTATGCTGCAACTACTGAAGCCCCTGAGCCTACAGCCTGTGCTCTACAACAGCAGTACCCACCACAATGAGAAGCCCATGGACCACAACAAATAGTAAGCCCCACTCACCACAACTAGAGAAAGCCCACGTGCAGTAATGAAGACCCAGAGCAAACAAAAATTAAAATAGCATGGCACAGTATTGGGATATAAGCTATGCACATCCTCTAGTTTATTTAAATCATCCCTAGATTACTTATAATACCTAATATGATGTAAATGCTATGCAAATAGTTGCCAGTGTGTGATAAATTCACGTTTTGCTTTTGGAAATCCACGTTTTGGAAAATGCTTTTCTTTTCCCGAAATATCTTCAATCCAGGTTGGATGCAAAACCAGATGATAATGGAGGGCCGCCTGCGATGGTTGGAGCTCCAGCAGCCCTCTTGGACATGGGCCACATCCTGGAGATGGCAGATTGGAGAGCTAAAGAGAACCTAATGATTCCTGCTCTCATGCCAGCTTTCAACTGCCTCCTCGCAGGCTGCTTTTACATGGGAAATAAAGCCACTGTCTGGGAGTCTCCAATACTTGCAGCTAAAGACAATAACTAGCAAAATAAGGGTTGTTTGTTCTATTCTCCTGACTCCTTTTGCAGTCAACCAATACATCTAAGTTACCATCTTATAAGGAATAGGTGTATTTACTTTCACTACTATGTGCACGGGGACACATTAAGTATTTAAGAAGATTAAAGTAGATAAGCCATCACAGAAAAAGCCCACCTTTCTCTATGCTTCTATGCTTTGTTAAAAGAAAACAAGAAAAGTTTACAGTCTGCGATAAATGCCTTCACAAAGCCACTAACTTGAATTCCCATGGAATAGAATTTCATATGGCAGACCTGTGGTCATATCCAAATTCACTTATTCAACAGATTTGGGCAGTATCTCTTTAGATAGGCTCTGTCTTTTCATGTCAGAGTCATCTAATTTCTTCCAAACCAATAACCCTTGAATACATCTGGGGTATATTTTTTTGCTGAATACAAACCACACAGTCATCTCAAAGCCTATAATTCACTTCAACAGCACTGAGCTTTCTGGACGTTCATGAGCATAACCACCCAGAGTGGCAGACACTCTGGGCGGCAGCTTTGCCAGCCTGGGCTCTTAATGTGTCCCTACATCATGATGAAAAACTGTCTGACACACCAGGCAGCTGACAACTGTAAGGAAAAAAAAAAAAAAAAAATCAAGCCTGTGACCAAGGGGAAAATGAAATGATTAATATGGAAAACATAGCAAGAAACATCAAACAGGGAAAAGCTGACATTTCCTTTAGCTTCAAAACCTTTAGCTTAAAGTAAATTTGTTTTCTTCTCACCCTGACTATCAAAGGCTAGATCAAAGTATTAACATGGTAGAAAAGTGTCAGATGCCTTCCCATCCCTGGATCAATTATGATACGGCAGTGTTGACTCCTTTTTTTATTAGAGGGCGGAGAGGAGGTGAGGTTAACATCATCATAATTCCGAAGAGATAAACTTACGGGAAACTGTAAGTCTAAAACACAATAGGCCAAATTATTCCCAGCAGAAGCCACAGTCCTGCGTCAGCTCCTCTGTTCATGCCATTTCCTTCCCTTCAGAATTCCCTGTATATTCCTCTCTGGGTGGTTCTTGGGCTCTTAATCCCCACACCATCCCTTCAACACTGTTGTTCTTGAGGTTCTGAGCCCTCACTAGGCCCACCTGTCAACTTTTCACTCTGCATCCTCTCAAGGAGGGCGGGGTGTCCCACAGTCATCCATGGTTTCACTAGTTTTATTCCTCTCAATACCACCATTGCTTCCGCTCTTTCTTCTGAATGCCCAGTACCCACTGAGCTGTCCCTCAGGCATCTATTTTTATGAAATTCAGAACTGAGCAAGATTAAACTTCTCTACCTCAAATCTCATTCCATCCTCCTCCCCTTCCCACAGCCCAGCCACACATGGAGTATGGATCTTCGAAAAAGCAAGAGAGTTCCAGAAAAACATCTATTTCTGCCTTATTGACTATGTCAAAGCCTTTGACTGTGTGGATCACAATAAACTGTGGAAAATTCTGAAAGAGATGGGGACACCAGACCACCTGACCTGCCTCTTGAGAAATCTGTATGCAGGTCAGGAAGCAACAGTTAGAACTGCACATGGAACAAAGACTGGTTCCAAATAGGAAAAGGAGTACGTCAAGGCTGTATATTGTCACCCTGCTTATTGAACTTACATGCAGAGTACATCGTGAGAAACGCTGGGCTAGAGGAAGCACAAGCTGGAATCAAGATTGCTGGGAGAAATATCAATAAACTCAGAAATGCATATGACACCACCCTTATGGCAGAAAGTGAAGAAGAACTAAAGAGCCTCTTGATGAAAGTGAAAGAGGAGAGTGAAAAAGTTGGCTTAAAGGTCAGCATTCAGAAAACTAAGATCGTGGCACCTAGTCCCATCACTCCATGGCAAATAGATGAGGAAACAGTGGAAACAGTGGCTGACTTTATTTTTCTGGGCTCCAAAATCACTGCAGATGGTGATTGCAGCCATGAAATTAAAAGATGCTTACTCCTTGGAAGGAAAGTTATGACCAACCTAGACAGCATATTAAAAAGTAGAGACATTACTTCTCTCCTGCCTCCTCCCCCTTCTTCTTTCAACCTGGCTTCCTTTCCTCCCTTGAAATCTTTGATCTTAGTCTCTATAGGAGGTTTTCTGAGAGACTGTATTCTTGTATTTAAGGGCTTCCCTGGTGGTGCAGAGGTTAAAGCATCTGCCTGCAATGTGGGAGACCTGGGTTCAATCCCTGAGTCAGGAAGATCCCCTGGAGAAGGAAATGGCAACCACTCCAGTATTCTTGCCTGGAGAATCCCATGGACGGAGGAGCTTGGTGGGCTACAGTCCATGGGTCGCAAAGAGTCGGACACGACTGAGCAACTTCACGTCACTTTCACTAAGCGACTGAGCTGAGCTGAACCATACTCCATGGCTCAGTTAATGAGCCCACCACATTCCCAGGGCCCACTTCCACCCTTCACCTACTCTGTACATGTGTGCTAAGTTGCTTCAGTCATGTCTGACTCTTTGTGACCCTGTGGACTGTAGCCTGCCAGGCTCCTCTGTCCATGGGACTCTCCAGGCAAGGATACTGGAGTGGGTAGCCACGCCCTCCTCCAGGGGATCTTCCCGACCCAGGGATTGAACTTGAATCTTTTATGTCTCTTGCACTGGCAGGCGAGGTCTTCACCACTGGCGCCACCAGGGAAGCCCTTATCTGCTCCACCTCACTTCTGTACTAAGAGCAGTGGAGGCTATAAAACCCCCATATGAAATCCATATGCTCTGGGAGATCAGATGGGTCAGAAGGGCTCCTGGAGGTCAGGAACTCAACTGCACCAGCTGCTCTGCAAGGGGAGAGGGACGTCTTAGACAGAGACACTTCCATGACTTCCGGGGGCCACACCAGGAGAGGGGAGAGGGCATTTTCTTGCCAGCTCCAGCCTGGCTGGGGCTGCAACAGTGAGCGGTTATAGGAAGAAGTGGAGCAGGCTGTCTTCCCCCTGCCTCTGTGAGTCACAGAAAAACAAACCCAGTGACTTCATGTTCTTGGAGATAAATTTCTGTGGGGCACATTCCAGGCTCCAACATCCTTTGAAAGCCCCCTCTCCCAGATCTGCAAACTTAGGAAAGCAGTATAGCAGGTGGCTTCTTTGGCCCAGATCCCATTCTCAGCTCTGGCAGGGGTGGGGCCTCACTTCAAATCCCTTTGACCCATAGTCATCAACAGGAAGGCCAAAAAGCAAGGACAAGTAAGATATCTCAGAGGCTCCAAGAATACCTGGAGGAGACTTACTAAAAGTCCTACATATCCATATTTGGACAAAAACCAGTGAAATTTGCGTTGTCTGTAGTAACTGAACTTCCTTTGAAGCCTCATGCTTGTGGGACCCGAAGACATTTCCTAAGTCTGTGTCCTACTTTTCATGTTTAACATAGTTCAGTTCTGTTCAGTTGCTCAGTCATGTCTAATTCTTTGCAAGCCCATGGACTGCAGCACGCCAAGCCTCCCAGAGTTTACTCAAATTCATGTCCATTGAGTCAGTGATGCCATCCAACCATCTCATCTTCTGTCATCCCCTTCTCCTCCTGTCTTCAATCTTCCCAGCATCAGGGTCTTTACAAATAGTCAGTTCTTCGCATCAGGTGGTCAAAGTATTGGAGTTTTAGTTTCAGCATCAGTCCTTCCAATGAATATTCAGGACTGATTTCCTTTAGGATGGACTGGTTGGATCTCCTTGCAGTCCAAGGGACTCTCAAGAATCTTCTCCAACACCGCAGTTCAAAAGCATCAATTCTTTGGCGCTCAGCTTTCTTTAGAGTCCAACTCTCATATCCATACATGACCACTGGAAAAACCATAGCCTTGACTAGACGGACCTTAGTCGGCAAAGTAATGTCTCTGCTTTTTAATATGCCATCTAGGTTGGTCATAACTTTCCTTCTAAGGAGTAAGAACCTTTTAATTTCATGGCTGCAGTCACCATCTGCAGTGATTTTGGAGCCCAAAAAAATAAAGTCTGACACTGTTTTCACTGTTTCCCCATCTATTTCCCATGAAGTGATGGGACCAGATGCCATGATTTTAATTTTCTGAATCCTGACCTTTAAGCCAACTTTTTCATTCTCCTCTTTCACTTTCATCAAGAGGCTCTTTAGTTCTTCCTCGCATTCTGCCATCAGGTTGGTGACATCTGCATACCTGAGGTTATTAATATTTCTCCCGGCAGTCTTGATTCCAGCTTGTGTTTCATCCAGCCCAGCGTTTCTCATGATGTACTCTGCATACACGTTAAATAAGCAGGGTGACGATATACAGTCTTGACGTACTCCTTTTCCTGTTTGGAACCAGTCTGTTGTTCCATGTCCAGTTCTAACTGTTGCTTCCAGACCTGCATACAGATTTCTCAAGAGGCAGGTCAGGTGGTCAGGTACTTCCATCTCTTTCAGAATTTTCCACAGTTTATTGTGATCCACACAGTCAAAGGCTTTGGCATAGTCAATAAAGCAGAAATAGATGTTTTTCTGGAACTCTCTTGCTTTTTTGATGATCCTGCAGATGTTGGCAATTTGATCTCTGGTTCCTCTGCCTTTTCTAAAACCAGCTTGAAAATCTGGAAGTTCACGGTTCACGTACTGTTGAACCTGGTTTGGAGACTTTTGAGCATTACTTTGCTAGTGTGAGATGAGTGTAATTGTGTAGTTTGAGGATTCTTTGGCATTGCCTTTCTTTGGGATTGGAATGAAAACTGACCTTTTCCCCCTGAGTCCTGTGGCCACTGCTGAGTTTTCCAAATTTGCTGGCATATTCAGTGCAGCACTTTCACAGCATCATCTTTAGGATTTGGAACAGCTCAACTGGAATTCCATCACCTCCACTAGTTTTGTTCATAGTGATGCTTCCTAAGGCCCATTTAACTTTGCGTTCCAGGATGTCTGGCTCTAGGTCGGTGATCACACTATCGTGATTATCTGGGCCATGAAGATCTTTTTTGTATAATTCTTCTGTGTATTCTCACCTCTTCTTAATATCTGTCTCTTATACACATCTAGATGTGTATAAGAGACAGGTACAGCACAGTTTAATACAGATACAGTGAATCTATAGATTGCTTTGAGTAGTATAGTCATTTCACTATATTGATTCTTCTAACCCAGAAATATAGTACATCTCTTGACCTGTTTGTGTCATCTTTGATTTCTTTCAGCAGTGTCATAGTTTTCTGCATACAGGTCTTTTGTCTGTTTAGGTAAATTTTTTTCTAAGTATTTTGTCCTTTTTGTAGCAATGGTGAATGGGATTGTTTCCTTAATTTCTCTCTCTGATTTTTCATTATTAGTGTATAGGAATGCAAGGGGCTTCTGTGTATTAATTTCTTGGGCATGGCAACCCATTCCAGGATTCTTGCCTGGGAAATACCATGGATAGAGGAGCCTGGTGGGCTACAGATTCTATGGGGTCACAAAGAGTTGGACATGATTTAGTGACTAAACAACAGCATGTTCCTTCCATACCTACTTTCTTTTTTGGGGGGGGGGATTTGTTTTGCTTTTATTGATGAGCTCACACTTAGCAGTGACTCTGAATAATTTACTGTAAACATTTTATTTTTTAATTTAAGTTTATTTATTTTAATTGGAGGCTAATTACTTTACAATATTATATTGGTTTTGCCATACATCAACATGAATCCGCCATGGGTGTACACGTGTTCCCAATCCTGAACCCCCCTCCCACTCCCTCCCCATACCATCCCTCTGGGTTATCCCAGTGCACCAGCCCCAAGCATCAAGCATCCTGTATCCTGCATCAAACCTAGACTGGCAATTCATTTCTTATATGATATTATACATGTTTCAATGCCATTCTCCCACATCATCCCACCTTCTCCCTCTCCCACAGAGTCCAAAAGACTGTTCTATACATCTGTGTCTCTTTTGCTGTTTTGCATAGAGGGTTATCATTACCATCTTTCTAAATTACATATATATGCATTAGTATACTGTATTGGTGTTTTTTTTT
>SJYX01023344.1:65444-90239 GCA_006410675.1 Oreotragus oreotragus | reverse complement strand
TCAACTTCAGCTTCTTCAGCATTACTGGTTGGGGCATAGACTTGGATTACTGTGATACTGAATGGTTTGCCTTGGAAATGAACAGAGATCATTCTGTCGTTTCTGAGATTGCGTCCAAGTACTGCATTTCAGACTCTTTTGTTGACTAAGATGGCTACTCCATTTCTTCAAAGGGATTCTTGCCCACAGTAGTAGATATAATGGTCATCTGAGTTAAATTCACCCATTCCAGTCCATTTTAGTTAGCTGATTCCTAAAATGTCGACATTAACTCTTGCCATCCCCCATTTGACCACTTCCAATTTGCCTTGATTCATGGACCTAACATTCCAGGTTCCTATGCAATTTGCTCTTTACAGCATCGGACTTTGCTTCTATCACCAGTCACTTCCACAACTGGGTGTTGTTTTTGCCTTGGCTCCATCTCTTCATTCTTTCTGGAGTTATTTCTCTGCTGATCTCCAGTAGCATATTGGGCACCTACTGACCTGAGGAGTTCATCTTTCAGTGTCCTATCTTTTTGCCTTTTCATATTGTTCATGGGGTTCTCAAGGCAAGAATACTGAAGTGGTTTGCCATTCCCTTCTCCAGTGGACCACATTTTGTCAGAACTCTCCACCATGACCCTTGGGTCATCTTGGGTGGCCCTACACAGCATGGCTCATAGCTTCATTGAGTTAGACAGACTGTGGTCCGTGTAATCAGATTGGTTAGTTTTCTGTGATTGTGGTTTTCAGTCTGCCCTCTGATGGAGAAGGATAAGAGGCTTATGGAAGCTTCCTGATGGGAGAGACTGACTGAGGGGGAAACTGGGTCTTGTTCTGATGGGCAGGCCCATGCTCAGTAAATCTTTAATACAATGTTCTGTTGATGCGTGGAGCTGTATTCCCTCCCTGTTATTTAACTGGGACCAAAGGAAATGGCAATCCACTCCAGTACTCTTGCCTGGAATATCCCATGGACAGAGGAGCCTAGTAGGCTACAGTCCATGGGGTCGCAAAGAGTCGGACACGACTGAGCGACTTCACTTCACTTCAAACTATGGTGGAGGTAATGAAGATAATGGTGACCTCCTTCAAAAGATCCCATGCATGTACTGCTACACTCAGTGCCCCCAACACTGCAGCAGGCCACCACCAACCCACGCCTCTGCTGGAGACTCTTGGACACTCCTGGGCAAGTCTGGGTTAAGTCTCTTGTGGGGACTGCTCCTTTCTCCTGGGTCCTGGTGCACACAAGTTTCCGTCTGTGCCCTCCAAGGGTCTATTTCCCAGTCCTGTGTAAGTTCTGGCAGCTCTGTGGTGGGGTTAGTGGCAACCTCTTCCACGAGGGCTTATGCCATACTCTCTGCTGCACCCAGAGCCCCTGCCTCTGCGGCAGTCCACTGCTGACCCATACCTCCACAGGAGACGCTCAAACACAGTTCTGTCTCAGACTCTGTGGAGTCTCTGGGTCCTGGTGCACACAAGCGTTGTTTGAGCCCTCTGAGCATCTCTGCCGGGAATGGGGTTTGACTCTAAATGCGAATTTGCCCCTCCTATCATCTTGCTGGGGCTTCTCTTTTGCCCTCAGATGCAGGGTTTCTCCTCACGGCCACTCTAGCAAAGTGCAGCCACCACTCCTGACCTTAGATGTGGACTTCTAACATAGCTCAGGTACATTTCCCCCCAACTCTGGACTACTTTCCTTCAAAATGTTCCTACAGATTGCTACCAGATCTTCTAAAACTATAACTCCAGGAGTGTTCTGAGCTGGCTGATCCTAGATCCTGAGAACTGACTGGTAAATTTTCAGAGATTTTATGCATCAGTTGTTAAACATTAACAATAATTAACACTTAAATTATATAAATTTACAATGAAATAAATTATATTATCCCCAAAGGTGATAAACACTTGAAATGCATCCCTTCTTTATTGCTTTAGCACATGTGAGCAATATCTATGCTCTTGGGTTACTTAGGTTTGTTTTACTATCTGTGGAAATGCTATATAATGTTGTCTACTGTATATTCTTTCCTAATTCCCTGTAACTTGAAATTGGTCATGATGGGTATGTTTTCATATGGGAATTGACAAATCAAAGCTTGTTTTTTTTTTGTTTTTTTTTGGTTCAGTTGATTGTCTAAGCTTAAGAAAGTGGGAAAGAAAATGTTAATGTGTGGTGCCTGTTGTAGTTATATTGTGAATGTAACAAAAAGTTGAGGAAATATTCTTCTATACTATTCAGTGCATAAAGAAGATGCTTAAAGAGCAAGGGAAGTTCTGGGCTATGCCTTCATTGTTTCACTTTCATCTTGCTGCATACTGTAATAGGAAAGCATCAGCTATCCTCTCTCCTCAGCTGTAACCACAGACTGGCTATGCATACAAGAGTTCAGTGAAAACTGCCAACCTGTCAGAATCCATTAGCTATGTGGCCTTTACAATAAAGAATATTGTCTATTTTATCATTATTTGTAAATTGTGTACTATACATCCTTTTATATCAGTAACAGTTATTACTGATGCACTTATTTTTCTGGACAGCTGATTAAACATTTGTTATGTACTATACATCCTTTTATATCAGTAACAGTTATTACTGATGCACTTACTTTTCTGGACAGCTGATTAAACATTTGTTATGTACTATACATCCTTTTATATCAGTAACAGTTATTACTGATGCACTTACTTTTCTGGACAGCTGATTAAACATTTGTTATGTACTATACATCCTTTTATATCAGTAACAGTTATTACTGATGCACTTACTTTTCTGGACAGCTGATTGAACATTTGTTATGTACTATACATCCTTTTATATCAGTACCAGTTATTACTGATGCACTTACTTTTCTGGACAGCTGATTGAACATTTGTTATGTACTATACATCCTTTTATATCAGCACCAGTTGTTACTGATGCACTTACTTTTCTGGACAGCTGATTAAACATTTGTTAGACATTTACTAGCACTCCACTGTAGGACTTCCCTGGTAGTCCAGTGGTTAAGACACTGACACTCCCAGAGCAGGAGGCATGGGTTTGATCCCTGGTTGAGGAACGAAAATCCTCTGCCGCACGGCGTGACCAAAAAAAAGAAAACAAGAAACAAGGACACCATTGTATAAATCTGATCAGCTGGCTCCTTTGTTAAAATTCCCTCAGGAGCTCCCTGTGTCAGCCACCTTTTATGCACGACTTCACATCCTCTCAAACTCACCTCGTATTCCTGCCATTACAATGGCAGCCAGTTCCATGAAGAACCCAGCCAGCCCTCCACATGTGAAACCTGCCAGGGCCTCTCCATCCCAAGCTCCTCTGATGCTGCTTCATGAGGTGCCCAGGGGAACCTGCATGGCAGTCAGACATGCCCAGTCTGAAAAAGTCAGGCTGCCTTTAGTCAATGGGAGATGAGAAAAATGAATAAAATTCTCTCCCTTCTTTTTCTTCAGCTGAACTATGCTGAGACACATTTCATACGCCTTTCCCAAAGAAGACCCCTTGTGAACAGACAACTAGTTGTTGAGAACAATAGCCAACTCAATAAACTCCTCCTTGTACTGGTTTTGCTTCCTTCCCTGTGTGACTCTGGTCCTGCACTCCTGCTCCCCAGATGGCATTCCCAAGTAAACTACCTAGCCCAAGACTCTCCCGTTGGACAGGGTCCAAGCTCCTTATCTCGACAGCAGTGGCCCTCTGCATCTGGACTTCTACCTCCCTCTCCTGCTTCATTCCCAAGCACATCACACTGGTCACAAAGAATGCACATATTTTCTTCCATCTCTGATGCTCTGTTCATGCTGTTCCCTCTGCCTAGACTTCTCCCCAAAGGATGTGCAGGGAGGTACTACAACTATAAACTTACAAATGAAAAAAACGGAGGTCTGGTGCAAGGTTTTCAAGAGCTAATTTAAGACAGAGCTGAAAACGCTCATTGATTTTATGGGCTTCTGCTTCTGGTTCCTAAAGTGCCCATGAATATCTCTACTCTAGTCCTGAAGGTCTCCTGAATTAACTGTTTCCCTTTTTAGCCTCCCAAGATACATGGATTTTCATTTCTCTGTAAACAATTATGTTTTATTGCCTGAACCATTTTGTCTCTCCCTAAAGAAGTGGGGAGTAATAGACTTTTACTCAGCAATTCAACCCAATCCCTCAAACATTTCTAGCCACTTTATACAAGCACTTATAAGGACTGTAGGAAGGAAAACAAAACTGAATAAGACTTGCTCTTAACTCAAAACAAGGTTGTATCCAGTGGGAAAGTTAGGGATGAGCACCAATATACCAATACAGAGTGTGATGATTATAATGGAAGAATGAGGCCAGAGGGTTTAAAATATTTGCTACACTCATTCAAAAAAAAAAAAATATATATATATATATATACACGTAGAAAGTGAAAGTGATGTTGCTCAGTCGTGTCCGACTCTCTGCAACCCGTAGACTGTAGCCCACCAAGCTCCTCCGTCCATGGGATTCTCCAGGCAAGAATACTGGAGTGGGTTGCCATTTCCTTCTCCAGGGGATCTTCATGACCCAGGGATTGAACCCAGGTCTCCCACATTGCAGGTAGATGCTTTAACCTCTGCACCATACCAAAAACATGTTCACATGCATAGTACATAAAATGGAGGAAGAGCAAGTCGACATACTAAGAAAACTATAAGCAAAATGAAGAAAAGTTCAAAAAAGAAGCCTATTTACAGATGCAAATATCTGAGAGCTAATAATTAACCCTGATCAACTGATCCACAAATATATGAGTGTGTGCACATGTGCGTGCTCAGTAACTTCAGTTCAACTCTTTGCAACCCCACGGACTACAGCTCACCAGGGTCCACTGTCCATGGGATTCTCCTGGCAAGAACACTGGAGTGGGTTGCTGTGTCCTCCTCCAGAAAATCTTCCTAACCCAGGGATAGAACCCAAGCCTCCAGCATTGCAGATGGATTCTTTACTCCTAAACCACTGGGGAAGCCCAAATATATCAGTACCTGTTACATATAAGCCATTTACTTTCTGTACAAATATATTCTGTAATATTTAAGACAATAAACAACCCTTAAAACATTGATTGCTGCTGCTGCTGCTGCTACTGCTAAGTCGCTTCAGTCATGTCCGACTCTGTGCGACCCCATAGATGGCAGCCCACCAGGCTCCTCCATCCCCCGGGATTCTCCAGGCAAGAACACTAGAGTGGGTTGCCATTTCCTTCTCCAGTGCATGAAAGTGAAAAGGGAACGTGAAGTCGCTCAGTCGTGTCCGACTCATAGTGACCCCATGGACTGCAGCCTACCAGGCTCCTCTGCCCATGGGGTTTTCCAGGCAAGAGTACTGGAGCGGGTTGCCATATATTAGAATCGTACAAAAAGAGACCTCTAAGGGTACCTGATTCAGTCCCCTCCTCAAGAAACCAAGGTCCCACTAGGTTCTTTTTTTTTTTTTTAATCCAAACTACTTCCTCTGAGAGATCCAGCCACACTTGTTCCTCCCCAACAACTCAGACTTGAATCCTCTATCTCTCTTGACATTTCCATCTCTTTGATCCTTAGGAACCAATCAATGACCAAATCTGTGGTTTCTGCACAAATCCTCCCCACTTCATGCTTTTCTTGCTTAGAATTCCTAACCAGCCTAATCCCCAGTCATTCCTAACCAGCTCCCCTGAAATCATTCTTTCTCTTCCCAAGCCATCCATCACAATGCTGGAGTTGCCCTTATTAAGTGTGACTCTGATCGTGCTGTTTCCTGGTTGCCAAAATACAAAAATATATTTAGTTTAAATTTCCAGCTCTCTCATTCTCAAGTCCATCTGATTCTGGTTGTTCCTTCCCCCATATCAACCCTGCAGTCCACCTAGGCTAGCCGATATCCCTGCTCCCCAAACACTCTGCACTCTCCCTCCCATCAGGAGACTTGGGTAGCATCAGCCCCCCAAATGTCCTACCTGTCTAGGCTTTATCCACTTGTTAAGATCCTGCTTAACCTCTCTCTCTTCCATGAGGGCTTCTCCGATTTCCAGCTGGTTGTTAATCTTTTGGCCCACTTTTCCACACTCTGTTTCCTATTGCACATTACTTGTACTTATTTCACAGCATTTAATCTTTGAATTGTGGTTACTGATGTGTCAGCTAAACCGTTAGACCAGTGGTTCTCAAATCACAGTCCCCAAACCAGCAGCATCAGCAGCATCTGGGAACTTGTTAGAAACGCAAAAATTCTCAGCTCAGCCAACCTACTGGCTCAGAAACTCTAGGGTGAAGCCCAGCACTCTGAGCCCTCAGAGCTCTCCAGGGGAATCCTAGGCACAGTGGAGTGTGAGAACTGCTGCACTAGACCATAAATCCCCCGAGGGCAGTGGCGAGGATCAAGATGAATGCATCCTAGCTCCAGAGGCCCGGTCTGAAACAGATAAGAGGACTGGCGGAATTTCCGAAAATAAATTGCCCAGGCTCACGTTGAGTAGCTGCTGAGACAAAACCAGAACTCAGGTTATCCTGCATAACAGACCAGAGTTCTTTGCAGCACATCCACAGTTTCTGATAGGGAATTTAGACCATTTGAATCCATGCAGAGAAGTCTACAGTGAGGAGGAAATGCATTACCTAATTATGACAGATTGTAAAATAAACACATCAGGCCATTTTCAATCTGTCATCTTCAAAATGACGAATTAGTTGAGCTGGCCAAGAGGGTTTACTTAGAGATGCTCTGTTTACATGAAAGGTGAAACTCTATCGGAACAGAAGGATAAACAGTCACTGAAGAAACATTGTTCAAACTTTGCACTGGGGTCTCTACTAACAAGTAAATTATGCTCACAGAATGGCTTTTAGGGGCAAACTCAGTCTTTTTAAAACTACATTATACTGTATTGTGGTTATCTTCTACTTTTTGAATTATTAAAGAATTATTGGATTATTCAAGATTACTTTTTAAGTAAACAGATTTTGACCAAAACATGCAAAAAAAAAAAAAAAAAAAAAAAAACTCGCATGGACCAACATGAATACATTTTTTAATTTCTCATGTATTTGGGGCCTCCTATTTAAAGCTGGCTAAATTCTTGATATTTCATTCCTTTTCTCTCAATCTTTGGAATTTTTAGAGACTTGTTACTTTTTAACTCCTGTTCTTCCTTATGAGTTTTGTGATGGCTGTCATGTGAGAATAGTAAAACCTGTCTTCTATTTTTTCATGACTTATTTGTAATATGATAGACCCTTAAAATATGAAACCAAAAGAAACTTTAAAGGGAAGGGAAAAGCACTCAAGCCACTGAATCCAGGTAACAGCCACACTTGTGGAGTAAGATTGTCCTACTCTTGTACAGGGCTTCCCTCATGGCTCAGAGGGTAAAGAATCTGTCTGCAGTGCAGAGGACCCGGGTATAATCACGTGAATGAGAAATACTGCCTGCCATATCAGTAGGCAAAAGATGCTGCAACCACCAAGCCAACAACCTCTGAAGCCACCTCCAACTGTGCATCCTGAGGGGATTCAGGATGGAGAAAAGCAGGATACCGGCCCTCGATAGCTAAGTTCAGTTCAGTTCAGTTGCTCAGCTGTGTCTGACTCTTTGTGACCCTATGAACTGCAGCACGCCAGGCCTCCCTGTCCATCACCAACTCCCAGAGTTCACTCAGACTCATGTGCATCGAGTCAGTGATCCCATCCAGCCATCTCATCCTCAGTCGTCCCCTTCTCCTCCTGCCTCCAATCCCTCCCAGCATCAGGGTCTTTTCCAATGAGTCAACTCTTCACATGAGTTAAGAAAGACCAAAGTATTGGACTTTCAGCTTTAGCATCAGTCCTTCCAATGAATACCCAGGACTGATCTCCTTTAGGATGGACTGGTTGGATCTCCTTGCAGTCCAAGGGACTCTCAAGAGTCTTCTCCAACACCACAGTTCAAAAGCATCAATTCTTCAGCGCTCAGCTTTCTTCACAGTCCAGCTCTCACATCCATACATGACCAGTGGAAAAACCATAGCCTTGACTAGATGGACCTTTGTTGGCAAAGTAATGTCTCTGTTTTTTAATATGCTGTCTAGGTTGGTCATAACTTTCTTTCCAAGGAGTAAGTATCTTTTAATTTCATGGCTGCAATCACCATCTACAATGATTTTGGAGCCCCAAAAATAAAGTCTGACACTGTTTCCACTGTTTCCCTATCTATTTGCCATGAAGTGATGGGACCAAATGCCATGATCTTAGTTTTCTGAATGTTGAGCTTTAAGTCAACTGTTTCACTCTCTTCTTTCACTTTCATCAAGAGGCTTTTGAGTTCCTCTTCACTTTCTGCCATAAGGGTGGTGTCATCTGCATATCTGAGGTTATTGATATTTTTCCCGGCAATCTTGACTCCAGCTTGTGCTTCTTCCAGCCCAACGTTTCTCATGATATACTCTGCATATAAGTTAAATAAGCAGGGTGACAATATACAGCCTTGACGTACTCCTTTTCCTATTTGGAACCAGTCTATTGTTCCATGTGCAGTTCTAACTGTTGCTTCCTGACCTGCATATAGGTTTCTCAAGAGGCAGGTCAGGTGTCAAAGGAATAATTTTAATGAACCCAGACTTTTGCATCTTCCCATACACAGAAAAGCACAAGATTCATTAACTTGAGATGTCTGGTTTTCTTTAATTAACAGCAACCTCTGGATGTTCCGATTACCTGGTTTTTGTTGCAAGAAGTCCTACATATCCTGGCTCCTCCCTTACTTCTTCACAGCAGCCCCTCAGAGCTATCTTTTTCCTGCACTTTTTTTGTTTCAATCAACAATCAGCAACAGTAGGAAAGTAAGCTGGATAAGATCAAAGTGGACTGATTACAATGCTGAGGGGTACAAGGCAGAACTAAATGATGAGGGTATTTTCAATTAATCATGGTCACTTGAACATCCTTTATGAATATAATTCTAGGCCCATTTTTGCAGCATTAAGCAATGGATCTACACTTCGAAGAAAATCAAGCCTCTACTTGGGGCAACAGGGTTCTCCAGGCCTGTCCTCTGAGAAGAGGTTCAAGGGTGGCTGGTGAGTCCAGAGAACCATTCAGGACCTATTACACTGCCAGCTGAGGCAGTCAGTCTCCTCCACCCGAGAGTTGTGCACTCTCTCTTGCTCTGCACCAGCTCTGGGGGTGCTGGTGAAGAGGACCCAAGGCCAAAGAAACACAGGCCTTATCTGAAGCCAGGCCTCACCTCCCTGCCCCAGACCCAACTTGGTTTGTGAGTCATGACAAAGAATAAAAATTACATTCATCATTTCTAGTAATTCCTTCTCAACGAACATATGGTCCTTTTAAGCTATGGAAGATTTCATAGCCTTCCTGAGTCACTGGCACTAGGAAATCCGGGTGCAAAAAAATTTACTGTATAGAAATCATCAGATCACGGGTCTATGCCTCAGAAAGTAAACAAATAAATTGAGAAAAAAAAATCCTGGATGGAATTAGGAGACGGTGTCAACACAAGCACTGGTTTCATGAGAAAGAATGAGAATGAAATGCTTGCCCGGGTTGTGTTAGAATAATTCTAATTACAGTCCATTAAGCGAGGTGCTTATCCTTTATGCCTAACTTGTGCTTAATTACCATGTAATATAATAATGACTTCTCAGCATGTTCTAAATTGATACTGCAGCCTTTACTTGATTGTAGTAGGAAATTCTTCATACCTGTCTAGCCAGATCCAAAGACCCAGCTCTAGGTATATTACCTAATCTTCCTGGAAACTGACCCACAGGCCTGCATTTATTTTGCTATTTACAGAGTCAGTTAAGTTGGTGATAAAGACAGAGTAAAGGGACAAGAAAAAAAAGTATGAGAGACCCCAGTAAGTTAATGATCACTCAAGAAAGCTGGTTTGCTTACCCACAAAACCAGTCAGGCTTACTCAGCAATAAAACAATGCAACATAAGCATGAGACATGCCCCAGAACAATAAAACAATGGTGGAAAAAGACTTACATCCTGCCCAGTGAGGTCAGTAAGCCAACAATTCCTAGGATGTGTTCCTTTGCACACACTAAAAACAAAAATATAAGGAAAAGGTGACATGATACCTGAAAGGTGATATAAAACCTGAAATGATTTACCATATGTTATTGCCTTTTTGCTCATTTAGTATATGTTTTTGCCTTTTTGCTCATTTTCAGTGCACCATGACAGTCTTGGCTTGACCATGTAGGGACAAGAAAAATCCCCTGCCTATGTGGAGGAGAAGTTAATGATGGAAGCTTGATATCTGCTCAAGAATGAGGAAGAAGGTAGTCTTCTCCCCCTCTCCACTTCTCCTTTGATTATAAAATCATAGCCCACTAAGATCTGGGCATGGCACTTTCTTGTCTGCCCGCTTATAAGTCTCACAAGTACCCTATTCTAATAAATCACTTCTTATCTCTCACTTGGAGAAGGAAATAGCAACCCACTTCAGTGTTCTTGCCTGGAGAATCCCAGGGACGGAGGAGCTAGGTGGGCTGCCATCTATGGGGTCGCACAGAGTCGGACATGACTGAAGTGACTTAGCAGCAGCAGCAGTATCTCTCACTTTGCCTCTTGCTGAATTTTTTCTGTGCTGAGACATGAAGACTCAGAGCACCTTGGAGCCCCCATTAACTGAGACACATTTCTGCAGTTCCACTGGGATCGGTCTCAGAGTACTGAGTCCTCAGTGGGGTATCAGAACACTAGGACCGCATGTGGAACTGACCGCCCACTGAGCCACCAACACTTGACTTAGAAGCATCTTTCTGGACCAACCGGTCAGGTCATCTGGTCTCTGAGTGTAATTGTCTACCCACCACTTCATTTAAAAATTCTCTGCCCACAACTTCTTTTTCTCCTGAGAAACCTGTATGCAGGTCAAGAAACAACAGTTAGAAATGGGCATGAACAACAAACTGGTTCAAAATTGGGAAAGGAGTACATCAAAGCTAAATATATTGTCATCCTGCTTATTTAACTTCTATGCAGAGTACATCATGCAAAATGCCAGGCTGGAAGAAACACAAGCTGGAATCAAGACTGCTGGGAGAAATATCAATAACCTCAGATATGCAGATGACACCACCTTATGGCAGAAAGTGAAGAGGAACCAATAAGCCTCTTGATGAATGTGAAAGCAGAGAGAAAAAGTTGGCTTAAAATGCAACATTCAAAAAACGAAGATCATGGCACTGGATCCCATCACTTTATGGCAAATAGTTGGGGAAACAATGGAAACAGTGACATACTTTATTTTCTTAGTCTCCAAAATCACTGCAGAAGGTGACTACAGCCATGAAATTAAAAGATGCTTGCTCCTTGGAAGAAAAGCTATGACCAACCTAGATAGCGTATTAAAAAGCAGAGACATTACCTTGCCGACAAAGGTCCATATNTCTCACAAGTACCCTATTCTAATAAATCACTTCTTATCTCTCACTTGGAGAAGGAAATAGCAACCCACTTCAGTGTTCTTGCCTGGAGAATCCCAGGGACGGAGGAGCTAGGTGGGCTGCCATCTATGGGGTCGCACAGAGTCGGACATGACTGAAGTGACTTAGCAGCAGCAGCAGTATCTCTCACTTTGCCTCTTGCTGAATTTTTTCTGTGCTGAGACATGAAGACTCAGAGCACCTTGGAGCCCCCATTAACTGAGACACATTTCTGCAGTTCCACTGGGATCGGTCTCAGAGTACTGAGTCCTCAGTGGGGTATCAGAACACTAGGGCCGCATGTGGAACTGACTGCCCACTGAGCCACCAACACTTGACTTAGAAGCATCTTTCTGGACCAACCGGTCAGGTCATCTGGTCTCTGAGTGTAACTGTCTACCCACCACTTCATTTAAAAATTCTCTGCCCACAACTTCTTTTTCTCCTGAGAAACCTGTATGCAGGTCAAGAAACAACAGTTAGAAATGGGCATGAACAACAAACTGGTTCAAAATTGGGAAAGGAGTACATCAAAGCTAAATATATTGTCATCCTGCTTATTTAACTTCTATGCAGAGTACATCATGCAAAATGCCAGGCTGGAAGAAACACAAGCTGGAATCAAGACTGCTGGGAGAAATATCAATAACCTCAGATATGCAGATGACACCACCTTATGGCAGAAAGTGAAGAGGAACCAATAAGCCTCTTGATGAATGTGAAAGCAGAGAGAAAAAGTTGGCTTAAAATGCAACATTCAAAAAACGAAGATCATGGCACTGGATCCCATCACTTTATGGCAAATAGTTGGGGAAACAATGGAAACAGTGACATACTTTATTTTCTTAGTCTCCAAAATCACTGCAGAAGGTGACTACAGCCATGAAATTAAAAGATGCTTGCTCCTTGGAAGAAAAGCTATGACCAACCTAGATAGCGTATTAAAAAGCAGAGACATTACCTTGCCGACAAAGGTCCATATAGTCAAAGCTATGGTTTTCCCAGTGGTCGTGTATGGATGTGAGAGTTGTACCATAAAGAAGGCTGAGCACCGAAGAATTGATGCTTTTGAACTGAGGTGTTAGAGGAGACTCCTGAGAATCCCTTGGACTGCAAGGAGATCAAACCAGTCCATCTTAAAGGAAATGAATCCTGAACATTCATTGGAAGGATTGATGCTGAAGTTGAAGCTCAATACTTTAGCCACCTGATGCAAAGAGCCAACTCACTGGAAAAGACCCTGATGCTGGGAAAGTTTGAATGCAGGAGGAGAAGGGGACAACAGAGGTTGAGATGGCTGGATGGCATCACCGAGTCAAAGGACGTAAGTTTGAGCAAACTCAGGGAGATGGTGAATGACAGGGAAGCCTGGCGTGCTGCAGTACGTGGAGTCGCAAAGAGAGTCGGACAGGACTGAACAACTAAACAACAACAACCCACAACTTCAGTTAAAAAGAAAAAAAAAAAGAATTTGCCCATGACTAAAACCACTCCCTAAAGTACATCTGTGTGTGTGAACTGGCACAGAAACAGGAACACCAAAAAGCACTGGATTGTAGAACAGAAGTTACTAATGAAATACAAGAGAAAATCAAAAATATTGATAAATAAAGGGAATGAAATAGTTTTAGAATTATTCCCTCTATTTCAAGCCAGTCCAATAAGCATGTTGGGATCTGCTATATGTTAGACTTTTAGGTGCTTTAAAAAGAGGTGAAATTTATATATAAATGATATTTATATTTACATACTAAGATCATGGCATCCAGTCCCATCACTTCACGGCCAACAGATGGGGAAACAGTGGAAACAGTGACACACTTTATTTTCTTGGGCTACAAAATCACTGCAGATGGTGACTGCAGCCATGAAATTACAAGACACTTGTTCCTTGGAAGAAAAGCTATGACAAGCCTCGACAGCATATTAAAAAGTAGAGACATTACTTTGCTAACAAAGGTCTGTATAGTCAAAGCTATGGTTTTTCCAGTAGTCATGTTTGGATGTGAGAGCTGGACTTTAAAGAAGGTTAAGTGCTGAAGAATTCATGCTTTTGAACTAAGGTGTTGGATAAAACTCTTCGAGAGTCCAGTGGACTGCAAGGAGATCAAAGCAGGCAATCCTAAATTAGGAAATCGACCCTGAATATTCACTGAAAGGATTGATGCTGAAGCTGAAGCTCCAATACTCTGGCCACCTTATGCAAAGAGCCAACACACTGGAAAAGACCCTGATGCTGAAAAAGATTGAAGGCAGGAGGAGAAGGGGACAACAGAGGATGAGATGGCATCACCGATTCAAAGGACGTGACTTTTAGCAAACTCTGGGACATAGTAAAGTACAGGGAAGCTGGCACGCTTCAGTCCACGTGGTTTCAAAAAGTCAGACTTGATTGAGCTACTGAAAAACAAAAACAAGAGTTTAATTATGTGGTTTAGTAGAGAAAAAACCTCCACATAGGAGACTGGTTGTGGGAAACAGAAAGCAGGGAGGACTGCCACGGGGATTTCTGTGACAAATTCACCGTTCAATGAGAACAATGCATTGAGTAGCATTTAATTAAGAAAAATCTGAAGAAAATAAAAAAAGACAAAAATTGTTCCTAAATTCCTATACTTCCTAAGGAGTTTTAGGAAGAGCTGACTATAAATGTCCATATACATGATGGACATTTATTTCAGCAATAATTGATAGTAGTGAGTGCAAACTCAGTACACAATGGGGGAAAGAAATGCCTTTGACCTCTACCATCCCCCCAAACACATAAATATTTATATCTTAATTTCACCCCTGCAAAAAATAATGAAAAAAAAAAACCATGATCAAATCCTAACTGGTAATTTGCCTTTTATTGTTCCAAATAACAAATGCATAAATAGGGTATTTAAAGGAAAAAGAAGAAAGATAAATATATATATAATGCTCTATATAATAACATTATATATATAACTATATATATGAACAATAGTTTTCTAACATTTTAAAACAGTAGAATGTTTTTGTTTGAATAAAATCTTTAAAAAGCCAAATATAAGTAAATAACATGGTACTGGGTTATAATCCACATTTTAAACAAATACCATGAGTCCACACTGAGATAAATAAATAAGTGAATAAGTAAATAAGTGGGGATGAAAAGATACATCTTCCACACAGAAGAATTTCAAATCATTTATGCAGCTACTTGTCCCTCCCCTAAGAGGTGGAACATAACTCCCTATCTCAATAGTATGGGCTGTGCAGAGTGACTTCCTTCCAAAGAGTACAGTATTGGGTGGGGAATGGGGGAGCAACTCCATAGTGAAGAAACCTTCCAAACACTCCCTTGCAAGGTGATTAAAGTGAACACCAGTAGCAGTAAGTCATGATGACAGTGTGTATCCTTGACGCGATGTAATGAGACCACCTTTGTGGTCTTCCTCTCCAATGTAATCATGAGAAAAACATCACAAACATTCTAACTGAGGGGCAGTCTAAAAGAAACCTTTGGACTTCCCTGGAGGATCAGCAGTAAAGAATCTGCCTGCAAGGCAAGAGACCCAGATTCAGTCCTTAGGTTGGGAAGAGCCCCTGTCCAGTATTCTTGCTGGGGAGACCCCATGGACAGAGAAGATTGGCAGGCTACAGAGGAGGCTACCTTCCATGGGGTCACAAAAGCGCTACACACGAGTTAGTGACTAAAAACCACCACTGCAAGATGCCTACGGGATACCTAACCAGTAACCCTTTAAACATCAAAAACATGGAGAATCTGAGTAAATATCATAGCCCAGAGGAACCTAAGGAGACATGACAACTAAATGTAACACGGTATCCTGGATGGGGTCCTGGAATAGAAAAAGGACATTAGAGAAAACTGAGAAAATCTGAATAAAGTATGGACTTTAATAATAATACATTAGTATTGATTCATTAATTATAACAGAAGTGCCACCCCAATATAAGATGTTAATAAGAGAGGAAACCATAGTTTACCCATGTATACCATCCTCAAAATGGCTAGCCACTCCAGTATTCTTGGGCTTCCTTAGTTAACCATCTGGCTCAGGTGGTTAAGAATCTTCCTGCAAAACAGGAGACCTGGGTTCAATCCCTAGGTCAGAAAGATCCCCTGAAGAAGGGAATGGAAACCCACTCCAGTATTCTTGCCTGGAGAATGGACAGAAGAGCCTGGTGAGATACAGTCATAGGCTCACAAAGAGTCAAACACTGAGCAACCAGCACTTTCACTTTTTCACTTCACCATCCTCGAAACTTTTCTGTGAATCTGAAACACACAGTTTACTTTTAAAAAAATAAATATACAAAATAATGCTTTTTTCAAATGAGATACTTTTACAGAAAGCGAAGTTTAGAGAAGGTCAGAGCTTTGCTCTCCACATCTCTTACCCTAGCTGCTGCTCCAATCCTAGAGCAGACTGAAATCACGATCATGAAAAACTGTGATGTGTTATCGCAACAAAACACCAGCCCACTTTAGGCAGCCTAGCAGCACTGTGCTGCACGACTCAGTCCAGCCTTTAACTGACTGTATTAGACCACAAGCTCCGTGCCAGTGGAACCACATCTTCACTGCTCAAGCACGTGCTGAGCACTCTGTTGGCATCAAAAGACCACTGACGACCTTACCAGCACCAATATGAGCAGCAAACTCAAGGTGATGGCTTTCACCACCAGCCCTACTGGCCTTCCTTGGCCACAGATCTGTAAAACTTACTTCCTCATTAGTCAAGTGTGTCCCCTGTGACATCAGATAGGACAAACCTCTCCAACATGTCCTTCTGGACTCCTGAGTCGTACAGAGTGATGTATAGCCCTCTTACCCCATCACCCCACCCAACACCACCCCAATAGAACTCGAAGAGGGAGGAAAACAGGAATTTCCCCAAATCTATCAGGTTTATTTTACACTACTTTCATGTTTAATTGATCCATTCTATCACAGATTAATCACCCACGGGACAAACAGCTACAGCTGAATCAACCCTTACACGCTCTCTGCAAATGAAAGGAAACATTCATATACAGGGCTACAGATTTTGTTTCCCATTGGTTGAGAGTGGCCCTAGTTCCAAATGGCAGTAATATCGCAGCAATGCATCACTGTCCTAAAGGTAACATCTGTGGAATCAGGAAAGAGTGATAACAAGAACTGATGAATCACCTGGGAACCCAGGGTTCACACTAACATCACATACTCACACAGTAGTTCAGAGAGGCATTCATTTTACAATTAGTGAGCATGCCAGGCAAATGCCAGCTTTCATGGAGCTTATGTTCATATGTAGAAAACTCAGTATTCAAGACGTGAAGAAAAACTCATAGTGATCAGTGCTGGGGTGAAAATCACCCACAGGAATAGCTAGGACAATGAGGCTATGAGCAAGGTAATGCAGACTGGGCAGGGAGGCAGATTTGATGGTCAGGGAAAGAGTTTTAAGAGAGGTGATATTTGAACCTTTCGTCATTGACCCAAATGTCAAAAAGATGCGTGCCACACAGAGACTCGGGAGAAGGGTGTTTCTGGCAGAGGGAACAGCACAATGCAAAGCCCCGAAGTGGAACCAGGTTGGTACGTTCCAGAAACAGAGCCCCCTGACCAGCCGCAGAGATGGGCAACTGTAGTTCAGAAAGATGAAAGCTGAGGCTAACGTGGGAATAAACCTAGCATAGCTGACTCCCCTGCTAGTCTCCAAGTACCATGCAGAGCCGTGTCCTTAGGTGAGAATCTGCTGCTGCTGCTGCTGCTGCTGCTGCTGCTAAGTCGCTTCAGTCGTGTCTGACTCTGTGCGACCCCATAGACGGCAGCCCACCAGGCTCCCCAGTCCCTGGGATTCTCCAGGCAAGAACACTGGAGTGGGTTGCCATTTCCTTCTCCAGTGCATGAAAGTGAAAAGTGAAAGTGAAGTCACTGAGTGGTGTCCAACTCTCCACGACCCCATGGACTGCAGCGCACCAGGCTCCTCCGTCCATGGGATTTTCCAGGCAAGAGTACTGGAGTGGGGTGCCATTGACTTAGGCCCCAACAGATCTGAGCTCAGGGAGTCAGGCCCTTATCTGAGAAACAGGTTCATGGGGCCAAGAGGCAGACTCTGAAAGTTGTCTCACAGGAAGAGAATTTGAGGCCAAACATAAAAGTCAAGACTCTTGGGCAACGTGGCCAGGGTCCAGTAGCCCAAATAACTTGACACTGTACCGGGCGTATGGAGGCCCCAGGGCTGGGCAGCAAGTGCCCACAGGGGCCAAGCAGGTACATGGGAGGATCATCAGAATCCCAAAGGAACTCACACTATACTGCACTGAGTCACCCCCACTCCAAGAAACCCAATTTAATAGGTACATGACAGAACCTGGGACTCTGAATTTAATCAAGCTCCCAGATGATTTTGTTTAGCCAGACCTTAGTATGACTGACTGGGAGTGAGGAGAGGGCAAGCTTGCCCTGAAGAATCCTATCTCTACAGACAAATAGACTCAAGGGTTAAAGTGAATGCAGTTAAGGGAAAACGCACTTGGTATAACTATATGTCCACTCATAATTTATAAAATTAATAGAAAAGAAAAGGGAAGTAAAATTTTATAGTCTAATAAAGGTTAACTTAAAAATGTATAGCTAATATCATTTAAGGAGAAGTTGAATGTTTCCTCCTAGGAAGAGGAAGAAAGATTGTCTGCTATTACCGATCACGCATGCATGAGTGCTACGTCACTTCAGTTGAGTTCAACTCTTTGCAACCCCATGGACTGTAGCCCGCCAGGCTCCTCTGTCCATGGGATTCTCAAGACAAGAATACTGGAGTGGGTTGCCATGCCCTCCTCCAGGGACCTTCCCGACTGTATTCAACACCATGATAGACGTCATATTTAATGCAATTAAACCAAAAAAAGAGAAAATCTTATACAAGTTGGGAAGAAAAAATATAAAGTGGATGCAGCTGAGATAAAGAAAAAAGTATGAAACCAAAATTATACTAGCTAATAGGAAAAGATAGTTAAGAACATTGCATAACTTGGGGTACTCCTTTACCTCCAACCACATCTCCAAACTCGAGACACTATTTTTGTTTTCAATATAATGCATTTAACATAAGTTTAAAACCTAAACTTAGGCAATCTGTTGTTTCATAATGACATGTTAAACAACTGGCTCATGAAATTCCTCAAAATTTAAAACCAGCTCTCAGCATATCAGTTCCAGCGCACCACTGGCAAAAGCTTCTGAAAAAAAAAAAAAAAAAAAAAAAACAGTCCACTGCCTTTCCTTTCCTTTCCCTCTTAGGCCTTCGTCTTCTCTTCCCTCCAACAGCCGTACAGCAGTGCTTTCACGTCTGCTCCGAGGAGCCCCGCGGTTCCAGCTGCTAAGGGGCAGCTGCCTGTGCCAGGATGTGGGCAGGGAGGGAGGACACAGCTGGTTCACTGGCCCCCTCTAGGAATCCTCAAGAACGGCTGTGCTTAGGGTGTTCTAAATACTGGGATTTCACAGAAGAGTTCATTCAGAAAAGCGGTTCTTAGGGGCAGGGCAGGGGACAGTAACAACAATTTTTTCCTTCAAGTGTGAAAACGGCTGGTATAGGTTACTGACACACAGTCTACACTTCCATCCATGAATCATTCAGATATGTGTTACCCACACCCCTAGAAAGCTGGCAAAGCCTGTGACGCCCTCTTGCCGTTTAACATGAAGGCAAGGAACGTGATGGGAGGCATGTTATTCCAACACAGCACAAACTAATTCACTCTTCCCTTGAGAGTGCACCCTATTGTTAATTCTAAATATACTTTTAAAATATACCTCCATACATACACTCATTGGAAAAGAGAGACAAATCATGCTTCTCCTACTATAAATGCCACCCTGTGTGTGCACGTGCAGACAGTGTGTCTGATTCTTTGTGACCCCATGGACTGTAGCCCAGCAGGCTCCTCTGTCCATGGGATTTTCCAGCAAGAATACTGGAGTGGGTTGCTCTTTCCTTCTCCAGGGGATCTTCCCCACCCAGGGATCAAGAGGTGTCTCTTGCATCTCCTGCTTCTGGCAGGAGGATTCTTTACCACTGTGCCATTGGTCTCCTGCATTGCAGGCAGATTCTTTACCAGCTAAGCCACGGGGAAGCCACTGCACCACCTGCGAAGCCCAAATGCCATCCTATGTTTGTAAATTAAGAAAAAAATCAAATTTTCTATCTAATGTCAAAACATATACCAAAAAAGTATGATTATCAAAGGCACATAGCCCATTATCCCTAGTTGTAAATAGCTCTGTTGCCTGAAGCTTTCCTATTGCTTCTCATCACTGGGGTCTCACGGAATGCCATACTTCTTCAAGAATTCCTCTCAGGAAAAGTTTATTTCTCCCTGGTCCATATTCCCATAAGGCTCCACCTCCATGTCTCCTCCAACAGTGATTTGCTTGGCTATTTAGGGATGTCACTCCTGCTAGATCTGGGATGGAGTGGGGAGAGCTTTTTGAAAGAGGGGAACTAACATTTATTGTGTCATTTCTATGTTCCAGTTGTTATTTAGTTGCTAAGCTGGGTCCAACCCTTTTACAATCCCATGGACTATAGCCCACCAGGCTCTTCTGTTCATGGGATGCTCCAGGTAAGAATACTGGAGTGAGTCGCCATTTCCTTCTCCAAGGGATCTTTCCAACCCAGGGATTGAACCTGCATCTCTGCACTGGCAGGCAGATTCTTTACCACTGAGGCACCAGAAAATCCCAGGCTCTAAGCTAAATGCTTTACAGGCATCGTTTCCTGCAGTCCCCACAATAATCCTACGAGATAGGTATTATTTTTATCCCTATTCTACAGATAGGGAAACCAAGGTATAGGGGACTTTTAAGTTACTTGTCTCAGGCCACATGGTGCTCGAGTCCTCAGGCTTCTAGGACAAGGACTGTGGTCATTAGTCCTGGTGAGGAACTTATGGGGCTCAACTGTGCCTTACTGTTATTTACCTTACTTGCTTTACAAGATCTGCTTTGATTCATCACTGCCCCATCACCCTACATTTCCAGACAAGACAGTGGCAGACTGGGGTTGGGACCGGGGTTGGGATAAAACACTCTTTGTTCCATGTTCCTAGCTTTGAAATATTTAGCATCTACAAAATTCTATCAGGTGATTCTTTTTTTCCTTAAGATAATATGATTTTGGAACCCACACCTCAATCCTCTGCTACCTCCCCACTCTCCTTATTTCAAAGGACTCTGTCATCAGAATTCAGGCAGAAAATACTGCAGGAAAAGACCAATGAGATGAGTAAACTGGCTGCAAACTGAAAATGCCGCAGACTGTCCACTGCACTTCTACAAGTTTATTTCTGACAGTAGTTAAATGGCACAGCAGAACAAGTCAGTAAGTAAAACACTCATTTTAATAATCTTCTTTTCTGGAAATATTTACATGTCTTGAATAAAATGAATCACACCGATTCAGCTCACATCTAATCGTACATGACAATGAGCAGTGGAGACGCAAAAGTAAAAAAAAAATCAGCCAGTGACCTCTCATGGGGAAGACAAGCAGCAAAATAACTGAAAACCCAGTGACTCTAATATCACGCTATATGTAAAACCCATTCACAAAAAGAGTGTAAACAAAAATAGACTAGGTTAGTATGAAGATCCCAAGCAGGGGCCAAGAGCTACCTGGTATCTCTTTGTCCACATGCTTTACTGATTAGCAATGGTTTTAAGCAACAATAAGATCGCTTCAAGATAAAGACTTGAATGTAAGACCTGAAACCATAAAACTCCTAGAAGAAAACATAGGCAGTATGCACTTTGACAGTGGTCTTAGCGATATCTTTCTGGATTTGTCTCCTCAGGCAAGGGAAACAAAAGTAAAAAATGAACAAGTGGGACTAAATCAGACTAAAAAGTTTCTGAACAGCAAAGGAAACTATCAACAAAATGAAAAGACAACCTACCAAACGGGAGAAGATATTTACAAACCATATATTCAATAAAGGGTTGACGTCTAAAATATAAAAAGAACTCATATAACTCAACAAAAAAAAAAACAAACAACCCAATTTAAAAATGGGCAGAGGAGATGAATAAACATTTTTCCAAGAAGACATACAGATGGCTAATGGGCACACGAAGAAATGTTCAACATCACTAGTTATTATGGAAATCCAAGTCAAAACCACAATGAGGTATCACCACATGCCTGTTAGAAAGGCTATGATCAAAAAGGCAAGAAATAACAAGCTGGCAAGGAAGTAGAGAAAGGGGAAGCTTCATACACTGTTGATGGGACTGTAAATGGCTGTAGCCATTTTGGGAAATAGTGTGGAGATCCCTCAAAAAATTAAGTCTAGAACTACTGTATGACCCAGCTCTCCTGTTTCTGCATAGTTAGCCAAATAATAAAAAACACTAATTAAAAAAGATATATGTACCTCTATGTTCATTACAGCATTATTTATAACAGATATGGAGACAACCGAAGTGCCCATGAACAAATGAATGGATAAAGATGATGTGGTATACTCAGATTAGAAATTAATTATTAGATGCATGAACATGGCCAATCGCTTCTCTGAGGCCTAGCATTCTAATCTGCAAATGTGAGTATCAATAATGTTGTTTGACTTGCAAATGAGGTCACGTGTGGGAAGACAATGTAAAGGTGCATGGCATTCCTGCTGCTGCTGATGCTGCTAAGTCGCTTCAGTCGTGTCCGACTCTGTGCGACCCCATAGACGGCAGCCCACAAGGCTCCTCCGTCCCTGGGATTCTCCAGGCATTCCTAGACATGAACATTAACTGGTGGACAGTTTAACCTCTCGTGCTACAATGTTACTGATCCAAATGGAGAAGTCCTGTGGGGGCCCAGGAATACTGAAACTCCATGAGAATGTCTGGTGACTTTAACTTTAGTGAACACTAACACGTTGGAAAATATGTTTTTAAATATGCCTTTTAAACGTTGCTAAAGAGTGGATTTAAACAACTTTGTAAAATAAATGACTGTTAAAAAAAAAGATGTGATAATTACAATGGAATATTACTCAGCCAAGAAAAAGATGAAACCCTGCCTTTTGAACAGTATAACTGGACCTTGAGGATATTATGTTAAGTGAAAACAAATACTATATGATTTCACTCATTTGTTAAAACACAAACTAAAAAGCAAAAAAAAAAAAAAATTAAACAAACCAAACACAAAGATACAGAGAACAATATTGTGAGTTGCTAGAGTGAAAGGGCTGGGGGCGGGAGGGATGGTGGGGAGGGTGAAATGGACAAAGGGGATCAAATATATGGAGATAGATGTAACTAAAAATTTTGGTGGCTGTAGTGTATACAGGGGCTTCCCAGGTGGCACTAGTGGTAAAGAACCTGCCTGCCAAAGCAGGAGATGTAAGAAATGTGGGTTGGATCCCTGGGTTGGGAAGATCCCCTGAAGGAGGGCATGACAACCCACTCCAGTACTATTGCCTGGAGAATCCCATGGACAGAGGAACCTGGCAGGCTATAGGCCATAGTGTCACAAAGAGTCAGATACGACTGAAGGGACTTAGCACAGCAGAGCACAGCACAGTGTATCCAGAAGTAGAAATGGAATGCTCTACATGAAACTTACATAATGATATCAATCAATGTTAACTCAGTAGAAAAACAATGAATAAATAATCACTTTAAGATAAACCAAAGAAAAGATAATCTTCATCTACACTTGGCATTTCAAAGCGATTGTTACGCAGAATCACACAGCAGCTCGAGCTTGTGTAGAGAACTGACCAAGCTTTCAGCCCCCTGTCTTTCCCTGTGCTGGTTCCTCTCGGCACTGGCTTCTCCCTCCCACTCCACCACCTTCTTTTTCCCATGTTTATTCCTTATTCTCCTTCATCCAAATTCACTTACTGTCTGCAAGAGCCTACTTTGAAAAAAAAAAAAATCACTGCTGAATACTGAACTTTGATTTTCCTGTCCTTAATATAAAGTTTGTCAATTTATGCCCTTAGAAGTCTCTCCCTCTCTCAACAAAAGAGCCGACCAGACAGAGTTATTTTTATTTCCCTGTTGCTCTTGGCTGATTTTCTTTTGTGCGTCAGAGGCTTTCAAAAGGTTCCCAACTCCAGATCCAAAAAGTGCAAAAAATGATTGAGTACAGAATAAAATATTCCTCTCATCCAGAGGGGAGCTCGAGGTCACAGGCTGGGGAAGGAATTTGGGTTCTGGAGCCCTACAGCAAGACTTTCCATGGCCTATGGTCAGCCACAAGCTTCTGTTCTGTCCACCTGGGATAAAATCCAGGCCTTCATTTGGCAGATTAGCTCTGGGATGGTCATGCTGTTGCTGCTGCTGCTAAGTGGCTTCAGTCGTGTCCAACTCTGTGCGATCCCATAGACGGCAGCCCACCCGGCTCCCTCGTCCCTGGGATTCTCCAGGCAAGAACACTGGAGTGGGTTGCCATTTCCTTCTCCAATGCATGAAAGTGAAAAGTGAAAGTGAAGTCGCTCAATCATGTCTGACTCTTCTCGACCCCATGGACTACAGCCTATCAGGCTCCTCCATCCATGGGATTTTCCAGGCAAGAGTACTGGTCATAATGATTATTAAAATACAAGGGACTTCCCTCATGGTCCAGTGGTAAAGACTCAGAGCTCCCAATGCAGGGGGTCTGGGTTCGAATCCTGGTCAGAGAGCTGGATCCCACATGCCACAACTAAGACCACAGGCAGCCAAATTAAAAAGAAAATACAGAAGTGTTTCCTCTCTGATTGGGAAATAGTGTCTCCCCATACACACATCCTGGCCTCCAAGACCCTTTCAGAATCCCTGTCCAAAACTCCTCACAATCAAGAGGCAAGGAGACCAGCAGAGAGTCTCTAGGACCCTATCTCAGTGCTCACAGAGCCTGACAAAACTGCATTCCACTTTAATTTCCGCTAGTGAAAATGTGTGCATGTTTGTGTGTGTGTGTGAAAGTTGCTCCGTCATGTCCCACTCTTTGCGACCCCATGGACTGTAGCCCACCAGGCTCCTCTGTCTATGGGATTTCCCAGGCAAGAATACTGGAGAGGGTTGCCATTTCCTTCTCCAGCTGAAAAATAAAGGAGTTGAATTGGTTGTCTGAGCTACACTTCGATTGCAATTATGTCAAGTTATTTATCCCTAAGGATAAGGACAAGACAGCAATATGAAAATACGAAAAAAATTGTTAGGAGGGTGGAATCTCTGGCTATATTTTTCTGATGAGACAGCAGTGCCAAAACCCTGGGTTCAAGATGCCTGCAATAGAATCCCAGCTCTGCCATAGGCTAGCTTGCTGTACCTCCAATGACTCATCTATAAAAGCGGCTGATAGGACTATTACATACCTACTTCACGGGGTTATCTTGAGAATAAAATGTGCTCATGTGT
>SJYX01023344.1:49663-63818 GCA_006410675.1 Oreotragus oreotragus | reverse complement strand
CCACCCGGCTCCCTCGTCCCTGGGATTCTCCAGGCAAGAACACTGGAGTGGGTTGCCATTTCCTTCTCCAATGCATGAAAGTGAAAAGTGAAAGTGAAGTCGCTCAATCATGTCTGACTCTTCTCGACCCCATGGACTACAGCCTATCAGGCTCCTCCATCCATGGGATTTTCCAGGCAAGAGTACTGGTCATAATGATTATTAAAATACAAGGGACTTCCCTCATGGTCCAGTGGTAAAGACTCAGAGCTCCCAATGCAGGGGGTCTGGGTTCGAATCCTGGTCAGAGAGCTGGATCCCACATGCCACAACTAAGACCACAGGCAGCCAAATTAAAAAGAAAATACAGAAGTGTTTCCTCTCTGATTGGGAAATAGTGTCTCCCCATACACACATCCTGGCCTCCAAGACCCTTTCAGAATCCCTGTCCAAAACTCCTCACAATCAAGAGGCAAGGAGACCAGCAGAGAGTCTCTAGGACCCTATCTCAGTGCTCACAGAGCCTGACAAAACTGCATTCCACTTTAATTTCCGCTAGTGAAAATGTGTGCATGTTTGTGTGTGTGTGTGAAAGTTGCTCCGTCATGTCCCACTCTTTGCGACCCCATGGACTGTAGCCCACCAGGCTCCTCTGTCTATGGGATTTCCCAGGCAAGAATACTGGAGAGGGTTGCCATTTCCTTCTCCAGCTGAAAAATAAAGGAGTTGAATTGGTTGTCTGAGCTACACTTCGATTGCAATTATGTCAAGTTATTTATCCCTAAGGATAAGGACAAGACAGCAATATGAAAATACGAAAAAAATTGTTAGGAGGGTGGAATCTCTGGCTATATTTTTCTGATGAGACAGCAGTGCCAAAACCCTGGGTTCAAGATGCCTGCAATGGAATCCCAGCTCTGCCATAGGCTAGCTTGCTGTACCTCCAATGACTCATCTATAAAAGCGGCTGATAGGACTATTACATACCTACTTCACGGGGTTATCTTGAGAATAAAATGTGCTCATGTGTGTAAAATGCTTAGAATAGTGTCTGCAGACACTACAGAAAGTACCTTTAAGTGTTGATTGCATACACAAATCATTTTGTATTCTGTCATAGAATGTTTGTTCAATAAATTAAAAAATTAAGCAAGTTTCACAACACAAAGGAAAAAAAAAGCAGCTGTAACACTATGAAACGCCTACTATACACTTTCATTTAAAAATCCAGCATTAAAACATCTGGGATACAGATTTTACACTGGCCTGTGAATTTAGGGAAACACATTGGAAGGCATTTCCACTACAGCATGAGACAGGATTTGTACCATCCCTTTTCTAATCAGAAATGTCACAGGCTTATGAGAAATTTAGGGTATGAGTTTCTCATTTTAACCCTGCAAAAACATTTATCCACACCCTGGCGGGAGAATACATTTTATTTTGTGGTGCTAAGACTTAAAGAATTAAAAACATCAAACCAGGTCCTGCACAGCTACAGCTTCTCTTATGCACACAGTGACTCAAACTAAGAGTTTAAAGGGTCATATCTTATGTACTGGGTCCTCTGGGTCCATCAATGTTTAGTAAACATCTAGAGTGGAAAGGAAACTGCAACACCTAGGAGCTAGCTCAATCAAAACTCCTTTTAGTTAAGGTGCACAACCTGAGCTCAAGCATAATTTGGAAACACGCTACAGAGCTGCTAAGGAGACAAAGGAACTTCATCTGTTAGAGATTAAGGAGAGAAAACTACCAACAACTCTAGGGAATTCTCTGGCCATCCGATGGTTAGGACTCCGCACTCTGACTGCTCAGGACACTGTTTCAGTCCCTTGTCTGGGAACTAAGATTCCAAAAGCCACTGGCACAACTAGAAAACCAACACACAGAAAAACTCCTTGGTGGGCTGCAGTCCATGGGGTCGCGAAGAGTCTTGCACGACTGAGCGACTTCAGTTTCACTTTTCACTTTCATGCATTGGAGAAGGAAATGGCAACCCACTCCAGTGCTCTTGCCTGGAGAATCCCAAGGACAGGGGAGCCTGGTGGGCTGCCGTCTATGGGGTCGCACAGAGTCGGACACGACTGAAGTGACTTAGCAGCAGCAGCAGCAAGCTTATCCTCTGGGTTTCCCAGGTGGTAAATGACCCGCCTGCCAATGCAAGAGACTTAAGAGATGAGGTTCAATCCCTGGGTCAGGAAGATCCCCTGGAGGAGGGCCAGGCAACCCACTCAAGTATTCTTGCCTGGAGAATCCCATGGACAGAGGAGCCTGACGGGCTACAGCCAATAGGGTTGCAAAGAGTTGGACACAACTGAAACAGCTTAGCATAGGAGTTTATCCTCACAGAGTAAAGTATTAGGCCTTTCCTGATGGGGATAAAATCTACTAAACACAGTCTGGTTATACCTTTTCAACTTTCTTCTTTAAAAGTCAATTTCTCTAAAAATATGAGAAGGAACACAGACTTTGCTTAGTGAGAAAACTAAAGCTTGTATTGTAGTCATTATCATTGAAATGTTATTAAAACTCTAAAAAAATCAAGAGTTGTGGAGGGATAGTTGTGATGGGAGCACAATAATATGAAAGTACTTAATGCCACTGAATTACATACTAAAAAATGGTTAAAATGAAAAATTTTATGTTATGTGTATCAAAAATAAAATAACATGGAAAACCCTACAAGAGTTAAAGGTAAATGAATTTTATAACAAATCATTTTTAATTAAGAAATGCACATTTAGTAATCAGACAACTTCCAAGAAGCAGGGTCCCCCACTGCCTCATTGTAAGCGAATCAACAAGCCTAAATACAGCACTTCTAGCCGTGGTTCCCAAATACTCTAACATCAAGTACAAACATGCTAAAGACACACCTTTCTCAAAGCCTTAACTACTCACACTTTTCATATGGATTGTGAGTTATACTAGATCCTGAAAAGACAAGCAGGGAGCTCTGACAACTAGTGAAAAGATCCTAAAACAACATTTAAAGGCTGTATACAAATTCAAGCTAAAAGACTGTGCCCTATTCATTTGTACGTTATCATCAAACATTTAATACTGAAAGAAAATCTTATTCAAAGAGGCAGTGTGTAATTGCGGAGTCTGTTAATAGTTCAAGGTATAGATTAATTTTCATTCTTTACACTTTCATTGCACCACCTTTAGTTAGCCATTTAACATAGCACCGAGGTCTGGGGATACCTGGCCTCCCCAAAGCCCTGAGAAAGCACTCAAAGGGCGGTCTAAACTGTAACCGGTAGCCCTGGCAAGTAAAGTAAGGGAACTCCTTACTTAGGGATAATCAAACGCAGAAACATTTCTTAAGTAGGTCCTTAAGAACCTACTTGCCTTTAGTACTTTACAAAGACAGTAAAGACGGCAATAATCGAAACTAGGAAAAGGAGCAAATACAGGCGTGGTGATAGTTCTGGACAGACTCTATAAGTTCTGAAGGGCCTCACACAATCCTATCCTAGGCTTGAAGCTCCACTTTCTTGGATCTGAGACCTAAGTCCCACATACCTGAAGCTGGAGCCCCTTTAAACACACCCAGGTCCTTGCCCCCTTATCCCTGCCCCGCCCCGGCGTCATCACTTCGTGGGCGCCACAGCTGGCAGCTGTGTGGCCACACGCCCAGGACGGTGCATCTGGAGGGCTGGGCGCTCAGCCTCGGAACACAGCACTTCCTGGTTGGTTTGGGACACTGGTTCCACAGCCACCGCCATCTCGGTCATCCCAAAGCACAGGCGGACCCCAGGGCCGCGAGATGACCTAGAGTCACCAGACACACTTGTACTGGGGGCCCCGCGGCGAGCGCGATGGATACACCTGCAGAAGACGCCCTCAACTTCGGCCTGGAGCCAGCGCGGCTGTGCAGTGCAGAGCCACCTGCCCCGGCCAAAGTGCGCGCCCAAGTTGACGGCGTCGACTCTGCAGGAATCCGGGCCGAAGGCATGCACTGGAGGCCCCCGAATGCTGCCAGGGAGGCCGGTCCCGCGAGGCCGCAGGGAGCTGGTGCCCGTCGCCGACGCCGCTGCCAAGGCTGCGTCCAAGTTGGGCGGGGAACGGCCCGCCGCCGGGGGCCGTCGGGAGGAGGGACGGAAAGCGAGCGCGGCGGAAACCCGCTCCCGCTGGAGCTGTGCGCGCCCCCGGCGGCGGCCGCGAGGCTCCTACCTGTGGCGCGAGGGCGGCCTCAGGAACCTGCGCGGTGGCGGCCGATTCTCGGGGCTCCGGCGCAGCTGGCACCGCTGGAGGCAGGGGAGCAGGGAAAGAGGCAGGGCCAGAGTGGGGACCGCGCCGTCGCCCGGAACTCCGCGCCGGGATTCGCGCTGGCCCAGCGGGGGTGGGGCGAGGCGGTGCCCGGCAAGGCAAGTCTCCGCGCAGGCTGGACGCCCCCGCCGGGTAGGAGGTCTCCGGCCTCCAAACCTCTTTCCTGGNGGGCCAGAGTGGGGACCGCGCCGTCGCCCGGAACTCCGCGCCGGGATTCGCGCTGGCCCGGCGGGGGTGGGGCGAGGCGGTGCCCGGCAAGGCAAGTCTCCGCGCAGGCTGGACGCCCCCGCCGGGTAGGAGGTCTCCGGCCTCCAAACCTCTTTCCTGGTCCGTGTTTCTGACTCTTTTCTCCCAAACTTTCATAATTCAACCGCATCAATCTAGGGCATGTTCACTAGCATTTCTACTACTACTACTACTATTATTATTATATTGGGCACTCTTGAGCCGCCAAGTGTGCAGGCATGGTTGTAGGAGCTTTGCCTACATAATCTTAATCTCGTCCACTGCAGTTGCTAGCCACAAATGGTCTATTTTACAACTAGGGAACAGGAACCAAAAAGTGAAACAACTTGTCAGAGGTGACACAAGAACTGGGATCTTTGTTGACGTCATCTATAAGCCTTCTTCCAACTCCTTGGCTTCATGTGTTATCAAGCAAGGAAAGTGAGACTCTGAAGTAACGAGAGTCTTAAGGTCACTCAATCAAGAACGCAGAAGACAGGAATTTGCATCTTGATGTCTTTGAAGTTCAAACTTCAGAAATCTTCGTATAAAATAATAAATCAGGAGTAAAGCATGGAAAATTCCATTCCACCCATTGTTGTTGTTCAGTTGCTCAGTCATGTCTGACCCTTTGCGACCCCATGGACTGGAGCACGCCAGACTTCCCTGTCCTTCACCATCTTCCATGAAACTGTCCAAATACAGCAGTTTTGATGTCCACTTGGAATAAAGTCTTAAGAAAAAAAAAAAAAAACAGTTGTCATGTGACTTGACTAGCAGTCATTTGGGAATATGGCTTTGAGCATAGGCCACCCTATCCTCATTACACAATGCTGCCTTCTGCCAAAGCCAAAGGAAGCTATCGCCCTCATGGACCCCAGGCTGTTAATAACCACGGACTCTTAAAGTACCAGGTGGATATTGCAAGGCTGAGACTGAGTTACATAATGTCTTACTCCACACATGGAATCACATGAAGTGAAAAATATAATATTCCAGTCCAAAGTGAAATTATTGTCTGGATCTCTGTTTTTCCTGTAACCTATAGTTGCTTAGCTCTCCCTGGACTACGTTCTTGCCTCTTGAGCACATCTTTTCCTAATGATAGAAGAGTCACTCAGCCTTCATTCTTTCCTTGTTGACGGAAATGATTGATGTCTTTTGAATCCTATGATACTGACAGATTTTTACAGTTAAACACATGGCCCTCTGAGCATACAGAGTATTGCCTAAGAGGAGTCTGGCAAGTGTAAAACAAACATGTTATTGAACAAATGAATACCCTTTCCTCCCCTTTTCTTAAGTTTTATTAGTCACAGATGATTTGATAAGTATTATACACACAAGTAACGCACTCTTACAAGCTTGTCCTTAGAAGTTATAACAAACACTTTTAATTGAGAAGTGGCAGGCTATAAAATTTACAAGTGTCATCATTAAAACATTTGGCAATAGGTTTTTCTATTAACTATAATTAGAAATAAAATTAAGTGCCCTCACTGTAATTGAATTTCTGCTTCCCTGAACTAGAGGAATAAAATAGAAAAAGGCCATATGTTGTTTAGAGATAAGCTCTGGACTGTCAAAGATAAGTTTTACATATAGTATGATTCTGCATGCGATTATTCTATTGTCCTGAGAGATTTAGTAATTGTTGGTTGCTGTTTTTCCAAATTTTGAGTATCTTCAGAGATGTCAAGAAAAAAATGACTAAGGAATCCTCATATATATCCATCTGGATACATATTTGACATTTTAATCAGACACGTGGTATTCTAAATACTCTTCAAAGTTGATCTTTTCTTCTCAGTATAAAAGTAATATATGTCCATTTTATAATTTTTACATTTATATTTTACAAAAATATAAAGTTTTGGAGACTACAGAATTTTTTAAATTAAATTAAAATTACCTTTGCACACACACCCATTATCAACATTTTGTTATATTTTCTTTTTATTTTCCATAAAGATTTGTTACAAAATTAACATTATACTGTACAACTTAGAATCTTATTTTTCTCACTGAATATTTATAAATTGAGTACTTTTTTACCGTCCCTGTTTTTTTAAAAAGAATATTCTAATTATTTACTTATCTATGCATCTATTGATGGCTTTTGTTTTTTTCTGTGTGATATTGCTGTTCTTGCTATTTGCATTAATACTCTTAATAGAAACACTGAGTGAGTGAGTGAAGTCACTGAGTTGTGTCCAACTCTTTGTGACCCCTACCAGGCTGCTCTGTCCATGGGATTCTCCAGGCAATAGTACTGGTGTGGATTGTCATTTCCTTCTCCAATAGAAACATGATATAGATGACCTGGATTGCAGTGTACATATCAAATATACCACTAGAGAAAATCTAGGAAAGCACACTGCTGCTGCTAACTCACTTCAGTCGTGTCCAACTCTGTGCGACCCCATAGAGGGCAGCCCACCAGGCTCCCCCATCCCTGGGATCCTCCAGACAAGAATACTGGAGTGGGTTGCCATTTCTTTCTCCAGTGAATGAAAGTGAAAAGTGAAAGTGAAGTCGCTCAGTTGTGTCCGACTCCTAGCGACCCCATGGACCGCAGCCCACCAGGCTCCTCCGTCCACGGGATTTGCCAGGCAAGAGTACTGGGGTGGGGTGCCATCGCCTTCTCCGAGGGAAGGACACTAGTATGTAAATTTTATGTATTCTAAAAATTATATAGGAGGGCCTAGAGGAGCTATCTAACGCTGAAGGTCAGGAAGGGGAGCAGTAAGGAGATACCCCTCGTCCAAGGTAAGGAGCATTGGCTGTGCTCTGCTGGAGCAGCCGTGAAGAGACAACCCACGCCCAAGGTAAGAGAAACCCAAGTAAGATGATAGGTGTTCCAAGAGGGCATCAGAGGGCAGACACACTGAAACCATACTCACAGAAAACTAGTCAATCTAATCACACTAGGACCACAGCCTTGTCTAACTCAGTGAAACCAAGCCATGCCCGTGGGGCAACCCAAGGCGGGCGGGTCATGGTGGAGAGGGCTGACAGAATGTGGTCCACTGCAGAAGGGAATGGCAAGCCACTTCAGTATTCCTGTCTTCAAAACCCCATGAACAGTATGAAAAGACAAAATGATAGGACACTGAAAGAGGAACTCCCCAGGTCAGTAGGTGCCCAGTATGTTACTAGAGATCAGTGGAGAAATAACTCCAGAAAGAATGAAGGGATGGATCCAAAGCAAAAACAACACCCAGCTGTGGATGTGACTGGTGATAGAAGCAAGGTCCGATGCTGTAAAGAGCAATATTGCATAGGAACCTGGAATGTCAGGTCCATGAATCAAGGCAAATTGGAAGTGGTCAAACAAGAGATGGCAAGGGTGAATGTCGACATTCTAGGAATCAGCGAGCTAAAATGGACTGGAATGGGTGAATTTAACTCAGATGACCATTATATCTACTACTGCGGGCAGGAATCCCTCAGAAGAAATGGAGTAGCCATCATGGTCAACAAAAGAGTCCGAAATGCAGTACTTGGATGCAATCTCAAAAACGACAGAATGATCTCTGTTCGTTTCCAAGGCAAACCATTCAATATCACAGTTATCCAAGTCTATGCCCCAACCAGTAATGCTGAAGAAGCTGAAGTTGAACGGTTTTATGAAGACCTACAAGACCTTTTAGAACTAACACCCAAAAAAGATGTCCTTTTCATTATAGGGGACTGGAATGCTAAAGTAGGAAGTCAAGAAACACCTGGAGTAACAGGCAAATTTGGCCTTGGAATGCGGAATGAAGCAGGGCAAAGACTAATAGAGTTTTGCCAAGAAAATGCACTGGTCATAGCAAACACCCTCTTCCAGCAACACAAGAGAAGACTCTACACATGGACATCACCAGATGGTCAACACCGAAATCAGATTGATTATATTCTTTGCAGCCAAAGATGGAGAAGCTCTATACAGTCAACAAAAACAAGACCAGGAGCTGACTGTGGCTCAGATCATGAACTCCTTATTTCCAAATTCAGACTTAAATTGAAGAAAGTAGGGAAAACCGCTAGACCATTCAGGTATGACCTAAATCAAATCCCTTATGATTATACAGTGGAAGTGAGAAATAGATTTAAGGGCCTAGATCTGATAGACAGAGTTCCTGATGAACTATGGAATGAGGTTCGTGACATTGTACAGGAGACAGGGATCAAGACCATCCCCATGGAAAAGAAATGCAAAAAAGCAAAATGGCTGTCTGGAGAAGCCTTACAAATAGCACTGAAAAGAAGAGAGGCGAAAAGCAAAGGAGAAAAGAAAAGATATAAGCATCTGAATGCAGAGTTCCAAAGAATAGCAAGAAGAGATAAGAAAGCCTTCTTCAGCAATCAATGCAAAGAGATAGAGGAAAACAACAGAATGGGAAAGACTAGAGATCTCTTCAAGAGAATTGGAGATACCAAGGGAACATTTCATGCAAAGATGGGCTCGATAAAGGATAGAAATGGTATGGACCTAACAGAAGCAGAAGATATTAAGAAGAGGTGGCAAGAATACACAGAAGAACTGTACAGAAAAGATCTTCACGACCCAGATAATCATGAGGATGTGATCACTAATCTAGAGCCAGACATCTTGGAATGTGAAGTCAAGTGGGCCTTAGAAAGCATCACTAAGAACAAAGCTAGTGGAGGTGATGGAATTCCCGTTGAGCTGTTTCAAATCCTGGAAGATGATGCTGTGAAAGTGCTGCACTCAATATGCCAGCAAATTTGGAAAACTCAGCAGTGGCCACAGGACTGGAAAAGGTCAGTTTTCATTCCAATTCCAAAGAAAGGCAATGCCAAAGAATGCTCAAACTACCGCACAATTGCACTCATCTCACACGCTAGTAAAGTAATGCTCAAAATTCTCCAAGCCAGGCTTCAGCAATATGTGAACCGTGAACTCCCTGATGTTCAAGCTGGTTTTAGAACAGGCAGAGGAACCAGAGATCAAATTGCCAACATCCGCTGGATCATGGAAAAAGCAAGAGAGTTCCAGAAAAACATCTATTTCTGCTTTATTGACTATGCCAAAGCCTTTGACTGTGTGGATCACAATAAACTGTGGAAAATTCTGAAAGAGATGGGAATACCAGACCACCTAACCTGCCTCTTGAGAAATCTGTATGCAGGTCAGGAAGCAACAGTTAGAACTGGACATGGAACAACAGACTGGTTCCAAATAGGAAAAGGAGTACGTCAAGGCTGTATATTGTCTCCCTGCTTATTTAACTTATATGCAGAGTACATCATGAGAAACGCTGGACTGGAAGAAACACAAGCTGGAATCAAGATTGCCGGGAGAAATATCAATAACCTCAGATATGCTGATGACACCACCCTTATGGCAGAAAGTGAGGAGGAGCTAAAAAGCCTCTTGATGAAAGTGAAGGAGGAGAGCGAAAAAGTTGGCTTAAAGCTCAACATTCAGAAAACGAAGATCATGGCATCCGGTCCCATCACTTCATGGGAAATAGATGGGGAAACAGTGGAAACAGTGTCAGACTTTATTTTTTTGGGCTCCAAAATCACTGCAGATGGTGACTGCAGCCATGAAATTAAAAGACGCTTACTCCTTGGAAGAAAAGTTATGACCAACCTGGATAGTATATTCAAAAGCAGAGACATTACTTTGCCGACTAAGGTCCGCCTAGTCAAGGCTATGGTTTTTCCTGTGGTCATGTATGGATGTGAAAGTTGGACTGTGAAGAAGGCTGAGTGCCGAAGAACTGATGCTTTTGAAGTGTGGTGTTGGAGAAGACTCTTGAGAGTCCCTTGGACTGCAAGGAGATCCAACCAATCCATTCTGAAGGAGATCAGCCCTGGGATTTCTTTGGAAGGAATGATGCTAAAGCTGAAACTCCAGTACTTTGGCCACCTCATGCGAGGAGTTGACTCATTGGAAAAGACTCTGATGCTGGGAGGGATTGGGGGCAGGAGGAGATGGGGACGACAGAGGATGAGATGGCTGGATGGCATCATGGAGTCTATGGTCGTGAGTCTGAGTGAACTCCGGGAATTGGTGATGGACAGGGAGGCCTGGCGTGCTGCGATTCATGGGGTCGCAAAGAGTCGGACACGACTGAGCGACTGAACTGAACTGATAAATTATATGTATATAATATATAATGTTTCTGTTATATATATATATAATCTATAGAATACACAAAATTCACATACTCGTGTGCTTCCCTAGACTTTCTCTTGTGGTATATTTGGTATGAATACTGCACTCCATGTCATCTAGGTCATTTTGGGATGCCCAGTGTCCATCATCTTTTCTAACATTCCATTTTATGATGATTATAGTGTATAGTTTCAGCAAGAAGGCAATTTGAGGCAGTGATCTCCAAGGCAAAAGGCAGATCCCTCCTCTCTCTTCCCACCACACTTCATTTACCCTGCAGGCCAGGTGGACTGAATCCCAAGGAATGAGGGAGTAGAGAGCGCCTGGGGCTGGGCTCTCAGAAGCAGCCTCAGCAGCAGCTTTGCGCTAACCAGGGTGACCCAGTCAGAGATAATTTCCCACTTCCTGATTTGTTTGTTTTTAACCATCTGGCACTTCCTCTGTATCTGTTGGTTCCAGTCTTGTCTCCCAGCCTTACCTAGAGTCTTTGAGTCCCTGGTACCCTTTTCTTTGAGAAAACAAATTTGTATCCATTGCTTACCTTTCTATAGATAATCCTCACTAACATAACCTGTGTGACTTCTACATCATTCCCTCCACCTAATGGTCCCCTAACTAGTGCTTCACTTATTTGCTATGAATGCTAATTAACTAACCATAGTACACATGGTACTCTGGAAACAGTATGAAACAGGATATTTTATCCTCGGTCACCTGCTTACATAAATCACTTTCGCCATCATAACACTGACAGAATGAAAGATGAGAACAGTGTGACTATCAAGGCTTAAAATTTTTTAAAAAAAGCACTTGACAGTGGTTGGTACCAGAAACTCTCAAGAGAGAATGAGGAACAGAGCAGACATTGTCATGGTATACAGAAGCTGTGTCTCCAGAGCTTCATTTTAGCTTCCTGTGGGCCATTCATACATTTCATAATTTCTCCCAACAACGGTCAGTTTGTGGGCTACCATGTGACTCTAAAAGGGCCACACTGATGCCTACAACCCCAGCTGAAACAGAGCTAATCTTCTCAGTTACTCTTTGCTAGTGCCTTTGAAGTGTTTTCAATACAGAAGCTGTGTCTCCAGAGCTTCATTTTAGCTTCCTGTGGGCCATTCATACATTTCATAATTTCTCCCAACAACGGTCAGTTTGTGGGCTACCATGTGACTCTAAAAGGGCCACACTGATGCCTACAACCCCAGCTGAAACAGAGCTAATCTTCTCAGTTACTCTTTGCTAGTGCCTTTGAAGTGTTTTCATATCCAAAGGCCCAAAAAATCCAACACCCCCAGCAGTCATTAAGTTTAAAAACTTGTTTAAAATATTTTTACATCTTCAGTGTTTACGTGTTTTTTTTAATTGTATTTGTTTTCATGAATTTGTACATTTATACATAGTATAATGATTATTAAACGAGAAAACATGCATGATGATTTAAAAGAGTGAATATTTGGTTAGCACAATTGTATGTCAATGGTTGCTACAATTGTATTAAAGTAACTATAAAAAACAACAATAATCAGTTCCCCCAAATATCTGTAAATTGCACAGTAAAAAAAAGTTGTGTCAAGGAGGTATTTCTCTAGGAACACATAATAAAGAAAAACTAACATTTTCAAACCTAATGTGTTTTATACAAACATCTATGTATTTTTAACTTTTAAACTTAATATCAAGTATAAGCTTTCATTTAATCATTCATTATAAAACCCATTATGTTGCAGGTACTGTTTTAGTAGAGGGTTTTTATAATGTTAAGTTAAAAAGAGGATACTATATGAATAAAACAAGTGAAATCTCTATTTTCCTATAGGAGAACAAACTGAAATACATAGGAGATGAAAGGTACTATGAAGAAATATAAACCCAGATAAAGGAAAAGGTAAAGACTTCCAGAATGAGGCTGAGGGAGGCTGACAGAGAAGGCTTCTCTGATCGGGTAACACCAGAGCAGAAAAAAAGGAGCAAAGCTTCCAGACAGATGTATGGAAGAAGAGCATCCAGGCAGAGGGTCTAGGTTGTATGAAGGCCACGAGGTAGAAACATATTTGGTATTTTCAGTGAAGAGTGAGGAAACAAAGGTGAATTGGCAGGGGAAACAAGTGACAGAAAATGTAGTCAGAGGGGTGACCGGGAGCAAGTTCTTAAGAGGAAGCAGTTTGAACTAATGTTTTGTTTTGCCTTTTATTTACTGAAGTACAGTTAGTTGACAATGTGGTGATGTTAGTCTCAGGTATACAACAAAGTGATTCTTTTCCAGATTCTTTCCCTTATAGGTTATTATAAGACATTGAGTATAGTTCCTGTGCTACACAGAAGGCCTTTGTTGGTTATCTATTTTATATATCGTAATGTGTATGTGTTGAGTTTAAACTTAATTGATTATGGAAAGTTTAAGGCTGAAGAGTGACATAATCGAGCCTCTGTTTTAGAAGGACTGCACTGACTGGTATCTGGAGACTAGCCTGCATGGGGGTGAGGGTAGAAACATGAAGATCAAGCAACAGTCCAAGGAAAGAGAAAATGGAGTGACAGTCATGGAGGTGTTGGAAGGGGTCAGATTCTGCCCTCAGGATACATAGGAAAGGAACCAGTATTCAGGAAAACCCAATGTTCAGGAGGCGCCTTCCTCATCAAGGACATGCGTTACTTCTTGACCATATAGACTTCCTTGGGAAATGAATTAGTGACAGCATCAGTGGAGCCCAATTAGTAGCATTACTGCTGCATTTTTTTCATGTTCATTTTTTAACAATTTTATTAGAATATAGTTGATATACAATATTATGTTAGTACCAGGTATACCACAAAGTGATTCAGATATATTCATTCATACATTCATTCCTTTTCAGATTCTTTATCCATATAAGTTATTACAGAATATTGAGTAGAGTTCCCTGCAGATTTTTTAATCTTCGCCTCGGCAAATTCTCTATTTTTTATGAAATATAAATTTGAGTTATTGTATTTTTGCCCTGTAGAACTCAGTTCTACCACCCTTAGACCAGTCCCTACACCATATATATTCTCATTTCAAAATTAAAAAGGAGTTTTTCCCCATCAAGTTTGACTCAGCCTTTCAGTTCAGTTCAGTCGCTCAGTCGTGTCCCACTCTTTGCGACCCCATGAATAGCAGCATGCCAGGCCTCCCTGTCCATCACCATCTCCCAGAGTTCACTCAGACTCACGTCCATCGAGTCTGTGATGCCATCCAGCCATCTCATCCTCTGTCGTCCCCTTCTCCTCCTGCCCCCAATCCCTCCCAGCATCAAACTCTTTTCCAATGAGTCAACTCTTCGCATGAGGTGGCCAAAGTACTGGAGTTTCAGCTTTAGCATCCTTCCTTCCAAAGAAATCCCAGGGTTGACCTCCTTCAGAATGGACTGGTTGGATCTCCTTGCAGTCCAAGGGACTCTCAAGAGTCTTCTCCAACACCACAGTTCAAAAGCATCAATTCTTCGGCACTCAGCCTTCTTCACAGTCCAACTCTCACATCCATACATGACCACAGGAAAAACCATAGCCTTGACTAGA
>SJYX01023344.1:0-49419 GCA_006410675.1 Oreotragus oreotragus | reverse complement strand
TCCAATTCTCTTGAAGAGATCTCTAGTCTTTCCCATTCTGTTCTTTTCCTCTATCTCTTTGCATTGATTGCTGAAGAAGGCTTTCTTATCTCTTCTTGCTGTTCTTTGGAACTCTGCATTCAGATGCTTATATCTTTCCTTTTCTCCTTTGCTTTTTGCCTCTCTTCTTTTTAGTGCTATTTGTAAGGCTTCTCCAGACAGCCGTTTTGTTTTTTTGCATTTCTTTTCCATGGGGATGATCTTGATCCCTGTCTCCTGTACAGTGTCACGAACCTCATTCCATAGTTCATCAGGAACTCTGTCTATCAGATTTAGGCCCTTAAATCTATTTCTCACTTCCACTGTATAATCATAAGGGATTTGATTTAGGTCATACCTGAATGGTCTAGCGGTTTTCCCTACTTTCTTCAATTTAAGTCTGAATTTAGAAATAAGGAGTTCATGATCTGAGCCACAGTCAGCTCCTGGTCTTGTTTTTGTTGACTGTATAGAGCTTCTCCATAACTTCTGTGCTGTTTAAAATCAGATATTATACCTATAGTTTCAAAAGCATGTAACTTCAGACTCTATTACACGTTAGTATTCCTTGCATTTTCCAAGTAATATGTTTCTACACATTTTTGTTAGGTTTTACACTTTCTTAATTCAGTTTACATTTAGAAAGCTATATTTGTTATACCAGCAAATGTTTTTATTTAGAATAAAAGAATAGAAATAGAAGGACATATTATGAAAGTTTTCTTTAATGATAATAGAATAGCATAACTCCCTAAGAAGAGAGCCATTTGGGTCCCTGCTTGTGTGCCTTCTAATCTTTTAGAACATTCAGAAAATTATGAAAGTGTTTTCTTGGCAAGAAGTTGCTAACAGCTAAGAGGTTTGGAAAGCATTATTGTTTGCCTGCATCACTTTTCATTTTCCAGTAGAAATGTAATTATGTAGACACTCACACTAAATTCTTGCTGATGTAGGTCTTCACACTTGTATAACTCATCACACTGAAAGTACATTTTCAAATTCATGCCTTAGTCTAGTCTGTAAACCAGTCAAGACTCCCCACCCTCACACCCAGATATAGCAGAAGCATTTCTCAGAACCTCTCAGCTTCAGTTGAGCTCTGTTTCAAGGAGGCAGAAACTTCTGCAAGAACAAAGTGAAACAAAAAGAAAAAATAGATATTTTACACACACATGCATATGTTATTTCTTTAGTGCGGCAATCTATTTGACTTACATACTCACTTTGAATTATAGACTCTCTGCCCAAAGATGTGGCTCCACTATCCTTTCAACAGCAAAAATTAAGGAAACAAATTTCAGAATTATCCATCCTTAACATTAAAATACAATGAAAAAAAAAAAAAAACCCTGCGTATCATCAAAAATGCTTTGTTATTCTTTACTGATCTTATATTCACACTGCACATGTCCACAAGCTCCGAAACCCTTAGGACCAGGTGAATTTAGGATATTCAGAATTTTATGAATTTTCAAAAATTCATATAGCACATATATAATACCCCCAGAGAGGCCTGGGGCAGCACCCCATGATTAAATATCCTCATATTTCCACAGCAAAAGGCATGAATAGGCACACTGCATTGAAAAGTAAAAACTGTAAACAGCATTGAATCAATTCAGGTCAGATTTTCCCACCACATGAGTTAGGAACAAAACTTGGTTTTGAGAACTTTTTGGATTTTAGCATTTGTATAGGGCACCATAGACTTGGATTAAAATAGAACGGAGCAGACCCTAGAGACAAGGAAGAATACTTTAGAACTCTTTCCCTGCCCCTTCCCATATCATTCAATAGCTTAGAGAACAATATATATTTTTTCCAACTAATTAGATATGTTGCATTTTTATATTTTTAACAATTGTATTTATCAAGTAGATTCAAAACCCATTTGAAAGTTATTTGAGGGAAGATATTTTTAATTGAATTATAAATGTCTATTTCCAAGCTTTTTAAGGTGAGCAGAGGTGAGAATTTTTATAGATGATCCACATTTTCTAAAGTCAATCAGTTAAGAAGGAAGTACTTCCAAAGGTCGGCCGTCATGCCCTTCACTGTGGCCCAAGTTGCCTTGAAAGTAGAACCTTTTCAAGATTAAAGTGACACTTTTATCTTGAAGAAGCACTATTAAGTTAAAATTCTGATCTACTATCACAGAATTGATAAACACTTGTTATCACAGAAAAGACAGAGGGTGGAACACTAATGCTTTTATAAAATAAAATGTGTCATTCCTTTAAACTTGACAGTTCTGAAATGTTCTCAGCCATGATAAAACCAATAAAACACCAACCTTCTTTGTGATACAAAATGTTTACATCATTACTCATCATCCCTACAAAGAACAATGAATAGTTTCTATAAAGGTCTGAATTTATACCATTATCTATATCAGTAACATCTTGTAGCAATTTGTACACTTTTAGCTTCACCTTCTTTGCTGCATGAACTTCTTGCCTCTGAAAGATGCAATGAATAAATTTAAAGCTATCTCTGCATTTTTAGCCCAGAATCCAAATTTTATTCAAGTCAAAGCAACTCTTCCATCAGTGGTTACATTGTCACAATTTTTCCATTAGACATTGTTTTTCTTCTGGAATTCATGTATGCTTAGAATATATTTTGTCCTTCAGTACATCTTTCCTTTATTCAGTAGCTTTCAACTTCCTCAAAGCAACACATCCTTGTAATAATATTGTACACTATTACAATGTATCTAACAATCGGATTTATTGTAACATCCTTTTTATTATCTTGCAATGGAATTGATTCATAATTTCACAAAATACAAATATGTACTGACAATAAAGGAGAAATGAGAGAAAATACATGATAAAAAGAAGAATGGCTTTCAATATGTAAAATTCTCAAACAAACCACACTGGAAGGCATAAGAGGGATAGATGCTTTTATTCCCTATAATCAATACAAGTTTTTAAAGACAAATTTTGACCTAAGTATTCTCAAATTTCAACATGCATGTAAGTCACCTGTGGCTTGTGTTAAACTGTAGATTCTGATTTTACATGTCTGGAGTGGGCAGTTCTAGCAAGACTGATTCTATTGCTGCTGGCCTACTTAAAGCTGGACACCTAGTAGAGAGAGTTAACACCATTGTTCTATANTTTTTAAAGACAAATTTTGACCTAAGTATTCTCAAATTTCAACATGCATGTAAGTCACCTGTGGCTTGTGTTAAACTGTAGATTCTGATTTTACATGTCTGGAGTGGGCAGTTCTAGCAAGACTGATTCTATTGCTGCTGGCCTACTTAAAGCTGGACACCTAGTAGAGAGAGTTAACACCATTGTTCTATATTGGTATTTGAATACAACAGTTAAATTGTCAGCTGATAAAGGTGTTGCCCTTTATGCCTGGAGAAGGCAATGGCACCCCACTCCAGTACTCTTGCTTGGAAAATCCCATGGACGGAGGAGCCTAGTAGGCTGCAGTCCCTGGGGTCGCTAAGAGTCAGACACGACTGAGTGACTTCACTTTCACTTTTCACTTTCATGCACTGGAGAAGGAAATGGCAACCCACTCCAGTGTTCTTGCCTGGAGAATCCCAAGGGCGGGTGAGCCTGGTGGGCTGCCGCCTATGGGGTTGCACAGAATCGAACACGACTGAAGCAACTTAGCAGCAAAGGTGTTGCCATGAGTAACTTGATTTTTTCAAACAGCTTCAAATCAATTCAGGACAGATTTTGTTATCAAGTGAGTTATGAACTATCTATTTGTGATTGTTGAATGAACAAGAGTTGTTTATAAACAATTTTTAGCTAAGTTCCAAAGAACAATTTCCTCTCAATTTGCACACTAGTCACATTCACCAAAAATGCAGTCTATGTGAAAAGTATGCAAGTGGTATTTTGAATTTATGTGTAAAACAGAGTTAGGTCCTAGACTCAGATTTTTCACTTATGTGAATGTCCAGTAAGACCTTCAGAGGTTGTGTGGGATCAAGGACAATCATTCATTGTACGAGACAGTTCCACAAATAGCAGACCTCTAGCACCCCTGGCCTCCACTCTCTAAATGTCATTCAGCAGCCCCCAGTCACTGTGTTGATCAAAAATGTACCCCATTTCCAAAATGTTCCAATAGGACAATATGACCTCTGCTGATTGTCAGTGCTTAAGTGAAACACAAGAACTACTTCTAGTATTTAATTAAAACAGAATCCAGCATAGACCCAGACATTGTAGAAACATTCATTCTTTCCTCCAGCTGCATGCCAAAGCTACCATGCTCAGAAACTTCTAACAGTTGTTTTTTAAGTTTTTGCACAATGTGGTTTATACATTTTTCATGATTATTTGCTGGTGTGTGGATGCCATACTGTTTCCTTCACATTATTTTAAGTATTTTTACTGGGAGAAAAGCTTGAGGAAGGATACCTGTGTCAACCAAAATATTTTATTAAACTTAATTTCCTTCTTATTTAAAAAATAAAAATAGTAAAAAAATTTTAATATTTCTCCTCCACTCTTCAGAGAATTGTAGGAGCAGTTATTTCCTCTGAGGCATTCAATTTAATGTTTGAGCTTAGAAATTCTGATTTGCAGGAACTAAGCAGAAAGAAATCCTAATCAGTGTGAATCTTACATTATTCTGTTGGTTGGTTGCTACGAAATAATTTCTACAGACTTGAACACTATGAAAATAGATTGATTAATATATAACATATACAAACCAAGGAATCTTTTCTCATAACTTTGTTTACGAATTCAGAGCTTAAAAAAATTCTATTCGGCTAGCACTTCAGAAAGGTTGATTTTTATAATGAATATGAAAACACACTTGAAGTTTGATAGTTTTAAATGAGGAATGTATTACTTTTTTTTTTCTTTTTTCTCTTTTAGGTTTTACTTTCATATAATTTATTTAACTGTATACCAGTTACAAGCATATGAATAGTAAGCAATGTAATTTTATAGTTTTACACAAATTACATGTATGTCACTAAAATTTTGTGTACAAATATTGAAGACAGAATGAATGAGTTAAAATCTGTTCAAGGAAACAGGGGGAAAGAAAGGTTGAATCTTGGATTCTCTAAATTGAGAAATTGTGCACTTGTGAGAAATCTATGAGCAAAAAAGGAGGAGATGTAACTAAAAAGAGAGTAGACTTTTAAAGTGACAGTTGTTTTAGGAATAAAGTGTAAATTACCTGGCTAGACAGAGGCTGTATAATGTCTTCCTGTCACAGATGGTGAAACTGGCCCATGAGCAAGACAGAATGGCGACATCGCTGCAGTTCTCCTTTTGATGAGAGGACATCAGCGTTCTGTGTCGCTTGTGGACCACAGTTCTGTCATCTATGACAAGAAAACAAATGCTTGATTTGCCTTCCTCACAATTTCTTTGCAATTAAAAAAAAAAAAAAGCTGCTACTCAGGATTTAATTTTGACCCACAAGAAAGAACTGGTTGGCAATTTAAGAATGAGGAAAATCTTGGCAGAAGATGTCTAGTGTCTATTAATTTCAGTTTTTCAAATTATGATAAAATGCATATAACATCAAATGTATCATCTTAACTATTTTAGTGTGTACTTCAGTGATATTAAATACAAGCATGTCATTGTGCAACCTCACCACCATACATCCAAATAACTCTTTTCATCTTGCAAAACTGAAAATCTAGACCTATTAAACAACAGCTCTCCTTTCTTTCCTTTCCTTGGCCCCTGACAATCATCATTTCATTTTCCAATATTGTGATTTTTTGATTGCTCTAAGTATTTGATATAAATGGAATAATAGCATTTTGTCTTTTAGTGTCTGGCTTATTTTGGTTAGCATAACGTTCTTTAAGTTCATCCATATTGTAACATATTGCATATTGCTTATTTAATAAATAACTAATGAGAAACAACTGTATAACATAGGGAAATCTATTCAATGCTTTGTGGTGACAGAAGATTGAGGAAGAAAATCCAAAGAAGAAGGGATAAATCAAAATATGTGACTGATCACCTTGCTGCACAGCAGAAACTAACACAACATTGTAAAGCAAATACTCTCCAAAAAGAAAAGAATTTCCTTCTTTTTTCAGACTGAATAGTATTCCACTGTAGGCTTCCCTCTTGGCTCAGTGGTAAAGAATTTGCCTGCCAATGCAGGAGATGCAGGAGACATGAGTTCAATCCCTGGGTTGGGAAGAACCCCTGAAGAAGGAAATGGCAACCCACTCCAGTATTCTTGATGGGAAATCCTATGGACGGAGGAGCAGGATGGGCTTAAGTCCATGGGGTTGCAAAGAGTCAGACATGACTTATTTGACTAAATAGCAATGATATTCCACTCTATGTATATACCACATTTTGCTTATCCATTCACCAGTCAATGTACAGTTGGATTGTTCCACCTTTTAGCTATTGTGAATAATGCGGCTTTGAACATGGGTATACAAATATCTCTTTGAGATCCTTTTTCCAATTGTTTTGTGTACATACCCAGAAATGGAATTTCTGGATCATATGCTTTGCTGTGTTGTTCTTAGTTGCTCAGTCATGTCTGACTATGTGATCCCATGGACTATAGCCCTCCAGACACCTCTGTCCACAGAAATTCTCCAGGCAGGAATACAGGAGTGGGTTGCCATGCCCTCCTCCAGGAGCTCTTTCCAACCCAGGGATCAAACCCAGGTCTCCTGCATTTCAGGCAGATTCTTTACCATCTGAACCACGCGGGAGCCCTCTTTATCATATGATAATTCTATTTTTAATTTTTTGAGGCAATTATAATATTTTCCACAGTGGTTATACTACTTTACATTCCCATCAACAGTACACAGGGTTACAGTTTCTCCACATCCTCTCTAACACTTGTTATTTGTTTTTTTGAAAGAATCCATCCTAATGGCTGTGGGTTGGTGTCTCATTGTAGTTTTGATTTGCATTTCCCTAATGCTTAGTGATGCTGAGCATCTTTTCATGTGCTTATTGGCTGCTTGAATATCTTCTTTGGAGAAATGTTTACTGAAGTTCTTTATTCATATTTGAATGGGTTGGTTGTTTTTTTGTTGTTGAGTTTTAAAAGTCCTCTACATAGCCTGGAGAAGACTCTTGAGAGTCCCTTGGACTGCAAAGAGATTCAATCAGTCCATTCTGAAGGAGATCAGTCCTGGGTGTTCTTTGGAAGGAATGATGCTAAAGCTGAAACTCCAATACTTTGGCCACCTTATGAGAAGAGTTGACTCATTGGAAAAGACTCTGATGCTGGGAGGGATTGAGGGCAGGAGGAGAAGGGGACGACAGAGGATGAGATGGCTGGATGGCATCACCGACTCTATGGACAAGAGTTTGGATGAACTCCAGGAGTTGGTGATGGACAGGGAGGCCTGGCGTGCTGCGATTCATGGGGTCGCAAAGAGTCGGACACGGCTGAGCGACTGAACTGAACTGAACTGATAGAGCCTGGATGTTAATCCCTCATAAAATACATGATTTGCAAATAATTTCTCACAATCCACCGGTTACCTTTTCACTCTGCGGATAGTGCCTTTTGAAGCACAACTCTTTTTTAATTTTTAGAAAGTCCAGTTTGCCCATTTTTGCTTTTGTTATCTACACCTTCAGTGTCATATCCAAGAAACCATCACCAAATCCAATGTTATAAAGCCTTTATCCTATTTATTCTCCCAAAAGTTTCATTGTTTTAAGTCTTTATGATGCTGAATTCATTTTTGCATTTTTTATCCAGTAAGTGTCCAGCTTTGTTTGTTAGCATGTGAGTATCCGGTTATCCCAGCTAAATTTATTGAAGAGATCATCCTTTCCCCAATAAATGGTCTTGCCATCTTTTTCAAGAATCATTTGACCATTTATGTGAGGGTTCATTTCTGGGCTCTCTATTCTATTCTGTTGGTCTCTATGTCTGTCTGTGTGCCAGTACTACACGATTTATTTATTGTAGCTTTTTACAGTCAGTTCTGAACCCAGAAAGTGTAAGTCCTCCAGTTTTGTTTTTTTCAAGATTGTTTTGGCTATTTAGGGCCCCTTGAGATTCCACGTGAATTTTAGGATTCCTTGTTCTATTTCCAGAAAAAATCATTATTGGGATTTTGATAGGGATTGCATTACATCACTTTGGGTAGTTATGACATTTTAATAATATTAAATCTTCCAATCCATGAATATGGCATGTCTTTCCATTTATTTATATCTTCTTTAATTTTTCCCAGCAAAGTTTTGTAGTTTTCACTCTATGCTTTTACCTCTCTGGTAAGCTAATTACCAAGTGTTTTATTATTTTGATGTTATTATATGTGAAATTGTTTTCTTAATTTTCTTTTCACATTGTTCATGTATAGAAACAGCTTATTTTTGTGTGTTGACTCAGTATTCTGTAACTTTGCTAAATACGTTCATTGGTTCTAACAGCTTTTTATGTGGAGTCTTCAGGGATTTCTACATATGAGATCATATCACATGCAAACAGAGAAAATTTTACTTCTTCTTTTCCAACTTGTATGTCTTTTATATCTTTTTTTTACTTAACTGTTTTGGCTAAAATTTCTGGTGCTATGTTAAATAAAAATGGTGAAAGTGGGCATCCTTGCCTTGTCTTGATTGTAGAGGAAAAGCTTTCAGGCTTTCACCATTGTGTATGATGCTTGCTGTTTCATATATGAAACATGACTTTTCATACATGGTTGACAGGAACAACATGGGCTTAAACTGTATGTGTTTACTTATGCACACCTTTTTTACAGTAAATACATTCTATGGTCCTACATGATCTACAGTTGGTTGAGTCCATGGGTGCAGAACTGCAGATGCAGAGGTCATCTCTAAAGTTATATACAGATTTTCAGCTTTTCAGGGGGTTGGTGTCTCTAACTGCCTTATTCAAGAGTAAAGTGTATGATTTTTGTTATCTTGAGGTTGCTTCCTTCTATTCCTATGTTGCTGTGTTTTTATGATGAAAGGATATTGAATTGTGTCAGATGTTTTCTGCATCAAGATGGTTAAGTTGGCTTTTTATTACATTAAATCAATTGTCATGTGTTGAACAATCCTTGTATTCCAGGAATAAATTCCACTTGGTCATGGTGTATAATCCTTTTAATATGCTATTGAATTCCATTTGCTAGTATTTTGTTAAATATTGTGTCATAAATGTTCATATGAGATATTGATCTATAGCTTTTTTCTTGCGGTTCCTTTGTCTGGCTTTGGTATCAAGGTTTTGCTGGCCTCGTAGAATGAGTTAGAAAGTGTTCCCTTTTCAATTTTTTGAAAAGTTTGAGAAGGATTGGCATTAGCTCTTCTTTGCGTGTTTGGTAGAACTCACCAGTGAAGCCAGACTTTTCCGAGAAATTCTTGATTACTGATTCAATCACCTTCCTAGTCATAGGTCTACTCAGGTTTTCTATTTCTTCATGACTTCATCTTGGTGAGTCTTATGTTTCTAGGAATTTGTCCATTTCATCTAGCTCATCCAATTTTTGGACATACACTTGTTGTTTGAACACTTATTTCTGTAGAGTCAATAGTAATGCCCCCACTTTCATCTCTGATTTAGTAATTTGGGTCTTCCTCTTTTTATCCTTAATGCTGCTAGTTTTGTCAATTTTGTTGATCTTTTTAAAGAACCAGCAATTAGTTTAATCGATTTTATCTATTGTTCTTTTATTCATTATTTCACTTACCTTTGCTCTAACCTTTATTATTTTTTTTATTGCTGGCTTTGGGTTTATTTTGTTATCTACTAGTTCCTTAGATTGTTAAGTTGTTGACTTGAGATCAGAAAATATCTGTGTTTTTTCTTAGCATTTACCGTAGCCAAAAATGAGAGCCCTGTGCCTACTTGACAAAAGCCCTAAGCATTAAAAAGCAGCTTTCAAAAAACATTTAGAGAAATTTTCACGTGATTGAATAGCAAGAGGTTCTTCAAGGAATGTTCCTGGACTTTTCTAACCCTCTAAAGCATAGATAGAAAAGTTAAAAGAGGGAACTAAAATCAAAAGGAGAATTTTGTTTAAAAGGCTCAAGCTCTGATTAAGGGGAGACTCATGACAAATACTAAGTTCCACTTCAAAAGACTATTTTATAAAGCAATGGTTGGAACAGGAAATAGGAGGAAAAAGAGATGGAATCATTAGAGATGCAAAAACAAAGTAGAAGTATTGAATTTCTACTTTAGCCTTGTCTTTATCAGAGGGTGTAACAGTAAAGCTAAAAAACTGAAAGCAATCACAAGGGTTAAGGCTAAGATAAGTGAAGAATCAGATGGGAAGAGAACTCTTAGTTCTTCTGTTTCGGTTTCTAAACACAGATGTTTGACATTCCATGACCCTAAAAATACTGTAGGTGGAATTGTGGAATCTGTGCTTTGTAACAGTTGCAGAGTCATGGAGAAGATAAAGATCACCAGAAGACTGATGGGGGGGAGAAAGACTAGGGCGAGTGGGGGAAACTGATATCCAAGTTTTCAGCAAGGAAGAGAATATAACTCAAGAAAGTGTGCCGTGGCACATTGATTCTACTTGATATTATAGATCTGGATTCCATCTCTTAACCATTTTAGAATATCTGCAACTGGCTCATACAAATATTTCTATTAATTTAACAAATATTTATTATGGGCTGCCTTTTTCCCCCACCTTGTAACTTTTGCATGTAATCCATACTCATAAACAGGAGGGCCACAAATATTTTTACACTAAGGATGAAATCCCATCGGTGGCTTCCTTCCAGCAGGCTGCTCTGTGTGGGCTTTGCTGGTGGCTCAGATGGTAAAGAATCTGCCCTCGGTGCAGGAGACCTGAGTTCAGTTCCTGGGTCAGGAAGATCCCTTGGAGAAGGGAATGACTACCCATTCCTATATTCTTGCCTGGAGAATTCAATGGACAGAGGAGGCTGGCAGGCTACAGTCTCTGGGGTCACAAAGAGTTGGACACGACTGAGTGACTAACACACACACACACACAGGAGTGTAAGACACATGCTGCTGTTCTGTGAGTATTTCAGGATGAGAAGTTTGTTTAGAGGACAGCAGAGCAAAGTAAGAAGGCTCCAGAGATAGGTTGGTGTTGGAGCTAATGAGGCAAAAGGGACAAAACATAGTACCTGAGAGTATGAATGGCTGGAGCATCTGTAGCTGGGGAACTGGCCAGGGGAACAGGAAGGATAGATGGTGTTGGAATTAACTGGTTTGAAGTGTTAATAGCTCTCTGGTGTAGAGTTATTTCCATGCAGGTGCAAACTGTTGTTCCTGGTGGTATCTGAGGCCTCTGGGTGCTAGCACATTGTAGCAGACTTTATCAAATGTTTCAATTGTGTTTCAAGAACAAAATTGGTAAAGGTGTGAACTGTCTAGTTAACTTTCTTACAGTTGTTTTTCTTGTGACTCGTAATTAAGAGAATTAGTAGGTGGGAACTAAACAGGAGAGGTAGATATGAAAGAGGAAAGGACTCAGGATGAGAGGCTAAGCTGTATAAATGATAAAGACCTAGGAGAGCGGACTTCCCTGGAGGCCCAGTGATTAAGATGCTGCTCTTCCACTGTAGGGGGCACGGGTTTGATCCCTGGTGGGGAACTGAGATCCCACAGGCTGTACAGCATGGCCAATCAATAAATAAATAAAGCTAAAAGCTAGGAGACAATAGGGAAGGGAGAAGAAGAAAATTTGTGTGAGAAAAGGAGTAGAGAGAAAGTGTTAGAGCATGAAGCCGAGAGAATCTGGCTTCTCCTTTTTGTGGAGCCATGAAAGGGCTTGAACTGTACGTTGCTGGAGGGTATGAACTGGAGCCCCCTTTATAGTCTTTGTGATATATTGTTGTTTAGTTGATCAGTTATGTCTGACTCTTTGTGACCCCATGGACTGGAGCATGCCAGGCTTTCCTGTCCTTCACCATCTCCTGGAGCTTGCTCAGACTCATGTCTATTGAGTTAGAGATGCCATCCAAACATTTTGTACTCTGTCATCCCCTTCTCCTGCCCTCAATCTTTCCCAGCATCAGGATCTTTTCCAGTGAGTCAGCTTTCACATCAGGTGGCCAAAATATTGGAGCTTCAGCTTCAGCATCAGTCCTTCCAATGAATATTCAGGATTGATTTCCTTTAGGATGGACTGGTTGGATCTCCTTGCAGTCCAAGGTACTCTCAAGAGTCTTCTCCAACACCACAATTCAAAAGCACCGATTCTTCAGTGCTCAGCCTTCTTTGTAGTCCAACTCACATCTATACATGACTTCCGGAAAACCATAGATTGGACTATACAGATCTTTGTCAGCAGAGTAACGTCTCTGCTTTTTAATAGGGTGTTTAGGTTTGTCATGAGCAAGCGTCTTTTAATTTCATGGCTGCAGTCACCATCCACAGTGATTTTGGAGCCCAATAAAATGAAAATCTTTCACTATATCCTTTGTTTCCCCATCTATATGCTATGAAGTGATGGGACCAGATGCCACGATCTTAGTTTTTTGAATGTTGAGTTTTAAGCCAGCTTTTTCACTCTTCCTCTTTCACCTTCATTAAGAGGCTTTTTAGTTCCTCTTCACTTTCTGCCATAAGGGTGGTGTCATCTGCATATCTAAGGTTATTGATATTTCTCTGGGAAATCTTGATTCTAGCTTGTGCTTCATCAAACTTGGCATTTCACATTATGTACTCGGCATATAAGTTAAATAAGCAGGGTGACAATGTACAAGCCTGATGTACTCCTTTCCTAATTTGGAACCAGTCTATTGTTCCATGTCCGGTTCTAACCCTTGGGTCTTGATCTGCATATAGGTTTCTCAGGAGGCAGGTGAGGTGGTCTTGTATTCCTTTCTCTTTAAGATTTTTCCACAGTTTGTTGTGAACAATACACTCAAAGGCTTTAGTGTAGTCAATTTCCCTTGCTTTTTCTATGATCCAATGGATGTTGGCAATTTGATCTTTGGTTCCTCTGCCTTTTCTAAATCCAGCATGAACATCTGGAAGTTCTCAGTTCGCATAATGTTGAAGCCTTGGAGGATTCTGAGCATGGGAAATAAGTGAAATTGTGTGGTAGCTTGAACATTCTTTGGCATTGTCCTCCTTTGGGACTGGAATGAAAACAGACCTTTTCCAGTCCTATGGCCACTACTGAGTTTTCCAATTTTGTTGGCATATTGAGTACAGCACTTTAATAGCATCTTTTAGGATTTGAAATAGCTCATCTAGAATTCCATCACCTCCATTAGCTTTGTTCATAATGATGTTTCCAAAGGGCCATTTGACTTCACACTCCAGGATGTCTGGGTCTAGGTGAGTAATCATATAAATATCAGAAACTGTGATATATAAATATCAGATGTTTCTAAAATTACTGTTTGTAGTTCTTGGACTGTGATTCCTTAACCATGACTGTGTGAACTGAGCCACACAGCACACTAAGATTTATTAGGTTTTTTCAAAATTTTGATGAAGAATTTACTAAAGTGGGAATTTCATAGATAGTGAAGGGGAAGACATAAGTTAGACTTGTATATACATATATTTTTTTACTCCATGCAGGAATTAATAAGACTCTTCAATGACTTCAGGTCAACTGACCTCTAAAGAGATGATTTCCCAGTAGTTAAGGAGAGGGTTTGCTTATAATTTGTGGGGCACATAAAGGAAGACAAACAAGGAAATGAGCTACACAATCAGTTTGCAAAAGAAAATTAAAGACAACAAATAGATAAATGAAAAAGCATTTAACCTCACTGGGAGTTGTAAAATGTAAAAGTAAAGCACAATAAGTTGTCGAAACTTGTTTATACCTGAGGAGAAAAGGTTGAATGGAATAGAACAGCTTTGGGTGGATTAGCACTCTAACTTAACACTGTTTTAGGAGATGTTTAGCTGCCGAGTAGCGGAAAGGCAGAGGGCATCAGGCCTCAGAGCAGTGGGGGAGGTTGGTCTTTGAGGCAGAGCCATGGAAGGGCGGATGAGAAGAGTTTCAGTAGGTTTCTAGCTGTGAGAGTCATGGCAGGACCTCAGCTTGGCAGAGACCAGGCAGCTGCACTGGCAGAGCCATAGGCTGACAAATACCCAGAGGTATATAGTTATTAGTGTATAGTACAGCCATACATGTGTGTGTGCATGTGTGTGTGTATGTGTGTGTGTTTGCATGCTCAGTCATGTCCAACTCTTTGCAACACTATGGACTGTAGCCCACCAGGATCCTCTGTCCATGGGATTTTCCAGGCAAGAATACTGGAGTGTGTTTCCATTTCCTACTCCAGGGGATCTTTCTGAGCCAGGATTTGAATCCATGTCTCCTATGTCTTCTGAACTGGTAGGGAGAGTCTTAACTACTGCACCACCCTAGTGATAAGGACCTAAGAACCTGAATGCCATGTAGTGTGGGGGCGGGTTGGGGGGGGGATTAAAAAACAGAAAAAATTTTGGCCACAGAATGGTATAACTTGCAAGACAATTGACTGGCCACCATTGATTGGTGGCTTCCACTGGGCATCAGCAAAAACACCTGGGCACTGACGTGGCATCCAGGGGGCTGGACCAGGTGGGCTGTGTTCTCTTACATTCAGCTTGCTCTAGACTACAATAAGTCCAAGTCTACATCTCAGTCTTCCTTGACTTCCTCTGGCTTGTTTCAGGAATATTCACTCTACAAGTGTACATACAGACATTTCTGTTTTAGAGTTAGTCTTGCAACTTTTGACCTTAAAGATCAAAATTCTCTCACTCCTTTGTTTCAGATTTAGTTGTACCCATATACTCTCAAAGTGCCAGATGTCTATCATCCAGTTACTGGATCTGGAGGCTGGGAAGGCAGAAAGTGAATGTCAGAGGCAACTGAATAAGGTGTGTGCACAGGAGAGGAGAGGGAAAGAGGAGTGGAGAGGGAGGGAGGAAGCTGAAAGGAAATTAACCAAACTATTCACAGTGTTAGGTTGCAAGATTTTGTATGGCTTCGTTTTCTTCTCTATTCATTTAATTTAAAACCTGTTTATGAAGAGCCTCATTACTTTTATTGGTATAAACAGAAAACTATTCATTAATATTATTTTTCTCAGATGAGGAGGCTCAGATGAGCCAGCAAGTGTTTTCCCAGGAATTAGTTATCAAAAACAAGTCTGATATAATATTTGGACAGAGCTACTGGTAAATTATGAGAATATCTATACATGTTATTTTATCATGTGGAACTGAAAGTAATTGAATAATCATTTGCCAAAAAGTGTGTATAATAATATGTGATTATCACCTTGGAACAGGCCTTCAGTAGATTGCCATGAGATTCCAGGTACCTTCATTAAATAAAGTGAAGTGAAATTGCTCAGTCGTGTCCGACTCTTTGCGACCCCATGGACTGTAGCCCACCAGGCTCCTCCCTCCATGGGATTCTCCAGGCAAGAGTTCTGGAGTGGTTTGCCATTTCCTTCTCCAATCAAATAAAGTAGATGACAATAAACAAATTTGTTGTCATTAAGTTGGCAGATGAAACTGAGGGAAAATATCAGGATCAAGATTGATGTCGATTTTAGTAGAATAGGTAAGTGGGTTAACACTACCAAGGAGTTAAAGAAAGATAAGTGTCTGTACTGGAGTGGTTTGCCATTTCCTTCTCCAATCAAATAAAGTAGATGACAATAAACAAATTTGTTGTCATTAAGTTGGCAGATGAAACTGAGGGAAAATATCAGGATCAAGATTGATGTCGATTTTAGTAGAATAGGTAAGTGGGTTAACACTACCAAGGAGTTAAAGAAAGATAAGTGTCTGTTCGACAAATCAAGGCTGTATATATGGCATGGGAGATGACTGATGAGCTAGTACAGTAACACACCTGAGAACTTCAGTTGGCTGCAAGCTCAGTAAGATCTAAGAACCCTCTCTGAGTGCCTCAAAGCTACCGTGATATTGTGTGTGCATGCTAAGTCTCTTCAGTCACGTCTAACTCTTGGCAATCCCATGGACTATAGCCCACCAGGCTCCTCTCTCCATGGGATTCTACAGGCAAGAATGCCTGAGTGGGTAGCCACGTCCTCCTCCAGGAGATCTTCCTGACCCAGGGATCCAACCCACGTCTCCGGCATTGACAGCCAGGTTCACTACCTTTAGCGCCACCTGGGAAGCCCACCGTGATGTTAGGCAGCATTAATAAAAATGCCACACATGGAACAGGTAGACTATATTTCTTCATTCTTTCGTTAGATGACAGCCTTTATTACTTGTGCATTTGTGCCCTAATTGGCCCAATTCCACTGAGCTGGGGAGGCGTTGGAGGAAGAAGAGATGTTCCTCCTCCCAGAGAATTTGGGAGACATTCTTCAGTGCCTGTGGAACAAAGCTAGGGCTGCTGGTGTTCTTTGAAGTTCACACACTTCTTTGGACCCAATATTTAGATCGACCAAAGAGTAGATTGTCTGACACAACTTCCCTAAGGTGAAATTTCCTCCTCTGTGAGAGTATTTGTGAAAAAGTATTGCATAAAGACTTTCAAAAATTTCTAGCACTTAGCTTATTTTTGAAGTCCAGGACACAGTTGAATTTAAGATTGATGGAGAGATGAAATGTTCTCCTTTCATTACTAAAACCATAAACTTGGATTTGGTCCTAGACAGAGAAGGCAGTTTTTGCAATGACATCTCTTGTAAGAGGAGATTGCTGGCTGGTTTGATTGATGTTGATTGTCTGTTGGCCAATTGTCTTTAAGCTGGTATTTAGATATGCTCTCATTTAGTCACCTTGTTATGAAATTTTCAGTGTATTTAGAGATAATTGGAGAAGGCAATGGCACTCCACTCCAGTACTCTTGCCTGGAAAATCCTATGGACGGAGGAGCCTGGTGGGCTGCAGTCCATGGGGTCGCTAAGAGTCTGACACGACTGAGCGGCTTCACTTTCACTTTTTACTTTCATGCATTAGAGAAGGAAATGGCAACCCACTCCAGTGTTCTTGCCTGGAGAATCCCAGGGACGGGGGAGCCTGGTGGGCTGCCATCTATGGGGTCGCACAGAGTCGGACACGACTGATGTGACTTAGCAGCAGTAGTAGAGATAATTAATTATAATCAACAATAGATCATAAACTTCTTATAGACAGGAAACATGTATCTTTTAGAATTTTCATTTCCAGCCCTTTTCTTCCAGCCTTTAAAAATGTCTTTCTTTCTTCTTTTCCTTCCCCCCCACTCCATCCCTTTCCTCCTTTCTGTAGTGTCAAACAGTTCTAAGCACTAGTCATGACTGACAGTGATACCCCTATACAATGGAAGGCCCCCAGGCCAGCCTAAACTGTTGCAAATTCAGACAAGTCTAAGGACATTCCAGGGCCAGCTGTATTTGTATGAGACTGAGGACTCCCCTGGGGAAGCAGACTCATAAGGAAGGAGAGTCAAGGTCCAAAGATAATGGGCTAGATCATACTGCAACCATCTGCCAGGGATGTGGGGCAGCTGGAGCATCCCTTCAGCTGCTGAATGAAGGCACAGGGCATAGGGCTGCCTAGAGGCATCTGGAGGAAATGAATGTAGGAACATGTGCTGCGAGAGTAACACACTCCCAGAGGGAGACAGCAGACATTATCCTGCAGAACTGGGACAGAGTCCTACAATTCTACAGGCAGGAGTAAAGTCACAGGAAATTAGTGTGGCCCAGGGATTCGATGTTTTGAAGTATTTTGGAAATAAATCTGAAGAGGGAACGTGTGCATTTTAAAGGGTATGTTTCCTTGTCATTCATTGTGAGGAAATGCCCATCAAAGTAACTCACCTGTGCTATAGGAGTGTCCTCGGTTTACAAATATCACATTTACTGCATCAGGGAGAACATGCCAATGGCTTATTCCAAAGTTACTCTGATGTGGGTATTCAAAAGGAAGCCTTCTGTTTACTAAAACACTCCCCCAAGATGCTGCAAACCCCTCTCTAAGGAAACAGAGCACAAGGTTTGTGTAACTGAAATAATTACATTTTTAAGAACATAATTAAATCTATATTGTAAATACTTCTTTTATTTGACAAAAGTGTACGTGTTCTTTGAAATGTCTTTTTGATAATAACTGTCTTCTTTAACCCAGAATTAACATGAAAAAAAGTAAGCAGATTGATGGGAAATTCTTATTTCTCTTATTATTGTTAAAAACATGTAAAATGAATTCTTCACGGTGTGTGTGAGCTTAGCTGGTTTTAAGCAAACATCTCTAGACTTTATTGATGCTAGAATTTAATAAGATTTTTAGTAGCACCTTGTAAAAAGGCAGTCTGCCCACGTTTTCTGATTTGTGAATATCACAGCTGTACATCAGCTTACACACCCCCAGGCTACAGTAAGGCCCAGCTCTGGCCCTGCTGTGGACATTGAAAGCCTTTGGTTTATCATTAGCCTAAAAATGTATATAGTTGGATTCTATAATGTTTTCTAGATTTTTTTTTCTTTTTCCTGTGTCAAGAAAGGAGGGAAAATGTAAATTTTCATGTGGCCTGAAATGGACATATTCTGGGAATCAGGACTTGTGTTAACTGTACATAGCCTTCCCTCTGGAACACAGAACTTCTGCCCATTTCAATATTTTCAAAATGTATTATTAGGAAACATAGAATAATAAAACATGAAATGAGGCAAAAGGGTAGNTCCTCTGGCTTGTTTCAGGAATATTCACTCTACAAGTGTACATACAGACATTTCTGTTTTAGAGTTAGTCTTGCAACTTTTGACCTTAAAGATCAAAATTCTCTCACTCCTTTGTTTCAGATTTAGTTGTACCCATATACTCTCAAAGTGCCAGATGTCTATCATCCAGTTACTGGATCTGGAGGCTGGGAAGGCAGAAAGTGAATGTCAGAGGCAACTGAATAAGGTGTGTGCACAGGAGAGGAGAGGGAAAGAGGAGTGGAGAGGGAGGGAGGAAGCTGAAAGGAAATTAACCAAACTATTCACAGTGTTAGGTTGCAAGATTTTGTATGGCTTCGTTTTCTTCTCTATTCATTTAATTTAAAACCTGTTTATGAAGAGCCTCATTACTTTTATTGGTATAAACAGAAAACTATTCATTAATATTATTTTTCTCAGATGAGGAGGCTCAGATGAGCCAGCAAGTGTTTTCCCAGGAATTAGTTATCAAAAACAAGTCTGATATAATATTTGGACAGAGCTACTGGTAAATTATGAGAATATCTATACATGTTATTTTATCATGTGGAACTGAAAGTAATTGAATAATCATTTGCCAAAAAGTGTGTATAATAATATGTGATTATCACCTTGGAACAGGCCTTCAGTAGATTGCCATGAGATTCCAGGTACCTTCATTAAATAAAGTGAAGTGAAATTGCTCAGTCGTGTCCGACTCTTTGCGACCCCATGGACTGTAGCCCACCAGGCTCCTCCCTCCATGGGATTCTCCAGGCAAGAGTTCTGGAGTGGTTTGCCATTTCCTTCTCCAATCAAATAAAGTAGATGACAATAAACAAATTTGTTGTCATTAAGTTGGCAGATGAAACTGAGGGAAAATATCAGGATCAAGATTGATGTCGATTTTAGTAGAATAGGTAAGTGGGTTAACACTACCAAGGAGTTAAAGAAAGATAAGTGTCTGTTCGACAAATCAAGGCTGTATATATGGCATGGGAGATGACTGATGAGCTAGTACAGTAACACACCTGAGAACTTCAGTTGGCTGCAAGCTCAGTAAGATCTAAGAACCCTCTCTGAGTGCCTCAAAGCTACCGTGATATTGTGTGTGCATGCTAAGTCTCTTCAGTCACGTCTAACTCTTGGCAATCCCATGGACTATAGCCCACCAGGCTCCTCTCTCCATGGGATTCTACAGGCAAGAATGCCTGAGTGGGTAGCCACGTCCTCCTCCAGGAGATCTTCCTGACCCAGGGATCCAACCCACGTCTCCGGCATTGACAGCCAGGTTCACTACCTTTAGCGCCACCTGGGAAGCCCACCGTGATGTTAGGCAGCATTAATAAAAATGCCACACATGGAACAGGTAGACTATATTTCTTCATTCTTTCGTTAGATGACAGCCTTTATTACTTGTGCATTTGTGCCCTAATTGGCCCAATTCCACTGAGCTGGGGAGGCGTTGGAGGAAGAAGAGATGTTCCTCCTCCCAGAGAATTTGGGAGACATTCTTCAGTGCCTGTGGAACAAAGCTAGGGCTGCTGGTGTTCTTTGAAGTTCACACACTTCTTTGGACCCAATATTTAGATCGACCAAAGAGTAGATTGTCTGACACAACTTCCCTAAGGTGAAATTTCCTCCTCTGTGAGAGTATTTGTGAAAAAGTATTGCATAAAGACTTTCAAAAATTTCTAGCACTTAGCTTATTTTTGAAGTCCAGGACACAGTTGAATTTAAGATTGATGGAGAGATGAAATGTTCTCCTTTCATTACTAAAACCATAAACTTGGATTTGGTCCTAGACAGAGAAGGCAGTTTTTGCAATGACATCTCTTGTAAGAGGAGATTGCTGGCTGGTTTGATTGATGTTGATTGTCTGTTGGCCAATTGTCTTTAAGCTGGTATTTAGATATGCTCTCATTTAGTCACCTTGTTATGAAATTTTCAGTGTATTTAGAGATAATTGGAGAAGGCAATGGCACTCCACTCCAGTACTCTTGCCTGGAAAATCCTATGGACGGAGGAGCCTGGTGGGCTGCAGTCCATGGGGTCGCTAAGAGTCTGACACGACTGAGCGGCTTCACTTTCACTTTTTACTTTCATGCATTAGAGAAGGAAATGGCAACCCACTCCAGTGTTCTTGCCTGGAGAATCCCAGGGACGGGGGAGCCTGGTGGGCTGCCATCTATGGGGTCACACAGAGTCGGACACGACTGATGTGACTTAGCAGCAGTAGTAGAGATAATTAATTATAATCAACAATAGATCATAAACTTCTTATAGACAGGAAACATGTATCTTTTAGAATTTTCATTTCCAGCCCTTTTCTTCCAGCCTTTAAAAATGTCTTTCTTTCTTCTTTTCCTTCCCCCCCACTCCATCCCTTTCCTCCTTTCTGTAGTGTCAAACAGTTCTAAGCACCAGTCATGACTGACAGTGATACCCCTATACAATGGAAGGCCCCCAGGCCAGCCTAAACTGTTGCAAATTCAGACAAGTCTAAGGACATTCCAGGGCCAGCTGTATTTGTATGAGACTGAGGACTCCCCTGGGGAAGCAGACTCATAAGGAAGGAGAGTCAAGGTCCAAAGATAATGGGCTAGATCATACTGCAACCATCTGCCAGGGATGTGGGGCAGCTGGAGCATCCCTTCAGCTGCTGAATGAAGGCACAGGGCATAGGGCTGCCTAGAGGCATCTGGAGGAAATGAATGTAGGAACATGTGCTGCGAGAGTAACACACTCCCAGAGGGAGACAGCAGACATTATCCTGCAGAACTGGGACAGAGTCCTACAATTCTACAGGCAGGAGTAAAGTCACAGGAAATTAGTGTGGCCCAGGGATTCGATGTTTTGAAGTATTTTGGAAATAAATCTGAAGAGGGAACGTGTGCATTTTAAAGGGTATGTTTCCTTGTCATTCATTGTGAGGAAATGCCCATCAAAGTAACTCACCTGTGCTATAGGAGTGTCCTCGGTTTACAAATACCACATTTACTGCATCAGGGAGAACATGCCAATGGCTTATTCCAAAGTTACTCTGATGTGGGTATTCAAAAGGAAGCCTTCTGTTTACTAAAACACTCCCCCAAGATGCTGCAAACCCCTCTCTAAGGAAACAGAGCACAAGGTTTGTGTAACTGAAATAATTACATTTTTAAGAACATAATTAAATCTATATTGTAAATACTTCTTTTATTTGACAAAAGTGTACGTGTTCTTTGAAATGTCTTTTTGATAATAACTGTCTTCTTTAACCCAGAATTAACATGAAAAAAAGTAAGCAGATTGATGGGAAATTCTTATTTCTCTTATTATTGTTAAAAACATGTAAAATGAATTCTTCACGGTGTGTGTGAGCTTAGCTGGTTTTAAGCAAACATCTCTAGACTTTATTGATGCTAGAATTTAATAAGATTTTTAGTAGCACCTTGTAAAAAGGCAGTCTGCCCACGTTTTCTGATTTGTGAATATCACAGCTGTACATCAGCTTACACACCCCCAGGCTACAGTAAGGCCCAGCTCTGGCCCTGCTGTGGACATTGAAAGCCTTTGGTTTATCATTAGCCTAAAAATGTATATAGTTGGATTCTATAATGTTTTCTAGATTTTTTTTTCTTTTTCCTGTGTCAAGAAAGGAGGGAAAATGTAAATTTTCATGTGGCCTGAAATGGACATATTCTGGGAATCAGGACTTGTGTTAACTGTACATAGCCTTCCCTCTGGAACACAGAACTTCTGCCCATTTCAATATTTTCAAAATGTATTATTAGGAAACATAGAATAATAAAACATGAAATGAGGCAAAAGGGTAGGAATTTAGCTTTTGTTTTGCTTTAGATAGAGAGGTTTTGTCTCAATCTTGGAATGAACTTCAGGATTAGAGGTGGTTAAACTAGGCTGGAAACAACTTTTAAGGGAAAGCAAGACCCGTATTCACCTCTGGAATTATGTAGATTACAGCCACTTGGAGGATTAAAAGGGATGAAAAAGATTAGTAAGTGACATTAGAAGAGTTCATATAGCAGAATTTTTAAAAAGGCTTTGGTCAATTTGGCATTAAGAAAAATGAAGGGAAAGCGTCTTGTAATTTGTGTGACTTTTGTGACCCCATGGACTATAGCCCACCAGGCTCCTCTGTCCATGGGATTTCCCAGGAAAGAATACTGGAGTAGGTTGTCATTTCCTTCTCCACAGGCTATTTCTAATTCAGGAACTGGCTTGTCTCTTGTGTCTCCTGCATTGGCAGGTGGATTCTTTTACCACTGAGCCCCCTGGGAAGCCCAGTACATAGCATACTGCATCTATAATTATGTAGTGTAAAAGTGTGTCAGTTGCTCCATCGTGTCTGACTCTTAGTCCAGACAGGCCCATGGACTGTAGCCCACCAGCTCCTCTGTCCATGAGATTTCCCAGGCGAGAATATTGGAGTGAGTTGCCATTTCCTTCTCCAGGGGATCTTCCCGACCAAAGGGATCAGACCAGGTCTCCTGCATTCTAGGCGGATTCTTTATCAAATGAGCCACTGGTCTTCTTAACTTTCACTAAACATTGATTTCCAAAGTAGATTCTTTCAGAAATTCTTCCCTCTCTCCTCTTCAGAAGAAGTAGACAATTATCTTAACACATAAACATCTTTTACCCCAAGTTTACAAGAACATGGATCAGGAGTTTGACCCATCACTTGAAAAATTGCCCCTCTTTAACATGGAGCCTGATGAAAGAAGTATAAAAGTAGTAGTGGAAACTGTTTTACATGATGACTGAAGCTGTAAGGGTGGGGAAAAGAGAGCTTCTGTGAAAAGAGGACTGGGAGAAAAAGTAGAGTTCGCTTTGTTTCTTACCCTAATTGGAACATATAAAAAGCAAAGCATAGTTTTATCACAAAGCATAATTTTATCCTCAAAGAATGCAATTATGACAGAATTGTCAGAAAAGAAGGGCTATGTTTGTGCTAGGAAGAGAGCTGTAAAGTATATTTTTTAAGGGAATCAAACTTCAACCAAGGCCTTGGTTTTTTTATCTTGAGGCTCAAACTATAAAAATTAGAAGAAACCCTGTCTCTAGGACTAGATCAAAGGGTTTGTATTATGGATCCCAGCACTAGCTCTGCATGAACTGCTTCTCTCCCTTTACCCTAAGCTCTATAATGTGATTGATTCTCTCACTCTGGGCTTCAGGCCGCCACTTTCCTTTGTGCTAAAAACTTAGGACTATTATTAACATTGTTATCTGATTATTCAGTTCAGTTCAGTAGCTCAGTCATGTCCAACTCTTTATGACCCCATGAATCGCAGCACGCCAGGCCTCTCTGTCCATCACCAACTCCCAGAGTTTACCCAGACTCACGTCCATCAAGTCGGTGATGCCATCCAGCCATCTCATCCTCTGTCGTCCCCTTCTCCTGCCCCCAATTGATCCCAGCATCAGAATCTTTTACAATGAGTCAATTCTTCGCATGAGGTGGCCAAAGTATTAGAGTTTCAGCTTCAACATCAGTCCTTCCAATGAACACCCAGGACTGGTCTCCTTTAGGACGGACTGGTTGGATCTCCTTGCAGTTCAAGGGACTCTCAAGAGTCTTCTCCAACACCACACTTCAAAAGCATCAATTCTTTGGTGCTCAGCTTTCTTCACAGTCCAACTCTCACATCCATACATGACCACTGAAAAAACCATAGCCTTGACTAGGCGGACCTTAGTCGGCAAAGTAATGTCTCTGCTTTTGAATATGCTATCTAAATTGGTCATAATTTTTCTTCCAAGGAGTAAGCGTCTTTTAATTTCATGGCTGCAATCACCATCTATAGTGATTGTGATTTTGGAGCCCAAAAAATAAAGTCTGACACTGTTTCCACTGTTTCCCCATCTATTTCCATGAAGTGATGGGACCGGATGCCATGATCTTCGTTTTCTGAATGTTGAGCTTTAAGCCAATTTTTTCACTCTCCTCTTTCACTTTCATCAAGACGCTTTTTAGTTCCTCTTCACTTTCTGCCATAAGGGTGGTGTCATCTGCACATCTGAGGTTATTGATATTTCTCCTGGCAATCTTGATTCCAGATGTGCTTCTTCCAGCCCAGCATTTCTCATGATGTACTCTGCATATAAGTTAAATAAGCAGGGTGACAATATACAGCCTTGACGTACTCCTTTTCCTATTTGGAACCAGTCTGTTGTTCCATGTCCGGTTCTAACTGTTGCTTCTTGACCTGCATACAGGTTTCTCAAGAGGCAGGTCAGGTGGTCTGGTATTCCCATCTCTTTCAGCATTTTCCACAGTTTATTGTGATCCACACAGTCAAAGGCTTTGGCATAGTCAATAAAGCAGAAATAGATGTTTTTTCTGGAACTCTCTTGCTTTTTCGATGATCCAGTGGATGTTGGCAATTTGATCTCTGGTTCCTCCGATTGAGTCGTTGGTAAATACCAAACGTCCCTGTGCTCAGACGTCTTACTGTGATCCCATGGACTCTAGCCTGCCAGGCTCCTCTGTCCATGGCATTTTCCAGGCAAGCATCCTGGCGTGGGGTCCATTTCCTTCTCCAGGGAATCTTCCCACCCCAGGGCTTGAACCCAAGATCTCCTGCACCTTCTGCATTGGCAGGATTCTTTACCACTAGCACCACCTGGAAAGCGCGTGTATACCAAATTGATCTGAGCTGAAAGAACCGAGTAATGATGTTGAAGAGTCACATTTAACAGCTGAGTTCTATACCCTTTAAAACTTACAGGTGAGCTGAAAATTTGCCCTCTTCCTAAATCATAAATTTCTTGAAGCATGATCTGTCTCTCCCTATGGTCTATTCATTCAACTTTGAACAACTCAGCTAATCTGAGTAGTGATTCATCTGTCACTAGAGGGGGTTAAAGCATTTCTGACCTCTGTTGTCACAGAGAAAGCTTCTAGAAAGTTGTCCTTTCTCCCACTTGGTATGTGTGGGAGTATTAAACCCCAAATAGAACAGTGCTAAACTTTTTTTTTTCATATTTTGTTTTTCTATAAACAAACTTTATCTGTGGCCTTGTAGCAGACCGTCAGTTCCAGGAAACACACAGCTAACAATGTCATTCCCCTTGTATTGCACATAATATAAAAACAGAGTTTAAGTAAATATTTGAATTAGGACAATTTGAAAATTTTAACTTTGGAGTAGCCTTTCCCTGGTATGTATTGATCACTTTTTTCCAGAGTGGCTCTTTCAGTAGATTCAGTATGCAATAGCTATACCCTTTAAATGAAGTTTGTTCAACTTAACATATCATACAGTAACAGAGTATAATCTTAGACTCAGCATTTGCAGAATGGAACTCAAATTTGGAAGTTCAACTCCTGCTGTGTATCAAAGAAAAAGCTGATCTATAAATAGCAGTAGAGCAACACCTAGTGCTAAAGGCAGATATAGCAGAAACATCATTGGTCACAACTGGCTCATTAAATTTAAGGTTAATATTGCAACTGGATGGCTCTTTTCGTTGGTACTTTAACCATGGAATTATTCCATGAAATGACAGGCATGGACCTGCTAATCTTTAAAGATCTTTAAGACTCTTTCTCTCTGTGATCCTCCAATTGGATTATTACTATGTACTTTTCATTCTCTGCCCCACATTTTTCTTAGTGAATTTATCCATTAGATAAAAGAGGCTTGCTTAGGCCTGGCTTTTTACCTTTTAGGTCAATTAGCTTTGTGTAGATTGTGAGGAAGAAACAGAAGTGTTTTTGTACTGGGACAATGCTGTGAGGAAGTTCCAAGAAATGTCCTCTCTCCTCTTTAAAAAAATAAATACTAGGGCGAGATATCTGCATTATTGAAAAAGGAAAGTGTGGGCCTTTGTATACAAAAACGATAGCATCATCTGCTAATAGTAGGTAGTATTTATACTATGCTACCCAACTCCTTATGTCATAAAGATACACTTAGTTTATTATTATAATAGTTATCCTAGCTCAGAAAAGATCACAGTATCATCTGTATGGAAATACAATAGGATCATAAGTTTACATAGCCAAATTCTCCCAAGCAAAAGTTTTATATGTCTTTGTTATTTCATTTTTCTGCAGATTAGGGGGGGAATACTTGTTATTTATGGAAAGCAGTCAGAGAAAGAAATAAAGTCTTTGAATATGCAGAGATCTATAGAAAACATTAAATTAGGTAGATTACCATGAACATGAACTGCTTTAAAAGTTGGCATCACCAGTGGATTAAAAAGGTGTGTACAAAACACTGCTATATTTAAAGTGGATAACCAACAAGGACCTGCTGCAAAGCACATGGACCTCTGCTCAGTGTTATGTGGCAGCCTGAATGGGAAGGGTGTTTGGGAAAGAATGGATATATGTATGTGTACGGCTGAGTTCTTTCTCTGTTCACCTGAAACTACCACCACATTGTTTGTTAACTGGCTGTACCCCAATACAAAATAAAAGTTTTTTTTCTTTTTTTAAAAAAAGTATGTATGAGAGCTTTCTCTCAGAGGCAGAAGTCCTTGCTGGACTCAGGCAGTTAGTCCGTGACCTTGTGTCTTCCTGTATTTAACACAGAGTCATGTGGCAGTATGTCACATGCTGGTCCAGCCAGGCCAAAAGAATCCAGGATGGGTGACTTCAGGGTGCCTCTCACATATATCTACACACAATGTGGAAGTGTCATAGCTGGGTGAGCTAACCCAGAAGATTGTCCTTGTGTTTCTGGGTAGATTTTAATGGAGAAATTTAGGTACCAAGAAATTAAATCTTTTTAAGTGTAGGTCTCAGGAGCTAACCCTCACAGAAAAATGGTCTGGATCATCTAGACTGTGATAAGCAGTGACTTGATAAATTCATTCATTCATTCACCAATACTTTCCTAAACATTGATTATTGCTCTTGGCTCTGGGATGTAGCAGTGAACAAAACAAAGTTCTGGCCTTTGTGAAGCTTTCATTCTAATTGAGACACATAATAAACAAGTAAGCCCAAGAGCTAGGAAAAATAAAATCAGACAGTAGTAAGTAAACTTACAAAAGGGATGGAGAAACAGATTGATGAGGGATAGTCTGTGATGAGAGGCCCTTTGAGCAGAGACCTCCATGAAGCAAAAGAGTGAATCAGTTGTTTTTATCATGGTTAGCTCACATCACTTTCCTATATTTTAAAATATGTAGAAAATTGAGGCTCTTGATATTTTACCTGCTGCTTGGAAAACAGGGTAGGGACTTTGTTTCCTGACCAATCAGAAATTGGCTTAGAGGACTTTCCTGGTGGTACAGTGGATAAGAATCTGCGTGCCAATGCAGGCGATACAAATTCTATTCCTTGTTCGGGAAGATTTCACACACTGCATGTGGAGCAAAGAAGCCCGCCTGCCACAACTACTGAGCCTGCGTTCTAGAAGCCTGGAGCCGCAACAGCTGAGTCTGTGCTGCAACTATTGAACCCCGTGCACCTAGCCCATGGTCTGCCACAGGAAAAGTCACTGCAGTGAGGAGCCCACACACCACAACCAGAGAGTAGCCCCCACTCTCTAGAAGAGCAATGAAGACGCAGCGCAGCCCCAAATTTTAAAAAGGACTAATCTTTCAGAAAAGAAAAGAAACTAACCTAACCTAACTAACTAACTAACCTAACCTAACTAACCTATCTAGTCACTCTTGGATGCGGATTTGCTTTCAAGTTCTCTGCCACGTCCAGATCCTCAGTAAGTTCTCATCTCTGCCTTTATCTCCACCTGGAACGCCATACCTGGAATGTCTGTTACCAGTTCCCTCCCAGCTTTTCATCCCCTTTCAAGAATCTGGGAAAGAAGAGTGATTAGGTTATATGATCCCTCAATCCTTGCCCTCCTTGGTCTCTGCTGTGTTTGTTGACAAGTTTTCATTATTTTATGACACAGTCACCAGAGCCGGGCTGAGATCACCAGTTTGTTACTTGGAGTTTGTAAATGTCCAGCTGGTGGATGTTTTCTCCCAGTTACTGGCTATTTGTGTGCCACAAAGTGGGGCCTCTTTGGAGGAACTCTAGGTCAAATCTGTCTGACAAGAATCCAACTGTGCAACACACAGCATGCAGTGTTTATTACGTGCCCACTGCTTGTAAGATGGATAGAGGGGGACCTAGCTGGAAGTTCCCAGTCCTCAAGGAGGTAACATTTTTAGCGATACAGCTTCTCAGGGACAGGGATTTTGGTCACATGCATACTTTTGCTCCTTTGGGATTTATTTTAAGCTATGGAATTTTAGCTATGGAAGGAGTCTTACAAATTGTCTAGTTTAACCTCCACCACATGTTACCAAGAAGGACAACAAGATTATGAGGTTTTGAATTACTCAAGGTCACACAGCCCTGGTCTCTGTCTGTTCTGCCAGACTGCTTCTCATCATATTCATTTGTTTAAGCCCACACCTCCTCGAGCAGATGTTCAGGAACATTCCACACGCCAACCATCCCAGGCCATCTCCACATCAAGGGCCAGAATCCGCACATGAAGCACTGGAAGATGGAAAACTAGCCACAGCAATGCTCTAGACAGGAATTCTGGGATTTCAACATCAATACACAGAAACGGACCTTTGATTTTAGTTCCTTCTTTGTTCTAATTGTTTAAAAAAAAAAAAGAAATAGCAAGGACTCTCTTTGTTCAGTTCTTGTTTGTTTTTTTTTTTTGTAACTGGGAGTAGAATCAGAAGTTCTAATAATGTCTCCTCTGTACATATGCAGCATCATCTCCATTCTTATTATGTCCTTGGCTTCAGTCCAGCCCTATATACTTTGGTACCTCATAGTTCAATTTTCATATGTACATACGTGCTTTAAAAGTTGGCGTGCACCTGTATACTGATCTACTAGAGAAAAATGAAAATTACACAGTTTAGAGTCAAGTATTCCTAAGTTCAAAACCAGGATTCAACACTAATTAGTTGGGTAAGCTTCATTATCTAACACTAGAACCTCAGTTTTGCCATCTGCAAAGTGGGAATAATGAAGATACCCGTAGAGGGCTTTAGTGAACACATCCTCCCTGTTCTTCCTTCCCTTTCCCCTTTCACAGACGTGGGTATAGTTGGATCAAAAAGTATGTTGAGTTTCTCACTGAACAATCTGGTCTTTTCCTCTTTCAAAAATCCCAAGAAAAGGACCTAAATGAATATAAATCTCCCATTTAAGAGGACTTAAAGGTTTGTCCCTAAAAGCAACTTTAAAAACAAACATTATCTGAGAACATTTCAGGATACTTAGAGCAGTTCCTTTCTCACTCTTTTTTTTTTTTTTTTCCCCTTCCCTCAATTTATTTCCCTTTTGTCCCTACAAACAATTTTTGTCAGATGTGCACGGACAGCCCATGGCTCCCATCGCTCCTCTGTCCCGGAATCCACTCTGTGCAGACCCAGGCTCTGAATCTGTGAGTGACGCAAGAAGCTGCTTTTGGCCTCAGGAATGTTTTCCTCTCTGTTCTGACTCCTCTCTTCCTCTCTTGTTGTCCTTCCCTCCTCCCCATCTTTTCTCCACCTCTCTTCCCCAGACACCTCCACTGCTGTCTCTCTTCCTGTTTTCTCAGTCTCTTCCCCTCTCCTTGGTGGCCACAGCACCCATCAATCACCGCCACTGTCATAATCTGTTCTGTCTGTGACTCCTCCATGTCCAGGATAAAACAAGATAGGAGCAGCGGCTCTGAAAGACAGACATCTCCACAGTAGCTTGTGGGAGGCCGCCTGGCGCGGCACGTCTGCCAATAAGAGCACTTCCTTCCAGCTGCAGGGCTGGGGAAAGCCAACCAACGGCGAGCTGCACGAGTTTGCCGGTGACACACTTAAGTTGTTTTTCTTTGTGAAAACAGGGGGAAATTCTGATAAATTCCAGATGATTTCAAAACACATTCGAGGGTCAGATATACAAGAGGCAGATAAAATCGGAATTAGGTAAGTACAAGTGGAGGCACAAATCTCTTTTTAGGTCCAAACATCTTGCAGATTGAAAGTCTTTAAATGTGACAATTCCCAGTTAGGGATGATAAAAACTGAACTTTGCTCTCCTTAAACCCCAAGCCATTACCAGAAGGGAGGGTTCACTCAAAGTTGAAGCTGAATAGCTAGTAAAAAGCTGAGGGAAGTGCGCATTATGAATGAGCATTGGAACGTTTTTTAATCCAGTTAAGGACCTGTAATATTTGAAAAGACCAAAAAATATATTAAAGATGCCCATTAAAGTGTCTACCTGAATGCTGTGTCTTCATGGTATAATCAAATACATGTGTCCATCATTCCTATGCTAGGAAGACAGGTTCATCTTGGTACTGAAGGGGCCAAAGCAGTTTCTGTCTTACACTCCTTACCCTGTGGTCTACATTCATCAATATTCTCAGAGATTATTGAGCAGCATGGCTGTATGTCTGGGTAAAAGTTAGGCCTTTCATTTTTTGCAAGTTACTAAAGCTATAATCTTTGTTTTCCCTTTTTTGTTCTCCCACCTTTTAATTTGAAATTTTTGAACCTACAGAAAAGCTAGAAGAAAGCATGAAGAACACTAACATGCCCAATTCACCAAGAAAACCTTCTCTTACATAACTGTAATACCAGTCATACTCCCAAGACACTTAATACTGAGGCATTCGTATTATCTAATAGAAATTCCATGTTTGAATTTCCCCAGTTGTACCAGTAATCTCTCATGATATGGACAATTTTGAAGAGCCAAGGGTACTGGTTTGTAAAATGTCCCAGTAATCTGAATTTGATTGTTTCCTTGTGATTAGATTCAAGCTACACATTTTTCCTAAAAACGATACACAGGTGATCGTGTATACTTCCATTAAATCTTATCAGGAAGCCATGAGGTCAGTTTGTCCTGGTGTTGGTGATGTAAAGTTTGATCACTTGGTTAAGATGGTGATTTAACCTTTATCTTGGTTAAGGTATTTTCCATTGTAAAGGTATCTGCTGTGCTTTAATCAGTTGCTGCACTGAGGTTAGAAGAGTATTAATTTTCTAACTTTTTCATTCCTTCTGTATATATCAGATGGAATCCTCAGTATGGAATCCAGGTCTTTCTAAAAGATTTTATTGAAATATAGCTGATTTACAAAGTTATGTTAATTTCTGCTGTATAGCAAAGTGATTCAGTTATATGTATATATTTTTTTCCATTATAGTTTATCGGAGGATATTGAATATAGTTCCCTGTGCTATACAGTAGGGCCTTGTTATTTACACATACTGTATATAATAGTTTACATCTGCTAATTCCAAGCTCCCAAATCTTTCCCTCTTCCATCCCCTCCTTGACAACTGCAAGTCTGTCCTTGGTGTCTTTGTGTCTGTTTCATAGATACACTTACTTGGATTGTGCTTGAGATTCCACATATGAGGGACATCCTGTGCCGTTTGTCTCTCTCTTTCCCGTTTACTTCACTGAGTATGATCATCTCCAGGTCCACACATGTTGCTGCAGATGGCATTGCTTCATGCTTCTTTATAGCTGAGTAATAATCCATTGTATATGTATACCACATCTTTATCCATTCATCTGTCATTATTTGTTTCCATGCCTCGGCTATTGTGAAAAGTGCTGCTATGCACGTACTGGTGCATGTGTCTTTTCAAATTATAGTTTATTCTGAATATAAGCCCAGGAATGGGATTACTGGATCATATGACAACTCTATTTTTAGTTTTTTGAGGAACCTCCATACTGTTTTCCATAGTAGCTGCACTAATTTACATTCCCACCAACAGCGAAAGAAGGCAGAACCCTGGTCTTTCTGCTGCTAAATGCCATGCTGTTTCTGCTACAGGAGCTACCTCTCAGATGTGTAAAAACATGAAGCTGGTCACCTGAAGCTGCAAATGTCTGTCTAGTCAAGGCTATGGTTTTTCCAGTGGTCTTGTGTGGATGTGAGAGTTGGACTATAAAGAAAACTGAGCACCGAAGAATTGATGCTTTTGAACTGTGGTGTTGGAGAAGACTCTTGAGAGTCCCTTGGACTGCAAGGAGATCCAACCAGTCCATCCTAAAGGAGATCAGTCTTGGTTGTTCATTGGAAGGACTGATGTTGAAGCTGAAACTCCAATAATTTGGCCACCTGATGCGAAGAGCTGACTCATTTGAGAAGACCCTGATGCTGGGAAATATTGAGGGCAGGAGGAGAAGGGGATGACAGAGGATGAGATGGTTGGATGGCATCACCGACTCAATGGACATGAGTTTGGGTGGACTCTGAGAGTTGGTGATGGACTGGGAGGCCTGGCATGCTGCAGTTCATGGGGTTGCAAAGAGTCAGACACTACTGAGCGACTGAACTGAACTGAACCTGAAGCTGCTGGGGAAATAAAACATTTTCTCTCCATCTCTTGTTTAGAGCTCCATTTTCTTTCATCTTGGCAAAATGGACTCCTTCTGCGGCTTTGAAACCTACTTTAAAAAAACACATGACCTGAGTACCCACAAAGCTATTACTTCTCATATGTGAAGGAATGTACCTAGAGAAGTGGAGGATGTCCAAATCATCCTCTCTCTCTCAGCATCACTGACATTATCTCATCTCTTTAGGGTTCCAGGTTATATTTCATTTCCTTTCTTTCTCTTTTTTTTTTTTTTTTTTTTGCAGGGAGTGGATGGGTGAGAGCTGGAATCAAAACATCAATTCATTTAGGAGCTTTTATTTTTCTAGTGGCAAAATTGGATTGAAGAGTTTGGTGGAATGTCTACCATTCTTCCCTGAGCCACAACAGTGAAGGGGAAGGAAGGCTCAGCAAAGCAGCCTCCGAAGACCCTGACAAACACCATCTCCACCAGGGATTACAGACCCGCCTTCCAGTAAGTTATTGCAGAAGGAAGGGAGGGGCCCTGGAGGGGCAGCAACCCTGTGAGCCTCGCTGGCTGCCAGACCCTGGGAAGAGGAGATATGGCCAGTCTGAGAGGAAGCTCGGGTCGGGAGCAGAATTACACTTCTCTTCTTTCCCGATAGCTGCCTTCCCTACACATCTTGCTTTCATGAAATCAGTGGGGAAAGAAATCACCAGGAAAGATTTCCTCGATCAGGGAAAATACACAGAGAAATCCTTAGTTCTCCTTCTGCTCCTTCTCTTTGTTGCAGTAAGTGGTGACGACTTTTCTAATCGCTAATAAGTTCAGGGTTACAGGTCACAATGGCAGAGTCACGTTAGCCTGTCAGCGTCACCCAGACTGAAACAAAAACTATTCCTTTTGTTTGCCATCTTTGTACTGTTTAACATGAATGTTTCAACAGTCTTTATTATCCAAACATGCCAATGGGAGAGAGTGATCTGACCCACAGTACACTGACATACCATGTAACTATAACCTTGACATAAAAAGTAAAGGAAAAAGTCAAAACAGCGCAAACCAAACAAGCTTTTCTTCAGTCCAGACCCCTTGCCTCTGATACAAGGGATCACACTGACATTAGCACACATTGGCCGTGGTGCACACACACAGAGCTACAAGGAGGCAGACCCGTGGGACCCCAGCTGCATAGCTGGGAAGTCGAATGTATTCATTAATTAATTTAACAAGTGTGTCCTAAGTATCTACTCTGTGCTAGACATGATTCTAGGTGTTGGCAATATCTTATACACCAAGGGGATTTATAAGACTTATAAGGCCTCTGATCATGTGGAACTTACCTAGTGGCTTTGGTGGGGGAAGAGGGGATTAGAGACTACACTCAGTGTTGAGAGAAGATGGAAAATAACACTATAGTGAAAAGTCCGAGCTGGTTTTCTGAATATATCTAGGGATGCAATTGCTTCAGAATCTGGGTGACACAGTGGAATGGTGATTAAGACAGAAAAAGGGAGAGAATCAGAGAGAAGCTTCTCTCCTCAGCTGTACCCGCGAGCATCCTTTGGGAGCTTTTCCAAGCTATCAGAAAGGGTCAGAGTGTCTGTAAGATGCCAGATAAGAGAAACAATGAAAACTGCGCCTTCGTCTCTTACTTCTGAAAGAACTCCAAAGATTGGACATCCTGACGAAGTAACAGGTATCTTCTCAAGCATCTCTGCTATTTGGAGGTCAGTGCTATGGAGGAGGGCAAGGCAACCCACTCCAGTATTCTTGCCTGGAGAATCCCATGGTCAGAGGAGCCTGGCAGGCTACAATCCATGGGGTCACAAGGAGTCGGACACAACTGAGGAACTGAGCACGCATGCTCAGTGCTAAGCATTTTACCTGTATTGGCTCATTTAATCCTCACAACCATCACCTAGTAACAGAAACACTAATTTTGTTCCCATTTCCCACATGAAAAAACAGTCCTAGAAAATCTAAGTGACTTGCTCTTGCCTAAGGACGCATCCTTGATAGAGAGTGGAACTAGGACCGGATACTAGCTGTCTTGACTCCAAAAGCCTTGTTCTAAACCACAGTCTTTTCATCAACAAAATTATTTTCAACATTTTATTTAAGGAAAAAGAGAAAAGGTACTAACATCGCATAGGCTATTTAATCACAAGTCATCTGAAAGTGGTCTGTGTTTTCCAGATGTTATCTTGAAGGAGATGGTCAAACCTGTCCTTTGAGTCAAAAGCAAATACAAATCACTTTCTCACAACGCATGAAAATTAAGAGATGAACAATTGCGATTGCTTAAATGTCGATGAGCCCATCATCTAAATTTTCAATTACGATTCATGAATGAAGATCAGTAATTCAACCAACTAAGGAATTACTCCTCAAAGATTATTTTATAACCACATACATTTCCGTCTTTGCCCTTTACTTGATAACTGAATTGACAGTAAATTAACTGAGGTGAAGCTGGTTTAGTGAAAACAATGTAAAAGTCCCTAATGAAGCTTGTGCCTGTTGGGGGATAAATTCATATCAAAAATTCAAAAATAATATAGTAGAACTGAACTTTGAAAGGGTGGAGAGGTCTTGCTTTTGCTTTAAATCATTTAAATTAAATGCAATGAAAAGTGATCAGAGTGCTTATTTTTACTTTGTTTTGTGGGAAATTGTGCTGGGAAAGTGGATCTATTGTGCACAAAGGATGTTGGCTTTCTGCTGTAACCACCAGGCAGGTTGAGTTGAGAAACAATTAGCTCAGTCAGCAAGCCTTTGAATCTGATTAAGCCAGGAAGTGGTCACTCCCCACGACAGGGCAGAATGAAGGGAATGAAGGCGGTGGCCCAAAACAAGGAATGATCTCTCTGTCTGTGTCTGAAGTGTTAGAATTTATTGTGTCAAATTTATGTCGAGGATTATTTCACTCCATTTTGTTATTATTTCACTAAAAACAAACATAATCTTGTTTCCAAGTGGATCAACAGTCCACATGCGTCATGGCTACTGTCTCTTAGAAACTTCTGTTTATCGAGGCCTGACATAGTCTTATGTCTTGGTAACGAGACGGCTTTGAGACCCAGGACCCAAGTCACAGAGGAAAATGCAGCATTTATACCAGTCTGCTGGCTGGATTCTCATTACTCTGGGGGCTCTCAGTGTATTCTCTGGAATTATTGCTTTCTTCCCAGTCTTTTCCTGCAAGTTTTGGTTCACGGGATGGAGTGTCTGGATTGCTTGTCCTATCTGGAATGGAGTTTTGGTAGGAAAATATTTAATATTAATGTTTTTATTACACATGTTGAGAGAATAAAGGAAGGAGGGAGGGGAAAGAGGGATGAGAATGATACATCTCCTAAAGTTTTTCAACAACATGAAGACATAAAAATTCTACAGAAAATCAGATTGTACCTTAGAACATTGATTTCTATTAGTTATCGTTTAAAATATAAGTTTTTCTGAATGTCCTTTAATCATGTATACAGTATATCAGGTGGCATACCTGCCTGCCAATGCAGGAGACATAGGAGACACTGGTTCAGTCTCTGGGTTGAGAAGATTCCCTGAAGGAGGAGGGCATGGCAGCCCACTCCAGTATTCTTGCCTGGAGAATCCCGTGGACAGAAGAGCCTGGTGCGGTTGCAAAGAGTTGGACATGACTGAAGTGACTTATCATGCACACACACACAATATATCAGATATACTACAATGAAATGCTATTCTCTCAAAAGTTACTTTATTTTACTGTTCTTACCTTGACATTCTGGGAAATTGGAATCTATCTTTCAAAACCTGAGTTTAGGAAAAAAATACAAACCATGAAAAATAATTTTTAAGTGAAGAACAAAGTAAAATAATTTTCAGGCAAATAGTTTTATTAGAAACACTAAGGTGTGTTTATGTGACCAAGAAGTTTGCAAGCCCCAAATCTTAGTTCTCCCATCCTTTTCTGTGAACAAAACTGCACGGAAAATAACTGAAGAAGTTGGGAGATGGGCTTCACTAGCTTCATATGTTACCAAACCTGCATGTGCCAAATACGTGTGGATACTAAGTAACTGCTCAATGTCTGCCTGTTAAATGGTCTCACGGGTGAACGATGATACTGGTGCCTCAGCTTCCTGGGTCAAAGAAACAAACACACTCAGGCTTGGAGTAGGTGGCCACCATGGTGGCGTGACTGAAGAGGAGTTACAGAGGCCTGAACACTCAACAAATCCTTCTCTCATTGTCTCCCGGGATGCCTGATACTCATTATTGGAAAGTAGATAATTCGATTTTGAAACTGGTTGATCTTATGGAATTTTCTCTTACAATATAGCCACTGTTGAAAGGGAGAATATCTTGTCCTTTTTCTAAGATTTTTTTCATGTGGACCATTTTAAAAGTCTTTATTGAATTCGTTACAATATTCCTTCTGTTTTATGTTTGTTGTTGTTGGTGGTGGTTTTTTTTTTGAGGGGGGGTCTTTTTGGTTGTGAGGCACGTGGGATCTTAGTTTCCTGACCAGGAATTGAACCCTCACCCCTCTGCACTGGAAGGGGAAGCCTTAAGAGAATTCCCTTAAGTCTTTTTTTTAAAAATCAAACTTTAATGGAGACACCATTTAAAAGCAAATCCCTAGGAAATATCATTTTATTTATCAAATAAATATACATTGATAGCCTACTACACGGGGAAGGCAATGGCACCCCACCCCAGTACTCTTGCCTGGAAAATCCAATGGACGGAGTAGCCTGGTGGGCTGCAGTCCATGGGGTCGCTAACAGTCGGACAGACTGAGCGGCTTCACTTTCACTTTTCTCTTTCATGCATTGGAGAAGGAAATGGCAACCCACTCCAGTATTCTTGCCTGGAGAATCCCAGGGATGGAGGAGCCTGGTGGGCTGCCATCTATGGGGTCACACAGAGTCGGACACGACTGAAGTGACTTAGCAGCAGCAGCAGCAGCAGCAGCCTACTACAAGCTTGAGTTACAATGGAAAAATAAAATAAAGTCTTGCTATTAAAGGCAAGCAGTCTAGGGGGGTTTAATGATGGTGTGCAGATGGAGGAACACCGGATGGGAGGAGCAAGGAACTGAACATGGAAACCACTTGATGGCATTTTTCTTTTCTTTATTTAACACATTTTTTTTTACAAGCACCACCCACGTGTTGAACTTTTCCTCTTTCCCCTAACCCCTACCACAAACCACACAGTCATTCAAGAAAATGTTTATTAAACATCTACTAGAATGCAGAGATGACAGTTACACTTATACAAATGACTACCAATTTCTTTGTTGGTGATCCAGAGAAAGAAAAGTATTTTATATCAAGACCTGAAATGTACATAAATAAATCTTTCAAGGAAAAAAGATAGATATTGAAACATACATACATATAACTCGATTTATAGAACAAAAGATTCACAAAAAAATACTTTAGCTTCTGTGTGAAACAAATTCTCGTATTTTCTATTCAATTTTAAAAAGAAAATTCCGACTTTACAATTGACCCAAAGTTTAACAAAACCATGGTTATAGCTCAACCCTGTGTCCCTTTCTTATAAATCTTTGCTTATCCCTGCTGAGTCTATCATAATATAGTCAACAGATATTGGTGATTTGATTTAGTCAATATAAGCTTTCTACACCAAACATCTGTTTCACTAATCATGCTTCATTTAGCTAATCAGGCCCAGAGAAATGATATGGTGGCACAGAACTAGTCAGTGGCTTTTTGATTTTGAGAGTGACAGCATAGGGAAGTAGAGTCAGAGAGTTAGGGTTTGGGAAGGTGGGCCTTGTTCAAGGCCTGACTTTGACAGTCTTAATACGTAGTCAAGAGCAGGGCCTTCATTCAGCTGGTTCTTCATTGCCTTTACCTATAGAACATGGACTTTCACAGGTAGAGAGTCCATGTGAAACTGTCTAACCTAGGAGGCTCAGAGAGAAGGAACACAGTTTGAACAAAGACTTCATAGTAAAGAGTTTTGCCAGTGTTAAAGCCCTACAAATGCTAGCTAATACCACGCTTTTGATTTATGCCCCACTCTCTGACCAAGCCCTTTGTTCCTAGTCCCTTGCACCTGCCTCTCATTCTCCCACTCTGTTCCCTGGTGACATGCTGAGCTCCCTGTGATGTTACCCCCTGGACCTCACCTCCTGCCACTCTACTTTCAGCTCACTTCTTTCCCATCACATCCCAAGGTGTGTCTGCCTCAGGGCCTTTGCACTGCCAACTCTGTCTGAATCCTTTCCTCACACAGCTTATTCCCTAACTTCCTTCAGTTCTTAGGTCAAATGTCACTTTCTCACAGATGCCCTCCCTCATTGCTGTATTTAAAATTATAAACCTCCCCCACATTGGTATTCTCAATTCCTCACACATTATTCTATTTTTCACCCATAGCCCTTAATACCATCTAATATACAATGTAATTGACTTATTTACTGTCACCCTTCCCCCCAAATGTACATTGTACAAAAGCAGGATTTTTTTTTCTATTTTGTTCACTGCTATATGTCCAATACTTAAAACAGAGTGAGTAAATATCATGCTAGATATTCAGTAAATATTGCTGATATTTGCCAGTGTTTGCCTGATATTTGCCTGATATTGCCAGTGTTAAATGAGTGGTGAATCCCATGCTCTCCATTTTGATAGGACAAAACTCCTTATACAGTTGAACTCTGATTAGATTGCAAAGAATAAAGGTCCAGCTGATAGTTATACTGAAGCAGGAAAAAAAAAAAAAAAAAAAAAACAACCCTCATGAGAAGGAAAGCAATAAGAAAGCTCACTCTTTCAACAATATCTAAATTTGGAACAGTCTGATTTTTTTTTCCTAGTGAGTTTTCATAGTAAACCACAGCTCTGTCTGATCAGGGTCAACCTCAAAAGGTCTCTGCCTCATCCTACAGCCATCTCTGCCAATCACTTCTCAACTTGTGTGTGAAATATAGCTTCCTTTGGTGGAAAGATGATTTAAACAATATCTAAATTTGGAACAGTCTGATTTTTTTTTCCTAGTGAGTTTTCATAGTAAACCACAGCTCTGTCTGATCAGGGTCAACCTCAAAAGGTCTCTGCCTCATCCTACAGCCATCTCTGCCAATCACTTCTCAACTTGTGTGTGAAATATAGCTTCCTTTGGTGGAAAGATGATTTTTAAACTTCAGTAATATTTTCTTTTGAAAATGACTCCATATCTCTTTTGAGATTGGAAGAGAGACATTTTTAGAAGTCATCTATACTTTGGATTTGTTTGGTGACTTTCATTCAAGGCTTTTTAGTCTTCACAAATATTCATTTTCAGACTCTCACCTCAATTTGGACAGCAACGCGATAGGCAGTTTTCCTAGGATTTCTGATGTGGGTTATTTAAAGGTATCAGCTGCTAGAAAGTGTGCAGCAAGGAGATCATAGTGCCTTAAGGACTGAGCTCCGCTTTAATCCTGCAAACCCTGGCCTGTAGATCAAATTCTGATGAAGAAACTGAAGTGCAGTGAATTTAAAAACAAGACCTAAAGCCTGCAGGGTCCAGTGACTTGGCCAGTAGTGAGCAGCAGTGCTGCACCCACAGTCCTGCTTGGAGATAGGAACTTTGGAGAAAAGCGGGCTAGGCTCATTCATGCAATCTCCAGTTTCCTCACCCATTAAAGAAGGGGCTTGATGGCACCAAATGCTCAAGACTCTTACAGAGTCAGCAGTCTTGTGATTTCCAACCAGCCAATGGTCAGTTTTCCACTTAGATATCCTAAGCTTTTTGAAGCTTAATTTGTCCAAAAATGTAATCATATTACCACCAAAAGCACTTATTTCTTCTTCTGACTTGGTAGTCTTTGAACTCAATTTCAAACTCTCAACTGAATTTTGACTCAATCCTTTCCTCTAGCTTCCATGGTGGCTCAGATGGTAAAACATCTGCCTGCAATGTGGGAGACCCAGGTTTGATCCCTGGGTTGGGAAGATCTCCTGGAGAAGGAAATGGCAACCCACTCCAGTATTCTTGCCTGGAGAATCCCACGGATGGAGGAGCCTGGTGGGCTACAGTCCATGGGGTTGCAAAGAGTCCGACACGACTGAGCAACTTCACTTGCACTGTCTTTCACTTTCCTCTAGTGTTTCTCAAACTGAAATGTGCATATGAACCAACTAGCACACTTGTGGCCAGTGTGCACATGCGTGCTCAGCTGTGTCCACCTCTTTACAACTCCATGGACAGACCAATGCCAGGCTCCTCCATCCATGGATTCTCAAAGCAAAAAATACTGGAATGGGTTGCCATTTCCTTCTCCAGGGGATCTTCCTGAGCCAGGGATTGAACTTGTGTCTCCTGCATTGGTGGGCAATTTCTTTACCACTGAGCCACCTGGGAAGCCAAATCAACTAGGGATTTTGTTTAAAATGTCGGCTCTGATTCTATGGCTCTAAAGGGCTGTTGAGATTCTTCATGGATGACAAGTTCCTAAGAGATGAGATACTACTGGTCCTTAAGACTGTGCTTAGGGCAGCAACACACTAATCCAGCCCATTTCAGCCCCACTTCCACCCCACCACGCCCAATCCACGGCCAAGTAACTGGCATTTTTCCCATGAGGCAAAATCTCTGTGTTCTTTTCCTTTTTCGTTCTCACTGCACACCCCTGCCTACCTCCTTACCACTTCCCACCCCACTCAGCTTTTATGCCTTGAAACTTTGATAGCTAAACTGTGAGAATCTGTGTGTTAGTGGATTATAAAATCAAGCTGTGGGGTAGTGAATATTTAAACATATAGAGTAGACTCAAACAGAAAAGAGTTATATCATGTAATAAAGTTATGTGTTATCATGTAAAAATATTTATAACTTGGCCATGATGCAGAATATGTATCTTACTATGGGGAAAGGTTTAAAGAAAAAGCTTGAAGAGCAGGGTCTTATAGAGATCTCTAGGTCTTGCTCCATATCTACCCAGCATGCAACAGACGGCTTGTCTTTCCAAACCTCTGCTGTGTCCATCTAGTCCTGTCTTTGAAAATCTTCGGTGTCGCTTCATCATCCAAAGTTCAGGTTTGTCAGCCTGGATTTCGAGGCCCTCCTCCACCTGGCCTCTTGTGGCTTTTGAGCCTGGTTTCCTGTTCCTCTCTGCCAGGGACCGACCCTCTGATGATCCAGGCTCCTCTCACCTTTCATTCCCCAAGCACACCTGCCATGTTCCCCCCTGTGTATATGAGGTCCCAGCTTCCCCGGGCTGCCCTTTCCTCTGTCTCTTCCACTGAAATCACAACCATCCTTCAAGCAATCGCCTCCATCAGTGATTGTCCCCCAGAAGTGGTATCTTGTCACAGACCTCTTCTCACACAGAAAGCACTCACTCTTCCTACTTAATTTTGTGGACATTCTTATGTCCTTCCTTTCACATCTGGACTGTAAATTCCACTGAGAGTTGGAGCCACGGTTTGTATAATTATTGTTTGGTGAGCTTGCTTTTCTTATTTAGCTTCTCTGTGCCTCAGTTAAAAACTAGAAAATGATTTACCTCCTAAGGTCATTCATTGTGAGGATTAAATGAATTAACACTTCTAAAGTGTTTGGTAGAGTGCCTGGTATCCAGTAAGTGCACAATAAATTCTCATTGTTATCGTTATTCCATCGGCATAGTACCTATCATGAACAAGTACCCCCAAAATAGATGTCTGTAAGTGAATAAATTAACCCATGTTATAAAGATTCCTCTAAAAGTTTCTATTTCTGCTGTGAAGCTCTCTGCTTCCTTCAGTTCATCTGCTTCTGGGAACTGCATCCTTACAGGGGCCACTTAAAGATTTAGTGGGAGGGTTTACAATTAGCATGCAGAATGCGAGCAGCAACTCTTGCCAGACCCAAGTAATGTCCCTCAAGCTGCTCCCAGAGAACAGGCCCACAGCCAGACAAGAAGGCAGAGGCTGCAGGGCTGGGTCACCCTCTGCACTCACACCCTCCCCAACCACAGCCTCCCCTCTGCCTTTCCTCACAACCGGACTGCCCCTCTCTGCTCAACTCTTCACCTCTCAAAACGTCACCATTTCCTTTTCCCAATTGACTTCTCTTCCCTATTTGCAAATCTCTCCTTTTAAAATTCTTTTCCTTTTCCCTATCTAAAAATATATGTTTTTTGTAATGAAAGGAGGCAAGGGGAAAGCCCGTGACTCTTGGGGAAACACCCTCACTCTATGTCCCACCCACAGCCAGGCACCAAGAGAGATGGATATGCTTGGGCCCTGAGTCACCATCCTTAGGGTGGATTGAACAAGTTACTGAATGGCATTCATACACCAACCTCTCCCATGAAAGATCTTTTTCAAAGTTTTGTGTAAACAAAGCAAAATTCAAGCCGGCAGCTACAACAGAAATAACAGGCAGCTGCAATGCTGCAGGATTTTTCAGCTTTTGAAAGGAGAGAAATGGTTTGTGCCAATGTAGTTAAGGCAATCTAGACTGTAAGCATCTGATAACGTCAGTTATCTACTTGGGCTTCAATCAGGAGAGGTGCTCCTTTGCTTTTTATTTCGTTTGCTTTAGAGTTTCTCATGCGTGGAGGAGTGACGTGTCAGTTGAGCGCTTTGCCTCTGAAAGTAGAGATTGGCCCCAGGCTTAGCATCAGTGCTACAGTTGCTCTTAATAATTTTCCTGTTTTGTTGTACTATTTATGCTGGCTCAACCTCCATAGGGTTGCTTGGAAACTTTCCTCTTGCAGAATCAAGCCCAACCTCATTTGACTACAGATGGTTCTGTTTTTATCCATGAGAGTTTAATGGAATGGTGATGCCAAATCTGGAATTTCAGGCTTAGCTACATGAGAAGTTTTGTGTGAATGTATGTGTGTGTGCTTTTCCCCCTCACTCTCAAATTCTCTAAATCCAATATTCAAAATAGAATACGCCAGGAAGATGAAAATCTGCTTCTCAAAACAATAAATATACTAGACCTGGAGCTACAAAAAGTAACATCCCACAAAACCATTTTGGTAAAAACTCTGATTTTTTTTCTCCTTAAATTTGTTGATACCATACAGTGAAGTTTATTTCTCTGTCAAAATCCTAAATTGTAACTATTTTTAGTCCTGTCCTCATTCTATATCTTATTTCAGGCACATCTCTTCCTGGTTTTCTCTCTCAACCTCAAAACAATCCTTGCACAGGGACAAAGTATTTATGGGTTGGCAATAAGCAATTTATGGATTCAGTGGCCATCAGACCCAGTGCCAAATCAAAGATGAGTCCAGAATTTTTCCCCACTATCTGTTACTCGATTCTGATGACACCATTTCCTCCTCCGTTGAACTATTTTCATTCTGCATTTGGGACCTTTTTCTTCAATGGAGACTGTTAAAAAAATCTCTTTTGGAAAGTTGGACACCACTGCCCCTAGAACCATAAATGCCCCATCATGCGTTTATTCTAATGACAATTTTTATTACTTGAAAAATAGAGATCATGGATTTGTATCCCACCAGCAGGACAAGCCTGCAAAATCTCTGAAGAAAGCAAACAGTAAAAGATATGCTGCTACTGGGAGGGTTTGTCGGGGGGCGAGGGTTGGGGTGGGGTGGGGAGGAAGTTTTGTGACACATTTCCATTCCAGTTCCTTCTGTTTGTAATTTTAGCAATTTGTGAGAGAGATGAACAATAGACTATTAATCAAAATAAAACATATGGCAAGGGTTATAAAGCCAAGCTTTTATTGCAGTGACATCTTACAGTAGTAAAGGTTACAACTGTGATGGCAATGGCAAGACAGAAAATTAAAAAAATGAGCCTGTGTGGATTGTGTCTCTCTGACACTGATGGCTTCTTTTCCTCATTGGCATCGCTGATGAGGCAGCGATCAAAGCCATAAACCCATTTAGCTGTCTCCAGTTCCTTCCAGTTCACGATAAAGTTGTCAAACTGTGAAGCAGATTGAACCCTTTCCAGAGGGACATTCTCTCATGGATGTTGTTTTACCACGTTCCTTTTACAGGCCATCACAACNGCCTGGTATCCAGTAAGTGCACAATAAATTCTCATTGTTATCGTTATTCCATCGGCATAGTACCTATCATGAACAAGTACCCCCAAAATAGATGTCTGTAAGTGAATAAATTAACCCATGTTATAAAGATTCCTCTAAAAGTTTCTATTTCTGCTGTGAAGCTCTCTGCTTCCTTCAGTTCATCTGCTTCTGGGAACTGCATCCTTACAGGGGCCACTTAAAGATTTAGTGGGAGGGTTTACAATTAGCATGCAGAATGCGAGCAGCAACTCTTGCCAGACCCAAGTAATGTCCCTCAAGCTGCTCCCAGAGAACAGGCCCACAGCCAGACAAGAAGGCAGAGGCTGCAGGGCTGGGTCACCCTCTGCACTCACACCCTCCCCAACCACAGCCTCCCCTCTGCCTTTCCTCACAACCGGACTGCCCCTCTCTGCTCAACTCTTCACCTCTCAAAACGTCACCATTTCCTTTTCCCAATTGACTTCTCTTCCCTATTTGCAAATCTCTCCTTTTAAAATTCTTTTCCTTTTCCCTATCTAAAAATATATGTTTTTTGTAATGAAAGGAGGCAAGGGGAAAGCCCGTGACTCTTGGGGAAACACCCTCACTCTATGTCCCACCCACAGCCAGGCACCAAGAGAGATGGATATGCTTGGGCCCTGAGTCACCATCCTTAGGGTGGATTGAACAAGTTACTGAATGGCATTCATACACCAACCTCTCCCATGAAAGATCTTTTTCAAAGTTTTGTGTAAACAAAGCAAAATTCAAGCCGGCAGCTACAACAGAAATAACAGGCAGCTGCAATGCTGCAGGATTTTTCAGCTTTTGAAAGGAGAGAAATGGTTTGTGCCAATGTAGTTAAGGCAATCTAGACTGTAAGCATCTGATAACGTCAGTTATCTACTTGGGCTTCAATCAGGAGAGGTGCTCCTTTGCTTTTTATTTCGTTTGCTTTAGAGTTTCTCATGCGTGGAGGAGTGACGTGTCAGTTGAGCGCTTTGCCTCTGAAAGTAGAGATTGGCCCCAGGCTTAGCATCAGTGCTACAGTTGCTCTTAATAATTTTCCTGTTTTGTTGTACTATTTATGCTGGCTCAACCTCCATAGGGTTGCTTGGAAACTTTCCTCTTGCAGAATCAAGCCCAACCTCATTTGACTACAGATGGTTCTGTTTTTATCCATGAGAGTTTAATGGAATGGTGATGCCAAATCTGGAATTTCAGGCTTAGCTACATGAGAAGTTTTGTGTGAATGTATGTGTGTGTGCTTTTCCCCCTCACTCTCAAATTCTCTAAATCCAATATTCAAAATAGAATACGCCAGGAAGATGAAAATCTGCTTCTCAAAACAATAAATATACTAGACCTGGAGCTACAAAAAGTAACATCCCACAAAACCATTTTGGTAAAAACTCTGATTTTTTTTCTCCTTAAATTTGTTGATACCATACAGTGAAGTTTATTTCTCTGTCAAAATCCTAAATTGTAACTATTTTTAGTCCTGTCCTCATTCTATATCTTATTTCAGGCACATCTCTTCCTGGTTTTCTCTCTCAACCTCAAAACAATCCTTGCACAGGGACAAAGTATTTATGGGTTGGCAATAAGCAATTTATGGATTCAGTGGCCATCAGACCCAGTGCCAAATCAAAGATGAGTCCAGAATTTTTCCCCACTATCTGTTACTCGATTCTGATGACACCATTTCCTCCTCCGTTGAACTATTTTCATTCTGCATTTGGGACCTTTTTCTTCAATGGAGACTGTTAAAAAAATCTCTTTTGGAAAGTTGGACACCACTGCCCCTAGAACCATAAATGCCCCATCATGCGTTTATTCTAATGACAATTTTTATTACTTGAAAAATAGAGATCATGGATTTGTATCCCACCAGCAGGACAAGCCTGCAAAATCTCTGAAGAAAGCAAACAGTAAAAGATATGCTGCTACTGGGAGGGTTTGTCGGGGGGCGAGGGTTGGGGTGGGGTGGGGAGGAAGTTTTGTGACACATTTCCATTCCAGTTCCTTCTGTTTGTAATTTTAGCAATTTGTGAGAGAGATGAACAATAGACTATTAATCAAAATAAAACATATGGCAAGGGTTATAAAGCCAAGCTTTTATTGCAGTGACATCTTACAGTAGTAAAGGTTACAACTGTGATGGCAATGGCAAGACAGAAAATTAAAAAAATGAGCCTGTGTGGATTGTGTCTCTCTGACACTGATGGCTTCTTTTCCTCATTGGCATCGCTGATGAGGCAGCGATCAAAGCCATAAACCCATTTAGCTGTCTCCAGTTCCTTCCAGTTCACGATAAAGTTGTCAAACTGTGAAGCAGATTGAACCCTTTCCAGAGGGACATTCTCTCATGGATGTTGTTTTACCACGTTCCTTTTACAGGCCATCACAACTGGTATCCTCCTACTGTTGGCTCACAAAGAGTGGACGCAGAGATACCTGGTAAATATATAGATGTCAAGTAAAGTAGTAGAGTAAGTCTGAAGGTCAAATCTCTACTAGTTCAGGACAGAACACAAAGAATGCATCCCTTTCCATGATGCATTTCAAAACACTGTTTTACATGACTAATTTTTATCGGATACCTGCTCCAAGCATTTTCTACAAGTTACTTCGATTATGGTATTTAAGTGTTTCATTAATAGTTTGGGAAGAACAAAACCAGTGTTAGTCTTCCTGAATTACATTTTGCAAAAATGGATCTGTAGTCTTGTCTGTTTCAATGATTCATTTTCAAGTTCTCAATTCCTGTTTGGGATCTCTTTCCAATCTCTCTACTGCCTCTCCCATAAAAAGGATGAAAAGTCTATGTCTTGCATTTCAACAGTATAAAGTCAAGTACAGAAAGACTACCTTGAGCAGATTATAGCTCCTCTTCCCATGGCCACAGCAGGGCTTCTGAAACTTTATGTGTGAGTTACCTGGGGATCTGGTTGAAATGCAGATTCTGACTCAGAAGATCTGCAAGAGACTGAGATTCTCCATTTCTAAGAAGCTCCCAGAGGGTGTCAGTTCTCCTGGACCATGGACTACACCCTGAATAACCAAGTCCTAGAGTGGCTCAGAGGTTAAAGCATCTGCCTCCAATGCAGGAGACCAGGGATCAATCCCTGAGCGATCCCTGGGTCGGGAAGATCCCCCGGAGAAGGAAATGGCAACCCACTCCAGTATTTTTGCCTGGAGAATCACATGGATGGAGAAGACTGGTAGGCCACAGTCCACAGGGTTGCAAAGAGTTGGACACGACTGAGCGACTTCACTTCCACTTTCAGAGTAAGGCAGGGATTCTGTTCACTCATTTCTGTTTTTCCCACCCTAGATTGGTTCTCAACATGTGATAGGAGATAAATAAATGTTTCTTGAATGGAGTTGATTTCAGTTTTGCCCCAGTGGGTTGATATGTTATTCTCCCATATTGAAGGGTCAAGAGGAAAACAAAAGGACCTAAAGAGGTGTCTGTAACCCATTTCTCCTTCATTTCCCAGTAGGAAAGATTAATAGGCAGCCTCCCTTTTTCCCTCATGCTGCTAAGAAGCTTCTAAAAAATCGAGCTCCCAAAGTAATAATCTGTTTATGTTTCATTTTCAGTGGGAAGCTAGTTTCACCTTTGTGATTCTGAGCACGATGGGATGCCCACTTCATTTTACAGTAGCCTTGGTTTCTGCTCTCCTTGGCCCGTATTGCTTCTACTCACACTCAGGGATTGCAGGGATCAACTACCTCGGTTATGCAGTTGCTTTTCCTTTCCCATATGCAAAATTCCCATCAGTCTGTGTGGACCCACCACACTATGAAGAGTACCATCTGACACTGCAAGTCTTCGACCTGTGCCTGAGCTCTGCCACACTCTGTGTGTCCCTGACAGCGTTCACCACACTTTCTGCAAGACTTATCCAGAATGGACATGTCAGTGTAAGTTTCCGGAACAGGGCAGACACTTCTTGTTCCATTTTAAATGCTAACACGGAAAATTTGGTATATTAATACTTGATCTGTCTCTCTTATTTACCTGTGTATCTTGTATAACCAAAATTTCCCCCTTCTTTCTACTTCTACCCCAGCCAAGAGACTGATTTACATCAACATCAGATTCAGCTTTCTTTTTCCAAAAGGGCTGATGATAATATTAATGATATGATAATAGAAATATGGAAAGGAAAGATACAAACATCTGAATGCAGAGTTCCAAAGAAGAGCAAGAAGAGATAAGAAAGCCTTCTTCAGCGATCAATGCAAAGAGATAGAGGAAAAGAACAGAATGGGAAAGACTAGAGATCTCTTCAAGAAAATTAGAGATACCAAGGGAACATTTCATGCAAAGATGGGCTCGATAAAGGACCGAAATGGTATGGACCTAACAGAAGCAGAAGATATTAAGAAGAGGTGGCAAGAATACACGGAAGAACTGTACAAAAGAGATCTTCACAACCCAGATAATCATGATGATGTGATCACTAATCTAGAGCCAAACATCTTGGAATGTGAAGTCAAGTGGGCCTTAGAAAGCATCACTACGAACAAAGCTAGTGGAGGTGATGGAATTCCAGTTGAGCT
>SJYX01023343.1:54602-91983 GCA_006410675.1 Oreotragus oreotragus | reverse complement strand
GTCTATCTGTAACAGGATGTGTGTTGAATTACTATACAGATTAAACTAGTCTATTTATAGGAAGCATGGGATAAGGGTGACGAAACTATTAACTGAATGAATACTGGAAACTCAGGAAATACTTTAAGTAATGTTGTCACATCATTATTTTCCCTGGGTGTTAGAAGAAATATGCACAGAACATTTACTAACCAAGACAGTGAACTGCATATATTCTTTATGAAATCAATTAATTTTCCTCAAATTTTTGTTTGATAACTACAAATCTTAAGACTGCATTTTTTTTAGTTGCACAGCCATATATCCAGATTTATTTGAGACATTTCTGATCTCAAATATAATGCAGAAGTGTACCAACTCGAGTTAAGCCATGTGTTTTGGCTTTGGTGTAGGAAAACATGGCCACCGTACTACTAGGTCCCTTTAAGACAGAGGTGGGAATTAAAGTGGTTATTTTAGAATAAAGGTACTTAACTTAAGTGAGAGGTAGGGGTGGGTATTCAGACGAGTAGACAGGTCTGGGTAAAGAGGTCACTTCAAAGATTAAAGAAAAACGTATTCATTAACATTTTAGTAAATTAAATGAAAAAATAGCATTCTTCTTGAATATTTGTATTCTTCACAATGTCAAGCAAATGTAAAGAAGCCATTCATGTTCCAAAATCAATTCTAGTATCAGTGGTTTTTAAAGTATGTGTATTGTATGCGCTTTAGAGAGAAATTCATTCCAGTTTGTTCCACATCCCTGGAAATTCCCCAGTCCAGGACCAACCAGGAACACCGGCATGTGTTGCTGATCTCAAAAGAAAACTTTTCATTTAATGAATTAGTGATTCAAAAGTAGAGTACCTATTAAATTGAGAATCACTTGGTCTAAACACTAGAAAAGGATGTACCTTGGCTATTGATGTAATAAATAGAAGGTCAAAAACATATCCTGAACCACAGTGGTAAAATGCTGAACCGCTACTTCCAGGGCAGGCCTATGAATTTAATCTTCTTACCCGGAAACATGCATTTTTTTTTTATTAGTGAAGAACACATTTTCACAAATTTTGTTTTCATCATGTACTCTTATAAAAACAGTAAGATAATCACATCTTAAAATCCAATCAAAGCATACGATGCATTTTAATCCTTCACGTCCTTTCTGGTTTGCTTTGATCCCAGGTATATGCGCAAGCACTGTGACTAACGATGCCATCTACTGCCAGGGAAGCCTGCCTCGTGACCCCCTCTTACTCTTTACTTCCTTTCAGTATTATTCTAACAGTTATATTTATATGCTTTGCAATTAGTACATTCTCTAAATGATATTACCTGCTTCAAAACAGTCCTTAAAGATCAACTCTTGGAGGGGAACGATAAATTGGGAGACTGGGGTTTACATATACACAATGCTGTATACAAAATAGGAAACTAATAAGGACCTACTGCTTAGCACAGGACATCTACCTGTTACTCTGTAATGGCCTGTATAGGAAAAGAATCTAAAAAAGAGTTGGATGTATGTATACACATAATTGATTTACTTTGCTGCACAGCAGAAACTAACATAACGCTGTAAATCAACTGTACTCCAGTAAAAATTAAAAAAAATAAGATTAACTCTACTATTGGGAAAGCCTAGACTGTGTATAACCATTCCTCCAATAAACGCCACTTCATTCTTTATTCATCATCAGCAGATAACAAACTGTTCTAGAAGGAAAAGTTGTTTTCTTTTAAATTTCTGAAAATTTGTGATAATTTGGAAGAAGAAGAAGGTAAAGACTGAAATATTGATAGTTAAGTAAAAATAATGGGAAAATTTAAGTCAGTAAGAAGGTAGGATTTAGGGGTACCCTAACCGTGATCTAAGACTTTACAAGCTGGAGTTAGTCCTGATACATATTCAAGACTAATTTACCTAATTGGATATTCACTTGAATACCTCTACTGTCCATAGTAAATTACAAAGATCCTGAATTCCATACAATTGAATTTTTAGTGTACATTTTACTTGATGTATGCGTATGTTCCTCTTTACCAGTGGTACTGAAACAAATACTAATATCTTACTGAAGTATGAAAATTCATTCCTTATTTGTCCCTATACTTGAAACTATAAATATATTTAATTCTCTAAATATGTTTTATTTTTAATGTAAGGCAATTAAAATTAAATATTTAGAGCTGTAATATTATGAAATGCTAATCAGTTCACAAAATCATAAAATCTAAATTCATTTTATATACAGTTTCTTTCTAAAATCACACAAAAATAATTTGACCCCATTCAACCTTTCACTTTCATGCATTGGAGAAGGAAATGGCAACCCACTCCAGTGTTCCTGCCTGGAGAATCCCAGGGATGGGGGAGTCTAATGGGCTGCCATCTATGGGGTCGCATAGAGTTGGACATGACTGAAGTAACTTAGCAGCAGCAGCAATCTAAACTTAAAACAAATCTAAATATATCTTCACAAACACCAATACACACTAATAAAATTAACCTCTTTTCTCTTTTAAAACATTTTGGTAACTAGGCCACAAGAAGAAGTGCTTAGATATTTTTTAAAATTAAAATAAATATATAGAAATATCCAGCAGTCAATGCTCAACAACAACAAAAAAATCAGTTATCTACAAGAGTAATATTTCCAGAATATGTATTTATATGTTTTTTCTTATTTCTCAAAAATAAAGTAAAATCTGTAAGAATCCTTTAAAGATAGCATTAACAATATTCTACATGTAAACCTTATGTTGAAATATGTATTATCATTATAGAAATCTGTATTGTCTGAACTTGTATTTTTTAAATCAGTTCCAATTGCCAACATAGTTGTCATTATAAGAGATTGTTAGATACAGTATTTATTTTCTAGTTGGGTGTAGCAAACGACAGTTAGACTCTGACAACTGGAAGAAGCCTCTGAGAACAGAACCACCTATTAATATATATATACACATGTCTGTGATAGTATTTTATAAGGCATATTGATATTTAGAATAACCATTTTGGTTTCTAGTTTTTCTTTAGCAATCTCACAATTCCCTTTGGCATACAATCATTTGTTCACATGTTAATCTATTTAGAAGATGACCAACACTGTATTTGGCATCTAAAACATTTGTTCATGTATGTCTGAGATAAAGAGACAAAATTTCATAAAGCACAGAATCAGGAATGTTTTGTTTTGTTTTGTTCCTGGACAGGGATGTGTCTAAAGTTTTCCAACATTAGTGGTAAATTCTCTGGATGGCAGAATGCTTCTGTCTCTCTACCTAACATATTCTAAGAAAAGTGAAAGTAGGTCAGGCTATTTTACAAAATATGAACCCTGTTACTGCATTACTTCTCAGTCTGCAGTAACCTTCCCCAGGCATTCAGTTTTTTTGACTATGACAAACTGTTACTACATATGTCATTCTAGTTTTAAATGTAAATTTGTGATTAGTTGACTCCTAAGAAAGCATGTGCTAATTTAACCTTACTAACAAATAAATTAAAATGAAGTCTCTGAATTTTCTGCTTGACAGATCTAGGGGAAATAGAAATATGTATTGTCAAAGCAAAAATAACTTGTAAGTTGTATTATATTCACATTTACTAGCCAAAACATTTTGTCATCACATGATATGTGTCATTGAGAAGTGTCAGAAATGTCACTCCTTAAAATTAGTCACTGCACCCACTGAAAACTTATTTGATTTTATTTTGTTACTATAGGAGCACTAATAAATTTAATGAGATAACTTACAAAGGACAAATACAACTTTCTTCTGGAACACTGGAAAATAACCATGATGAGAAAAACCATGGGTAAAGCTAATTACTGCTGATTATGTGAAACAATTTCTCTGTTGTGTGAAAGACTGTGGAGAAACAGGAAGAGACACACATTGATGTTTAAAGAAGGAAACTGTTAACATTCATTCAGGAAAAGCATCCTTAAGCAACAGTGCTATACCTTCCTATCCATAAAATAGATTGCTAACTTGGAACAAATATGTGATTTTGGTCTCATTTTACTTGGGAATGCTTACAGGAAAAGCTACCTGGCTGTCTTCAGAGTAAAATCTGGACTCACAAACATCTCAAGATATTCATACATCTGCTATTTTTACAAATAACATACTTATCCCTGAAATATATAAATATTTGCATTGTTTTAAAAGGTATATTACCTGGGAAATATCAAGAAAGCTTGAAATATGTTATTCTCCATCAAATAAAGGAAAATGTAGCATGTTGGGCCCAAAGTAATTCTTGAAGACAACTGGAAACTGATTACTGCTTAACTGTTTCCCCAGGTATGGAATGACTCTTGGAGCCTTTTCTTATCCACTGTCAAAGACATTGGTCATCTTTTCCCATTCTGTTAGCTTTGAATCAGAGACTATGCTGATTATCTTATATTTCCAAGCAGATAATTCCATTTATAATGTACACACAAATATATTCCATACTAGTCACATCTTAGACTGTCAGTAATACTTGATGAATGTATGAAACACCAAAAACATTCCAATTAATATCACTTAAACAGAAAAGTCACAATACCATCTCTGCATTCTCCAATAAGAAAAAACCTCCTACCCCATTACAGATTTTAAAAAAGTTAATAGGTTTACCTGAGAAAAATATGCTTATAAATTATATAAAATTTTTGTTGCTAGATTCAATCTATCAAGTTTACTTGATGATAAAAATTAAATGCTATAAATGATAGAGAAAATAAAACTGTCATGTAGTTATCACAGTGTTAAAATTGTCATGATGTTTCTTCTCATTCTCAAAAGTTTCTATTAAATAAATGAATAAATAAAACCGCTTAACTCAAGATAGTAAATTCATATTGTTTAGTACACAGGGTATATTTTTGCAAAGAATCAATAAAGTTTATAAAAGGTTGTAATTTAGGTCCAACTCACAAATCTACACACAAGATTTTAATATGACCTAAGTCCAAGTCTTGCTTCTCTGGCAGCTAAGTGGTAAAAAATCTCCCTGCCAATGCAGGAGACGCTGGTTTGATCGCTGTGTTGGAAAGATCCTCTGGAGGAGGAAATGGCAACCCACTCCAGTATTTTTGCCTGGGAAATCCCAAGGACAGAGGGGCCTGGCGGTCTACATTCCATGGGGTTGTAAAGAGTCGGACACTACTTAGTGACTAAAATAGCAAAACAACAATCATATGTCCAAGTCTGTACTAGTAATCCTACAGTCACTGATCAATATTTATAATTATTTGCATCTTATTATTAATATTTTCCCTGCTGCCAAAAAATACCTTAACATAATTGACCCATTTGAAATATGCCAATTAAATAATTATCACTATGGATAAATCAAATAGGAATTGTAATATTTCAGAAGCACATTTTTTCACTTCAGGAAGATTGGGATTTTCTTTACCCCTCACCTTTTTACCAGCCACATAATGAGAATGCATTTTCTTTAGTTATAAACCACAAACACTGACTCCTGTGTTTAGCAGAATATGAAACAGAGGGTGAGAATACTGTCTGTAAACCAAGGAATAAAAGCAGTGTAAATCATGACCATCTGCCAGGGCAACCCTATTCACCCAAATCCAGACACCTATCCTTTTTCCCATCTGCCAATGAGAGGAGTAATTGTGCCTCCCTACACCTTACAGTTTCAGTGCCTACTAAACATAACTGAAGTCTTCTCTTTTTTCTTCTATCAAAATGTCCGATCACAACCTTATTAGCCACACATGAAATTCATATTCTAAAATATTTTAAAATGTTTTATTCTAAAATAAAATATTCATAACTAAAATAGTTTTAGTTAAACCAATGAATTGCCTTAACTGTATATAACAATTTGGAAAACAAAGAGTAAACATTCTCCCTCATTTTTCCTTCTACACCTATTACTTTCTCAACCATATTTCAGAGAAAGAGGTTTGAATAAGAATTTCAAACTGGAAGACAGGAATGAGTCAAATGTTTTGGCTGGTTTACAAACAGTCTCTCTTGAAAATTTAAAGATGGGGGAAATGGCTTAAACTGATCTAAGGTATCTTCCAAATTTATGATTATAATTGAATCCTGGAAAACAATAGAATGATTATTAGGCAAATTTCCACTTGGTATAAATTTTGGCCCACAAAGCACAACCCATAGCACAAAATGCTGAACAACTCAAAGAAAAACCCAAGTTACTTTAGACAGATAATTGTTATTGAGAAGAAACCTGAAAACAGACTTTTCTTGTTATATTTTTTATAGTTCAAAATATTTTCTTAGAAAATTCTAAAAGTCTATAAAAGGTATAGTTGTTCATAGTCTGCAGATTGAGATGTTTACAAAACATTTGGCTATAAAATTATGACTATTATTCCTGTGTATGATTGGCTCCAAAATATCTTCTAATCATGGCCTCCTTAGTGGTGGTGGTGTTTGTTTTTCTTTTTAACTCACCTCATGACCTAAAATCCCTAACATGAATCCTATCTTTAGCCTTTTAGACCTTCATCAAAACTAACTCATGACAGAAATAAATCCCTACCGTTGGCTATTAAATGAGAAATTTTATTACTCCTTTATGATGAGAACTTTACTTCCCTTCACATGGTTTCATTTAGGGAGATTCCTGAATTCTGCTTTTTAAAAAAAATAATTTAATTAATTTTTAATGTTTCAATTAATTTGTTTTAATTTTAATGATACTTATTTTACAGTACTGTGATGGACTTGGCCATACATCAACATGAATTACCACAGGTATACATGTGTCCCTCCCATCCTGAAACCGCCTCCCACCCCCCTCCCCACCCTATCCCTCTGGGTGCCCTGCTTCACGCTTGGAACTTGCATTGGTCATCTGTTTTACATGTGGTAATGAATTCTGCTTTTATGGTATTCATTTATCTTGGAAGTGTAAAACCTTTGTCTTGAAGTGAACACAGGTGTTTACATGTACAAGCAACACATTAAATCTCTTGAGAACTATATTGAGAAACATTGGCAATTTACTTTTACTGTTTGAAGAACTTTTTCCTTAAAAATAAAGAAATCTTGTGTTTCCCACTTTGTTCAGTGGAGTTTTCAACTGTGGTTGAGGGACTATGGTGATGTCCTATTTGTAATTAAATATTCTCCAGTGCATAGGAAACTTCAGAAAGATCACTGAGACCTCTAAGTGATATCAACGGGAATATCTACAACTACTCCTTGGGTGTCTGCACACTAGCCATGGAAGAGAGTGACTACAGAAAGCAGTTTATTTAGTAAACTGCAATGAGACAATTTATCTTTCTGGTTATAATGTTCTCTATGAAATGCCACAGCTGATTCCTGTTAAAACAAACTAACAATTTTTTCACTGCTTACTATAGAAGGTAAATTATCTTTGTTATTTCCATTTTACCATTATAGTATTTAAAACAGAGGAAAGTTAGATGATCCTTTGATAGTTAGAAATCAAATAATTGACAAAAACAGAAGATTCATTTTAACTCCTAGACCTGTGTGTCAAAATCTGAACCTGATCTTTGTAATATGCATAATGTGTTTCTATAAAGTAATGATATGTCCCCAACAACAACTAATAGCTTTTGAAATTCTTGGAGAATATAATATCTAAGACTTTGGCCCTTGTTTCAATTCAGCCAGTCACTTCTGTTACCAGGGTGTATTCCAACTCAGAAATCTTAGTCTTAGCATTCTTCATTTTGATCATAGACTTCATTTCTTCCCAAAACTTATTTCTGCCAAATCTGCTCTTCAAATTCTCAGAGACTGTCATTGTTCTCATCCTTTCAAATTGCTCCTGTCTATTAGAACTATTCGTCTTTTTCTATCTAATTTGGACTTAGTTATTTCCCTGTTGAATAATTTTCTATTGAGTTCATTTAAAGTATTTGCATCATTATGCTTCCACAGAATATGTCCAGCAAATGCATATTTGGGTCAGTAGCATGTGTGTCTTTTTATTCAATTACCTAAGCATGGATGAAAACACATCCACATACTCACACACAGGCATTCCTCTGCTAAACGGCAGTATTACAGAATCAGTTATTTCCTAACCCAGCTGGAGCCTCTGATCTGTGAATTCTTTCCATATGCACTTTCCACTTCTGTTCACCTAATTAATAACACTGTATTGGGGAGGAATAGTCTTTCATAATTTCTTATCCTCAAAATTAAGCTTACATGAAGCCACATTGCCATATTTTCTCATCCTTTAATACAGAATCTATGACCTGATGCCTTAAACACCTTCGTCCTCAAACCCTGGTCAATTAGTCATATCATCCAATTTAGATATCATCCAACATAGACACCTTGAAAAGTCTCTATATTGTCTCTTTTTCTAATCCAATCAGTATGCTCATATGCATCCCATTCTAAGCAAATAATTTTCTCTTGATCTTGTTTTAACCAACCCCTGGCTGCTTCCAATACATTTTAACCGCATTTTAACAAAATTTTAATATTTAATAATAATCACTTGTATCCACCTCGACACCTCCAGATTCATTCATCAACACACTGGCATTTATTTTCCTCCCCAAGAAATTTCCCTTTCACTGAATTTAACATCCTGTTAATTAACAAATCATGTGGATACTACCTATAGCACATTTGCTGAACTATATTCAAACTAAGTTCAAAGATTCAAAGTTTCTTCAGTTCTCACCTATTTACATTCATGATGATCTTGACCTTACATCTCTTTGATGAGCTCTTGAGTAACCATGTTTTTTGTCAGTATTCAGTACTATTATGACAGCCCTTTGCAATCTATATTTGTTTCCATGTTACCCTGATAACTTCTTCTATAATGGCATTTTCACTTACCATATCCTATAAGTCTCAAATCTATTACTCAAATTCCTCCCCTACCTTTGGTCTTAATATAAAAATGCATGTAGTATGGCAATGTAGAGTTCTTATGATATTTTGGTACTTTTGGTCCAAATTAGTGGTATTTTAGTCAAATCAAACCAAAACCCTGGGAATAATTCTTGAATTCCCTCTCACTTTTTTACCCAACAACCTAGTCATCAAGTCCAGAAAATCTGATCATGAAAGTAGCTTATGAATATATCCCTTCTCTTCATATTGAATAGCTCATTATGCTACTTGATAATATGCAAAGAATCCCATAAACCAAAGATTCCCATAAACAAACTGGGAGTTTAGAAGTCATCCACAACTCAGATATTTTTGTTTTCCAGTACTATTATTATTGATCAAACAGTGATAAATAGATTTTCTCCATAATAATAATAAGTTATCATGGTAACTCAGAATAAAAAAAAAATCCATTCCATATCCATTTTCTTGCATGTAGACATGGAGTAGAATCCTATGGCAGTTTCCAGTAACTTTCTAAATGAGTTTGTTCTCTTCCCATTAAATTGGCCATTTCTTCTGCTGCCTGCACATGCAGAAACAGAAGAACAAGGGTCACAGCTCAAGAATGGTGGGGGAGTGACTAAGATGGAATCTGGTTCCCTATAGTTTTGGTAGAACAGAATTGACATTCCAACCTAGGACTGCATTTTCCCAGACCGATCTGTGAGCAATAAATAATTTCATTCTTATTTTAGGATATTCTGTTATTAGCAGCTGAACCTAATTCTAATGAATACACCAGATTTCTGGCTATTTTTGAAAGACCGGACAATCTGGCAGTTCTCTGCCATGCTTCCCCATGGCAACAACTGACTAGAACAGAACAGGCTTCATTTAAAATTTTTTTCAGTATCTTCCTCTCTAGACTGGACTTTTTAATAGTTCATGTTATTTGCCTTGGAATGTCAATTCCAAAGGAAATCAGCCCTGAGTATTCATTGGAATGACTGTTGCTGAAGCTCCAATACTTTGATCATCTAATGTGAAGAGGCGACTCATTGGCAAAGGCTCTGATGTTAGGAAAGATTGAAGGCAAAGGGTGGCAGAGGATGAGATGGTTAGATAGCATCACCAATTCGATGGACGTGAATTTGAGCAAACTCCAGGAGGTAGTGGAGGACAAAGCAGCCTGGTGTGCCGCAGTCCATGAGGTCACAAAGAGTCGGACACGACTTAAGGGACCAAACAACAACATCAAAATTAAGACCGGATACAATCAGATTTTCTTAAACTAACATTTAAAGTTCTTGATGACTTGGTGCCTAATTATTCTGATAACCCTTTTTTGTGTGTGTACCTCATTCTCCTCCTAAACAAACTCCTTGCATTTCCCTGTTGACACCAGTCTCTTTCTAACTTTACTACCTTGGTTTATGAATTAGCTGCTTCCTAGAAAGATCTAATAATTCTGCCTATTCCAAATAGCACACATACTCTGGGTGCCTCCTGTAATGGTCAACCTGAGGTGTTCCTTCTTAGAAGAGGTCTTTCCACCCCTTTAGGTTGGTTGCAGGTTCCTCTTCCCTCTTGCAATTTCCTAAGTGTATCTATCACTACATTGTTTTAAAAATAAATTTCTGCTAAAGAATCTACTACTCAACAATATTTTAAATAAAAAGACTTAAAATATGTAGGGTGTTAATTTTGAACCAAAGGTTACCAGAAAGAATTAGTAAGTTTAAGACAGTGCCTAAGAATTTGAACTTGAAAGAGGCACATCTGGTAGTTTTCACCCACATTTTGACAGGAAATGTCTTTAAAACATGAGCTCCTTGAGAGTGTGGGCTGTCTTATTTATCATACTGTACCCCACACCTAGCAGGCTGCCTTTCACTCAATAAATGCTTGTTAACACAAGTGTCTTGTGTCTGCACTCAGGAAAAGCAGAGATTCTTGCAGGTCATGAGGCCAATTTAATAAAACACAGATAAGGTAGATAAAGCTGTAAGGCAGCAGTTCTAGACCTTAGCTCAATCTGGCAAGCTATCAGTACAGAAGCTAGTTAGCATCCTTTATACTAAACAAAAATGAGAGTGTTTAGCATTTTATCTGTGTTTCTTCTTGAACACAAAGGTCTATCTACAGTGCTAGTACAAATGTGCTTATTTACCCAAAGATAAACCCGCTCCAGTGTTCTTGCCTGGAGAATCCCAGGGACGGTGGAGCCTGGTGGGCTGTCGTCTATGGGGTCGCACAGAGTCGGGCACGACTGAAGCAACTTAGCAGTAGCAGCACCCAAAGATAATGGCAACCCACTCCAGTTCTCTTGCCTGGAAAATCCCATGGACAGCGGAGCCTGGTAGGCTGCAGTCCATGGGGTCGCAAAGAGTCAGACATGACTGAGCGACTTAACTTTCACTTTTCACTTTCATGCATTGGCAAAGGAAATGGAAATCCACTCCAGTGTTCTTGCCTGGAGAATCCCAGGGACGGTGGAGCCTGGTGGGTTGCCATCTATGGGGTCGCAAAGAGTTCGACATGACTGAAGTGACTTCGCAGTATGTATTTACTTATAAATGGAACTAAACATCTCTTAATATCCATGAATGTCAGTACAACACCCTAATACATATTGACCATACAATAATTCTATTGGCTGACCATACATGCTATATTAAAAAATAATATGTGTGTTTTGTTTTGGGATACCAAATGTAAAACTAGTAAGTTTTCAGCTTAGTAATGAAACATGTTCTGAATTGACAAAAATTTTAATTAACTAATAAAAAGGAAATGGCTATTTTTACATTCCTAATTTCAGATACTTCACTCTAGACACTCTTCTCATTAATCTAATTTACTAAAATCACATAGAAAAATGTTTGTTTCAGTTTTTAACCCAAATGTTTGTGAATATTATAGAATATTTTAAAATTATATCTAAATAAGTACTTATAATAACTTTAAGGTACAGAAATACCTTTAATGAAATAAAAAATGGATATTATTAAAAATATTTTCTGCTCAGGTGGAAGATGCTCAGTTTTTCTGTTCTTGATATGCAGCTAATTTTAAAAAATCTACCGGTCATATTTGTTCCTTGATGATCAACTTGAGTTAAGTAACAAACACCCACAGTTATTATATATAATGCCATTCTGAGAAAAAAATCTAGATCAAGCTGCTATCTGGATCTTCACTGGCTGTTTCCTGTTCCTCTTACAGCACTGGACTTTCATAGAGCCTCTTTGTAACTTTTCCTATAATTTTTATTCATCACTTTTTCTTCATGTCCTTGCCAGACTCCGCTATATGCCCAAAACCACATATGCACTTGGGTTTTCATTTTCTTTCTTAATAGACCTTGAAATTTCCTTCTTAATGCCAACAATTAGTCAAACTGAGGGTTCCCATTAACTGTGCAGGTTTCCTGACTAATGTCTCAGGGTGATAAATTTTAACCCTGAGCACATTTTTAGAGTGCCATAATAAGTATCTTCAATTTGGCACTATCTCTCAAACAATTTTTTTTTTTTCATTTTATGGGCTGATTTTCAAGATGAGATGAAGGATGGATATATTGAAACTGTTTACATGTCCACACAAATTTATAGAGTTTAATTTTAGCATTGACTTAAAAGAATTGTAATTAATTATAAAATTACTCAGTGTAATATGTAGACTCATATTTGGAAAAAATCTTCTAAGGCTCAGGTTAACTACAAATAATAGATAAATGCAAAAGCAAAAACGATATATTCTTCAAGAAAATTCATTACTCAAAACGATAATCCAAAACAAAATCATCCTAAATATAAGCAAAGCACAGCTCAAACATACATTTTACTACCTACATTAAATCCAAAGAACAAATAACCTTTGTTCATATATTGCACTTTTGTTAATACAGAAAAACTCTAATGGTAAAGTAGTTAAGCTATAATACTAGGCTGCTGAAATAATGTGATTCATAATCATCTACAGTCACATATAATCAAACAGCCCAGTTTACAAAATGTCTTTTTGCATCTAAAAAACACAAGTTCATTTCTTTCTTCATAATCAGTAGGATAAGAGTCTCAAGAATTCCTTAATTCAAAAGGCCCAGATAACTAGATTTTCCTGCCATTTTTGCTATGCCCCCATTACATACATATGGAAAATGAGAAATTATCTCTGCAGCAGCCCTCATGATACACAGCCAGAGTCAAAATGACATTTAATTTTATATCAAATGGTGTTAACTACATTTCATCAAAGGAGTGGAAAGATGCAAGCTGTGTTTACACAAAGACAATGGAGGGCAAACATTTGGTTACTCTCAACTCCTTTTATCTCTACAGCACATTTTGGATTATTTCTTCACCTCTTGTGCAGAGCAGTCAGGAGCAACTAGTATGGTGTATTTCTCCCTTAAACTTCAATTCTTTTTCATTTTTCCCCAAACATTCATGGATCAGGTGGGAGCTCTCTTTCAGTAAAGCAATAAATTTTTGATATTTCTAAACATGAATTAAATAATTTAGCAAAAAAAAAAATAGTAAACATGCTTATTATGAATCTGCCTGAATTTTTTTTAAGAACTAAGAATCACAGAATTTACCTTTTTCTGTCCAAAAACTTCTGCACAGTGATTCTAAAAAATACACCACAAATTAATTTTAGTTGCTGCAGTGAATCCATCAAATGTTGTAAAACTCCTAATAAAAACAAATACAGCAGGATCCCTCACAGAATCCATAGGAACTTAAAATTTCAGTATAGTGTTATTAAAGTTTATAATATAGGTGTTTCTTTCCTAATCTTTAGAGGTATAAGTGCTTTTTTTTTTTAACCCCAAAATTAGGAAGTGAATTTCAAAGTTACCAAGCTGGTTAATTGCCAAGACAGTAAATGTCCTTAAAATTTCCTAAAAAAATGAATGAAATGATGGCTTTTTTAACAATAAAATTTGTAACTCCTTAAAAAGATGGAAAGTAATTTTTGCTTAATGAATGACTATTGCTTTTATAAGACAAAAAGATTATAAGAATTATAAAATATTATGAAAAAAATCAATGTCATATAACATTCTCTTTGGCTTAAAGGAATTTGGGACAAGATATGCTTGAGCTTAATAGAAACTAACAGCCCTTTATAAATATTTTTAAAGAATGATTAAATTTCAAAACCACCTAGGAAACTCAAGTCTTATTAAATATTGATCCTTATTTCAGGACTGTGTGTTACCCATTTGGCAAATTTCACAAGAGCAAAACATTTAAACTAATTCTAAATGTAACAAGTGACTTTAGTAAATCTATAACAAAGCTCTGTTTTATTTATTCATAAAACTAGGCAAATACATCATTTTCATTCTAGTTATTCTACTAGAGTTGTAAATTAGAAAAAAAAATTATAATATTTCCCTGTTTTTCAGTCTAGACTGATTTTCAGTGTTATGCTCTCCCATTCCATCCTTTGTGAATCAGTGACCCAGAGGTTATGGTCTATTATTACCTTCATTCTTAAACCATGAGTGTGTATGTGTGTTGTGGTGGAGGGGGAGGGAAGTGTATGTGTACATGTGCATATGCACAAGGCAAGGAAATTTTTTCCTGAAAGACTCCAGTAGGTTTTTCTAAAAAAAAATTTTTTGTCATATTTCTTTTCTGAATTACAGCACTGACTTGTTTGCTTTTTAGGTAAATCTAACTTCATATAAATATATTTCTAACTTCATAAATTGACTATATTATGATTAGCTTATCAGAAAGATAAATCCTTATACCCTCTTTGGAAGATAACCACCTTTATAATAGACTTAGGAATGGAAATATTTGTTTACAAGTATCATGCTTTGCTAATTTTTTTTTATAACATTGATTTGGAAAGAGTATGGGTCCCACAAAAATGGTGAAAATAATAATTTTGTCTTGCCATTTTGCAACTATATTTAAAGTTTAAAGATGTGTGTTTTTATAAGTATTCATTCAATCAAGTAACATCACATTATTATTATATATCATTCTTCAAATAAACAAAGAAGATAAAACATACAGAACACATGAGCCTTACTCAGGAAGAACTTACAATGTCTAAAATCTAGAGAGTGAAGATTTTCAAATGTTCAATAATATCTGTTTTCACAGTGAACATAGGTATGGATTATTTTAAAAGAAGGTGGGAGATGACTTTTTCGTCAAGTGGAATTTGCCTACTGAATTAACAAAGGAGCTCAAATTAAAACAAATTGACCCTTTGTTTCATTAAGTATGGTCCTAACTGATAAATTCACATGGAAAATCTTTCAGTATTTTAACACACCAAATTAGAGGAAATACACTTGCTTATAAACTTCAGTTAGAAAGTCACCCAATTACAAGTTTAAGGAACTGCATACTAATCAGCATAGACCATCAATCTATTATTAATTTTATTTGTTAGGCTTGGGTATTCCATATATGAAAATGACAACTCACTAAAGACAAGTGGGATTGGGGTAACTTTTGAAAGGTACACTGTTTTAAAATAAATTATATTGTGAACAATTAATCTTATTTCCATGAAACTGGGGCTAAATGGATGCATCGTTCAGAGCCATAGTAACAGAGAAATTTTGTTCCTTTGAGTGTTCTATATTTATTGAGACACAAGCTATTTTGAACCACTAGGTCATAAAGTAGTGATCTATCCTGTGTTTCAACAGATGGCATAATTGAAGAAAGGCCAAGCTCTTCATGGTAAATGGCACACAATTAGACTCAGAGATGCCTGAAAGCCATAGGAAATAAATGCAATGGCTTCTCTTTTTCTTTTATTATTATTAGTTCTCTGAATTGCTACTTTCTTTCAGAAAGAATTGGCTCTAAGCCTATTATTTTAGATCACTACACTATGAGTTGGCTTTCTGTAAGACCTGAGCTTATTTTGTTCTGATTTTCCCCTCCTAAATTAAGTTATGTCAAGTAATTATCTCTTCTGCCCTCCAAGTCGTAAATAAGTGTTTTTGGAAAAACAAACAAGGGGTGATGTGACTGACAAGAGGATAGTGGCTTCTGAAGTCAATAAGTATGGGAAATATTGCATATCACATATTTCTCACGGGGACTCAGAACCTTTCTTGAAATCAGTGAAGTCCTGTAGTAAGGACTAGGACTTAGGTTATTTAATGTGACATTTCTCCAAATTTTAAAAATAAGAAATCATTTTTGGAGGCTGTAGTTTTTTATATTTATTAGATGGTGGGAATATTGCACACAGTTCTATAAATAGGAGAGTTACCACAGATTATGCTGGAAGTAATCCCTGGGAGGAAAGCATGTTTCCTTTCCTAAGCAAATGTACTCTGACATCTTAGCTGGCTTCACTTTTGGCATTGGAAAGAAAAATGAATTGCCTTCCCAAATGACAGTGTGGATTATTAGCAACCTTACAACAGCAATAATACTATATTATAGATGTGTTCATAGATAGGTATGATGACAAACAAAAGGAACTCTGGTCTTTGGTATACAAACTAATACAGAATCTTCAAAACCAAATGTAATAGCTGTGCAGATCTATAACTGATTTTGGCGGAGAATTTGTTTTATAATAGTACCAATCTGAATTCCCTTCCCAGTTCTATTAGACACGTTGGAAGCAGCAAAAAGGCAAAATTCTCTATTCTCATTTTCTTAAATGATAGAGAAGCAATCTCTCAGATTTCTTTATTAATAAAAAAGTCAGTTGGCTCCTTAGCATATCATATTTATACATAAAGGTGACGAACTAAGTCTTCCTGCCAAATATCACTATTGAAATGCTAGCATTAAAAATGCATTTATTTGTTATCATGCTGCTTTTAGATTTTTTAAATACCCCACCTTTTGCCAAAAAAAAAAAAAAAAAAGAAAAAAATACATATTGGGTTAAGCCACCATGTCACTTTTGTACTATTTAGCTTGAGGGTTTTTCTTTTTTTTTCTTTCTGTGGCTTAGTTAAAAATGGCCACAATGTAGAGATTTAAATGGAGTTTATGAAGTGGAAGCACAAAGGGAACAGAATTAAATTTTAGAGTATCAGTTACGGTACAATAGTAGAACAAGCTAGGAGAAGGGGGCAAATTTAATTGTGTTAAAAAAAAATTTTTTTAAAGTATGTGCTTACTTCAACACAGGAATGGAATGGGGAAACATAACAAGATAACATATATCTGTAATCCCTGGAAAAACAACAAAATTGATGTCAAAAAATGTCACAGAAAGTTGGGGAAGATAAATACTGATAATCTCCCATCAAGTACCCAGTTGTGCAGCTAAAATGCATTAGTTTTAAAGTCCCTCTGATCTGGCTTTGTGTTTTGACTCTGCTTCTGAGCAAGGTACTCCTAGGTAAAGTGCTTTTTAATCTTCAGATTCTTTATTTGGAAAGTAGGGATTTTAAAAAATGATCTACCAGATATAAATATTTTGAAAATTATGTAAAAATATTATGCAATAGAGAACCACTCTTAATGGTTAAAAGCCTTCTGAAAGTTCATAATGTAGTAACCTCATATAGGCATTTTAAGTGCTCTGATACATTTAATATTAATGACATTACTATGAAGTAGATGCTATCATTGTTGTTTGTGTTCTACAAATGAAAGAATCAGGGAGCTATAAGGTTAATAACTTGGTCAAGTTCACACAGCTAGCCAGAGCTAGGATTAGAATTGATACAGTCTAATTCTAGACATGAGGCTATAAATTACTGCAATAATTCTTATCAAACATAACTAATTTATTGTTAGACCTCTTCAATCATTATTTTACCCCTGGCCTATTTTGTACACATTTAAAATTACATTATGATAAAATTCCCTGGCATAATATAAAATATCCATATATTGAATGAAAAAAGCTTAGATACATATCCCATATAATTTGGAAAATTTTATGTAATATGTATAATGCAAAATATTTTTGTATATTTCAATGAATCTATAATAAAGCTTCTATCTGAGCTTTATTAGAGGAATTTAATCTAGTCCTGTGAATGACAAACCACCTCCCACAGGACAGATCAGTTCTGCTGCCTATTTTTATGCCACTTGTGAGCTAAGAATGGTTGTTGCATTTTTAAATGGTTGAAAAAAAACAAAGGACAATATTTTGTGACAAGTAAAAATTATATAAGATTTAAACCTCAGTGAGTGCAGCACTTTCACAGCATCATCTTCCAGGATTTGAAACAGCTCAACTGGAATTCCATCACCTCCACCAGCTTTGTTCTTAGTGATGCTTTCTAAGGCCCACTTGACTTCACATTCCAAGATGTCTGGCTCTAGATTAGTGATCACATCCTCATGATTATCTGGGTCGTGAAGATCTTTTCTGTACAGTTCTTCTGTGTATTCTTGCCACCTCTTCATAATATTTTCTGCTTCTGTTAGGTCCATACAATTTCTATCCTTTGTCGAGCCCATCTTTGCATGAAATGTTCCCTTGGTATCTCCAATTCTCTTGAAGAGATCTCTAGTCTTTCCCATTCTGTTGTTTTCCTCTATCTCTTTGCATTGATTGCTGAAGAAAGCTTTCTTATCTCTTCTTGCTATTCTTTGGAACTCTGCATTCAGATGCTTATATCTTTTCTTTTCTCCTTTGCTTTTCGCCTCTCTTCTTTTCAGTGCTATTTGTAAGGCTTCTCTAGACAGCCATTTTGCTTTTTTGCATTTCTTTTCCATGGGGATGGTCTTGATCCCTGTCTCCTGTACAATGTCACGAACCTCATTCCATAGTTCATCAGGAACTCTGTCTATCAGATCTAGGCCCTTAAATCTATTTCTCACTTCCACTGTATAATCATAAGGGATTTGATTTAGGTCATACCTGAATGGTCTAACCTCTCTTCTTTTCAGTGCTATTTGTAAGGCTTCTCCAGACAGCCATTTTGCTTTTTTGCATTTCTTTTCCATGGGGATGGTCTTGATCCCTGTCTCCTGTACAATGTCACGAACCTCATTCCATAGTTCATCAGGAACTCTGTCTATCAGATCTAGGCCCTTAAATCTATTTCTCACTTCCACTGTATAATCATAAGGGATTTGATTTAGGTCATGCCTGAATGGTCTACCGGTTTTCCCTACTTTCTCAATTTAAGTCTGAATTTGGAAATAAGGAGGAGCTGTCCCACGTTGAAGGTCAGGAACTGCGGCGGTAAGAAGATACCCCTCATCCAAGCTAGGAAATTACACCTTGAAAATGCAAGTGGACAGGTATTTCTATGACTGGAATATGGGAAAATGGAGTCCTCATCTTTGAATCTGTTCATTTTTCTTTAGTGTCTATTCTACTACCAATATACTATTTGGTTAACCAAGCTGGGAGATATCCTTTGTTCCTTCTTGCTATTTGTCATCCCCTTTGGCTTAATAACTACTGAGATTGTTTCTTAGTTAGTTCTTTATTTGTCGTCTTCTTCTTTTCTTTGACCTGTATCTGAAACACCTTGTACTCTTTTGTCTGGACTATTGTACTGCTTTCTGATGTTCTTCCTATCTTGTCTTTTTGCCTTTAATTTCATACCCTTAAAAGTCATCAAGGTGTCTGAAATGTAAATCTCATCATGTCAATACACTTCTTAAAGGCCCCACCTCCCACCCCCAAGCCCTGCATGGCCTAAGCTGCAAGCACCAATGATGGGAAGATTTTTTCCTTACAGATAATTTGTCTTGAGTTCAATGTTTAAGCAGCTTGAATCTGGGTATCTTTAGTATTGTACTTGTACTCTTCAAATTTCTCACCCACATACTCTTCCTTACCCCTAATCATTGGGATTACTTAACGCCGTGAAAAAATTTGGAATCAGGATCCCTGGCTTATAGAGTCCCACCTTTCTAACCAGGCTTGAAGGCTCCTCTCCACTTGACCCTTACTTAACCTCATAACTTAGTGACTAAAAAAACAGATTGTGTTTGATTTTGCCTCAGCACGTCTTTGATCACTGACTCAGTTCAGGATTCCTCTAGGCAGAGGTACCTATCCTTTCTACCACTGTGAATATCATATGTAACATCACAGCTCTCTTTTTACCTTCAGTCTCCTCCATTAGACTGTGAGTTTTTTTGAAGATAAGGGTTGTATAATATTAACATCAGAAATCCAAGTCCCCAAAACATCTTACATATTAAAAGCTCAATTAATGCTTTTTGATACTAAACTAAAGAAGACTGCTTACAGAAGATGTCCAAGGAATTGGGCATTTAAAGTATTTAAAGTATCCAGATGATTGCTGGACACAAGGAGATGGAATTTTTCAATTTTTTCCCTTAAAAGATAGGGTATTTAACCAATGACCCAATGAGCCTAAAGCTATCAAGCAATTCTGATAAGAAAGAGCATCATACCCACCTGAGGCTCAAAGCGAGGTGCCTGTTTTTCCTTGGCTATCCTTTCTTTTTCAGAAGACTTTTCTTTACCTTTTCTTGTTGCTTTGAAAGTTCCTGAAGATTTTTGTCCCTCACTAATAGTATGGGAATCTGGACTTCCTAAGGTAGTTAATTCCTCATGTTTCTCTCCATGTGCTAGGGGAAAAAAGGAAACCAGTGAGTCATGATATAACATATCATATAGGAAAAAGGGAAGAAGTCAAAGAAAATGGTTAGTACAGACCTTTGGATTTTTTTTCCCTTTTTTTTAAACAAACAAGTAAGCAAATGAACATAATTTTTATAAAGACCTATGAGACTCACTTTTATACAATCGAGAGATAATTCACATACTATAAACTCCCCATTGAAATTATAAATCTGTAGTTTTGGTTTATTCATAAAGTTATGTAATGATCACTACTATCTAATTTATTCCTGATCTGGCTGTTCTTAGGTCCTTTTCTTGCCTAATTGCCTCGACTAATATCTTCGGTACAATGTTGAATTGATTTATTTCTGTTTTAATATGTATTAATCCCTTCCCACTGCTTATTTTGGGTTTAGTTTTTTCATTCTTTTCCAGTCTTCTAGCTCTTTTTTTTTTTTTTTAAGGTGGAAAGTTAAGTTATTGATTTGAGATCTTTGTTCATTTTAAATGCAAACATTTATAGCTATAAATTTCCCTCCTAGTACTGCTTTCACTGGGCTTCCCAGGTGGTGCTAGCGGTAAAGAACCCGCCTGCCAACGCAGGAGACATAAGAGACACAGGCTCAATCCCTGGGCAGGGAGGATCCTCTGGAAGAGGGCATGGCAACTCGCTCCAGTATTCTTGTCTGGAGAATTCCATGGACAGAGGATTCTGTTGGACTGTGGTCCGCAGAGTCACAAAGAGTTGGACACGACTGAAGTGACTTAGCACTCATGCAGGCACTGCTTTCATGGCATCTGGTACATTTTGCTATGTTGTTAATTGTTTTTCATTCATCTATAAGTACTTTTACATTTCCCTTATAGTGCACTTCATGTGGATACAAGTTACTGCCTATTATCCTTTGATTTCAGCCTGAAGGACTTCCTCTGGTGTTTCTCATAGAGCAGATTTGTTGGTAACATTTTTTTCAGTTTTTTTTTTTTTTTTTTTTTTTTTTTTTGAATTGATGGAGAAGACTCTTGAGAGTCCCTTGGACTGCAGAGAGATCCAACCAGTCCATTCTGAAGGAGATCAACCCTGGGATTTCTTTGGAAGGAATGATGCTAAAGCTGAAACCCCAGTACTTTGGCCACCTCATGCAAAGAGTTGACTCATTGGAAAAGACTCTGATGCTGGGAGGGATTGGGGGCAGGAGGAGAAGGGGACGACTGAGGATGAGATGGCTAGATGGCATCACGGACTCGATGGACGTGAGTCTGAGTGAACTCTGGGTGATGGTGATGGATAGGGAGGCCTGGCGTGCTGCGATTCATGGGGTCGCAAAGAGTCGGACATGACTGAGCGACTGAACTGAACTGAAACCTCAGTGAATAAAGTTTTTAACTCTTTCAACATACATTTTTGGAAATTTGTTTTCTCTCTTGTTTGATACACATCTAATTAAGTCCATACATGTGGACTTAGTGTCTCCTGATAACCTAGATTTTGCATCTTAGCCCATAGAGCATAAAACACTTATTAAATCTGGCCCATTACAGAAAAATTTTTTCTGACCCCTTCATTGTATTCCACAGACTCATTTTAGGTATGAAAATTGGAATTTAGGAGACTTAAGAGATTTGCCTAGCATCACAAAGCTAGTTAGAGGAGAACATAATCTAGAATCAAGGCTTTCTGATTAAGTTCCTTGCCATGGGCCCCATAAGATCCCAAAGACTTCAAACTCTGTAGCACAGTGAGGCTGTCTTGTGAGAAACCAAACAGAGCTCTCAACCAGCTTTTAACTTTCTTTTTAAAAATAAGCTGAGTATTTATGTCATGGCATCCCAACCAAACAGAAAGAACTGAAGCCATTTAGAGCCTTGTAGGAAAAGTATCCTTGTACAAGCTCTTAAATGCATATTTAAATTTCAGCAGGATGAAAATAAAATGAAAAGTAATCACAGTTTACTCAGAAGATTAAATTCAATTACACTTAAATTGTCAGGGATTAGAGACAGTTAGTGATGGTGTGCTGAAACTGTTCTATGAGGAAAACATTAAATATTTTTTACTGTGTTGTCTACTCAAAAGTTGGAGTAAATACCAAATGGGACATAGAGTTTTGAACAGCTAACAAGACCAAACCACAGAGTTGAAAGCCAAAGTAAAATAAAGTCTTCAAAACAGAGTCCAACATTTGATTAACTACCAAATAAGAAGAGCCTGATCCTGTCTTGTTTTATGATTGATTATTAAAGTTAATCTTCCTTTGCCAGAAATTTGTCCTCTTGGGGAAAAAAAAAATGTTTAGTCTTTTGTCTCTGGTAATGGATAAAATTGCTTGCTTCCTTCTCACTCAGAAATATGCTTATTAAAGCAGCAGTTTAAGTATTTCAATTTAAAGTTTACACTATCCTTTTTTACTATAGGCTGTTTAGCCTTATCTGAGCCATCTTTTTGCATTTTCAATTGATTTTCATAAATGAATATTTTGCCAAGTTTTATATAGGGTCTTCTGGTTTGAGGAGAAATGTACAGACATGAGAGATATCATACATGTTTTGTAACTTGTCTACATTAGTTATGTCTAGAACCAAGTTTACATTCAATTTTCAGTAAGTGTGCCATGAAGGTAGAATGTACCAGTTAATACAACCATAGGTTTAGTTTTTAATTCTATAAAATGGAGCCATCGATAAAAGATGAATGATGAATTCCAAGACTTTTTCTTCTCCTTAAACTCTCCCTGACCTCCATGTTTCTATGTCTAGCAGTCTACTCAGAATCTGTAAACAGGAATCTCACTCTTACCACGTTCAAAATCGAACTCTAAAACCTACAGCTGCTTCCTCTAGCCTTCTCTTCTCAATAAAAGTTACCACCATCAAGTTAGTTGATAAAGAAAACACACAGACACACCCTGGTAACTCTCATATTATTTTCCTTGGCACTCCCACATCTGCTCTGATACAATGTTCTGCTGGAGATGAAAATATACCGCACAACTCACCACTTCTTTCCACCACTACTACCACAACTGTCCAAGACACCATCATGGCTTTCCCAAGCTCTGCAACAGCAGCTTCTTGACTTCTGCTTTCCCTCTGGCAATTCATTCTCACTAAGCAAGTCAGAGGATCAGATGGTTGGATGCCATCACCAACTCAATAGACATGAATTTGAGCAAACTCTGGGAGATAGTGAAGGACAGGCAAGCCTGCAGTGCTGCAGGCAATGGGGTCGCAACAAGTCAGGCACAACTTAGCAACTGAATAACAACAATACAAGCCAAAATGGCTATATAAACTACTTGGATCATATCACTTGCCTACTTAAATCTCTCTATGTTATACTTGAAATAAAATTTAAACTCCTTGCTGTGGTTTAATAAGGCATTCTCCGCTTTCTGTCTCTCCAACTTCATATCCGCCTATGTTTAGATGGCAGTCAATCTGGCCTTCTTTCTGGTTCTCAAATATCTCATGAACACTGATAAATCAGGATATTTTGTACTTGATTTATTTGCCTGGATCTCTCTTTATCCAGCCTTCAAATGATCCTCCGTTAATATTTTCCACTTAGTTCATGCATCATGTCCTCAGAGAGAACTTTCATAACCGCCCTTAAAAAAAAAGTCAGTCTCTCCCTCATTATATTTAATTCATAGCTCTTCATTAGTCAATGGTTTACCATTATCTTTGGTTTTCTGTAATCCCCTATAGAGTGTAAATTCAGATAAGCAGAATTCTAGTCTTTTCTGTGTAGTTAAGTGCCTGGCATGCATAGGAGATCAATACATATCAAGGTAAAATTTCCATCATCTTCAGTTGTTTTTCTTCCTTTATGTTTCATTTTTCTAAATTAGGCATAATTAAGATGTATCTCCCTGACACCAATGCAGTTTTGCCTCCTTGAAATGTCTGGCGCTACATGGTACATATAGATACCACTAGCAGCTGTACTTTGAAAACTGAGCTATTGTCAATGTATGGCAAAACCAATACAATATTGTAAAGTAATTACCCTCCAAAAAATAAATAAATAAACAAATTTAAGAAAAAGAATTGAGAACAGAAATAACCGAAAGATTAAAAAGCACTATATTACTATTTCCTTGTTAAGGCATCTCAACAAATTTGGTACTGTCTTATCCTGTAAGAGTTAAGAGAATCTGGCTTGTTAAGTTGATAGTTGTGATTCCCAGATAAAGTACACATGTGAATGATCAAAATTTAAAAAAAAAATGAGCTATTACTTTTCAGCAATTGTACTAGTATCTATGAATGCATTATTATAAAAGCTATAGTCAAAATTTTTCTCAATATTTTGGACTGAAGTATCTCTTCTTAAAATATGTCATACTAGTTTAAGATACTATGAATTAAAAACCACGCACTTATAAAAGAAACTCATTCTGTTTCTAATTTTGAATTTGATTACTAATCAAGTGTATAAATTGGGCTTTCAGGGATAGAAATTTAATAGACACCAAGCTAGCTAGCCATGTGGGGATGCTGAAAAAAAGGTACTATATTGTACAAAGCTTGTGGCACGAATAGTTTCAGGCTGGCTATAAGTGATGTCATGCTTATGCAAATACTTTTAAAAAGGGCTCTGATTTGACTTTCTTCTTAATTTGGTATTATAAATTTAAAGTTATAATAGTAACATGATGTTCCTTGTAATTCATTTTTTCTGGGATTATTACCATTTCCAGCTGTTAGTTTCCTGACTTCGTCTTATTCCTGATAACATTATACCATAAGGGTGTAATACTCTCCTAGAATACTCTGCTTGCCATTTCTTAATGTCTAATTATACCAAATGCCATCTGTAACATGAAACCTGATTGTTGACCATTCTGGTGAAAAAAACAAATGCTGTCCAAAGTTTAGCTGAAAAATTTTAAATGTAACATTTTATGATCCCCACTAATAATAATAATAAAGCTAAGTTCCCTCATTAAAGCATATATTGAAACATCAGAGCACATTTAGTTATTCAGGAAACAGAGGGATTAATAGAATTCAACTCTTTGCTTTAGTAATTCCATTCCCTTTAGATTCATCTTATAATGAGTTAAGCCAATTTAGATCCATTATTCAGGAACCTTGTAAAGTTCATAACATAAATTTCCAACTCAGTAATGACAAAGCCATACTCAAACATATAGCCACCCGAAATCCAAACTGGTGTTAAATGTATCCAATTAGCAAAGTTAACTGGATTTGCCACTTTATCAGATTAGCTGCAGAAACCATTTAAATCAGCAAATAGATATTAGCAAATAATTATTATTTGATATCATTGTACATACCATACAATAAAATATTTTAGATACAGTAGTAATTTAGTCATATAGGATTACTTAAAGCATATAAAATGATTATTTTAATAAATAAAAATGCTTGGACTAAGCATGTGAATTTTACAATAATATATAGGCAGTGTCATTATTTCAAATTCACTTGCTATGTGAATATCTTATTATTTTATGTTGGTTGGTTTAGTCACTAAGTTGTGTCCAACTCTTGAGACCTTATGGAGAATTGGCCAAAAGTTCTACATCTTTACACATACTATTCAAATCAGATTAATATTATAATAATGAGCATAAATTTTTATATCATATGCAGTTTGGAAATATTAAAAAATATTGATTAATAAAATTTTACAAAAAATATCACAGAATCTGATAAGAGTCATTATTGTTATGGTAACAGTCACCCTTTCCTCTCATCCCTCTTTCCTAGGAAGCAGAGAAACTTGTTTCTCTGCACCATTGATTGACCATCTACATTTCAGGCACTTCTCATTTTTCACTATATATTGATTTTTCCTATTGATATGCTGCAGCTGAACATGCTTCCTTCCTGTATTCTTCTGTCAAGAAAAGAAATGGAGCTCGAGGCAAAGAGAATAATGCATAGAAGTTAGTAAATGCACAACTTGCCTATTGCTTTCTGCTTGTTATACCTTGGACTTGTCCACCTGGAACACATTACTAGATAACTGAAGGTTGGGTTTTACTAAATAAGAACTGGTTAGGGGAACATTAGCTTTACCATAAAAATTGTCAAGTATATGTAATGTATTAAAGCTTTTGTTATCTATATTACGTATACTGTAAATGACACAAATCAAATACCCAGAAATAGCTATTCTGTAACTCTTATGAAACAGCTATTCTGTAACTCTTATGATACTATAAAGTATTTTATTCAAATTTCTAAATTTATATTTGATTTCACAAGTAACTAACATTACTTTGGAATGAAAATCATCTGTCATTCATTTGCTAAAATAAAAACTTGTTTCCTGGTTTCTTCTTACAAGGATTAGTTAGAAAAGTCTTAGTGAACTTACAAAATTGCATACATTATTCCCATTTTACAAAAGAAGAAATGAAAATAAACCTAGCAAAGTAGTGCAAGTATCTCTTTCATTTTAGAACACTGTTTTAAGATTTTCAATTCTTTGAACAAGAGGTAAAGCTTAACGCTGCTGCTGCTACTGCTACTAAGCTGCTTCAGTCGTATCCGACTCTGTGAGACCTGACAGACCGCATGCCCACCAGGCTCCCCCGTCCCTGGGATTCTCCAGGCAAGAACACTGGAGTGGGTTTCCATTTCCTTCTCCAATGCATGTAAGTGAAAAGTGAAAGTGAAGTCACTCAGTCGTGTCTGACTCTTTGCGATCCCATGGACTGCAGCACACCAGGCTCCTCCGTCCATGGGATTTTCCAGGCAAGAGTACTGGAGTGGGTTGCCACTGCCTTCTCCAAAACTTATGTGACAATCGTAATCATCCAAATGGCCAAAATCCTATATTACTTAAAAGGTAAAAACAAAATTTTCTAGTGGCATCAAATCATTTAAAAATTATTGATGATGTACTATTATACAATTAGAATGATGTATGTATCTCATCTTTGTAGGTTGTGAACTCCTTGAGATTAGAACTGCTGTAAGAGAGCTTCAAACTTATGTGACAATCGTAATCATCCAAATGGCCAAAATCCTATATTACTTAAAAGGTAAAAACAAAATTTTCTAGTGGCATCAAATCATTTAAAAATTATTGATGATGTACTATTATACAATTAGAATGATGTATGTATCTCATCTTTGTAGGTTGTGAACTCCTTGAGATTAGAACTGCTGTAAGAGAGCTTCTACAATATTTTTCATACAAGTACCCAGTTATTGTTGCCAATTTAATAGTTACATTCTAACTCATTCAAAATTCTTTCAATTATTAGATAATTACCCTGTAAGCTTTTAAATAGAAAAAATAATTATTTTTGAGGTATTAATATAGTTTATATTTAGCAAGCAAATGGAATGAGAATAGTGATTATTTAGATATTTGAAGTCTAAACCAATAAACCGGACATTGCCAATCAATTGAGGACAAATGGTGATCCTGGGCTTTAATAAATGAAGATGATTCCTTCAATGATCCATTTCATTATAAAGCTACAATTCTTAAACACTTCATCTGTTATTATTTTAACTATTTAATTTTTTTCTGAAACTCAATAAAATTTTGATAGGCCAGAACAGAGTCGATATTGATTCAGATTTCAGGATGGGTCTGTTTGTGACATGTGCTTTCAGGAAATCGTTTAGTGGCATTTCTTTGAAACCCTCTCAACACCAAGAAAGTCCTGCATGTCTTGTATATCACTTTTTGTAATCATATTTTTGGTGACTTTAGAGTTGTAAGACAATGCTAGGAGATTAAATGAAATTTATTTAATGTAGCTGCCTTTTTTTATGGTTCTGGGCCAAATTTAAACAACACATATATCTTAGTAATCCTGAGTATGCATTTACTATACCTTTTGATATCATACACAACTCATCTTTTAAAATTTAAATAATATGTTGTATTTAGAATAGATTGAAATAATAAAGAAAATGAACCAAAAGTGAACATGTGCTAAAACTGAATTTTTGCACATTTTATATTTCCATTTTTTGGTCAAATAAGCATACAAATAAAAAAAAACTAATATTTAAAATTTAGCTATCAGAAGAGTTAAATTAGAAAACATTCTATGTAGCATTCTGCTGCTGCTGCTGCTGCTAAGTCGCTTCAGTCGTGTCTGACTCTATGCAACCCCATAGACGGAAGCCCACCGGGCTCCCCCGTCCCCCGGATTCTCCAGGCAAGAACACTGGAGTGGGTTGCCATCTCCTTCTCCAATGTATGAAAGTGAAAAGTGCAAGTGAAGTGGGTCAGTCATATCTGACTGTTAGCGACCCCATGGACCACAGCCCACCAGGCTCCTCCATCCATGGGATTTTCCAGGCAAGAGTACTGGAGTGGGGTGCCATTGCCTTCCCTTCTACCAACACATTAAAAACACACACGTTCCTATTCAAACTAGCAAATTCAACTATGTCTCTGTACNAGTCATATCTGACTGTTAGCGACCCCATGGACCACAGCCCACCAGGCTCCTCCATCCATGGGATTTTCCAGGCAAGAGTACTGGAGTGGGGTGCCATTGCCTTCCCTTCTACCAACACATTAAAAACACACACGTTCCTATTCAAACTAGCAAATTCAACTATGTCTCTGTACATGCCAGTTATATCTATCTGCAGTCCTGGAAAAAGCCAAATTAACAAACTGTCCTTGAAATCACCAATATACTTTTGACATGTATTAAAATGCCTGGCAATTTTAATTACATTTAATATAAACAAAGATAAGAAAAAGAATCTTGTTATAGAATATTAGATCAACTATTCTAACTTCCTACTCAGTAAACATGTGAGAAAGGTTAAACAATAAATTTCTATGGCAACAACTTAAATTCTAGGATATTCTTAGTTACACCAGCAGCCACAGAAGGTACTACTTTCTTTAAAGCAGTGGAACTGAACAAGATATCTTCTTTCCTCCTTTTCCATCTGGCTCAACTAAAATCTCTTTTACTTTGATGAATTATGGGATGATTTAACTGGAAACAAGATATCTTAACTAAAGCACATGGTAACTACAGATATATGAGCATTTTATGTTAAAATGAAGAGAAGAAGCTAAGTACTTCTAAATGAAAATTATATGGTATTATATACCCTGCAAACTAAAAAGTATATTTACTATATTTTAGTTTATATAATTGTGACAGTGATACTTTATCTAAATAAAACATGGTCTAAATAAATAATAAAAGTTCTTTTCTATGAAATTATGAATATCTTTTCTACCTCGATTTTTAACATATTATGTATTATAATATTTGATTGCCCTAATATTTTAGTATCAATATATTGATAATTTACATTTGACTTGAATTTATATAATTCGTGAATTCATAATGCACATTCATCTTTTTTCTTTTATGTTGTCTTCTTACACAGTCTTGGAGAACACACTAAAGTTATCTCCTTCAAATGTAGGACAATGCTTTCTGTTGCAAGACAAATTGAAAATATAAAGGGCCAACAATACGCACTGAATTAAGAAGATATGCCCAGGGTCCTTAATTTTTGTATTGTATTTATAAAAAGGATAGTATTCTTTAAGAAGTTAACAAGTAAATGTATATGACTACTCCATACACAGAGTGAGTTTTTGGTGTATGAGGATAATTGGGTTTAAATACAGTCCCACTATTTATGAGATTTGAGTTATTGCCTACTCTCCTTAAACCTCAATTTTCTCATTGGTGTAATGAAAACAGCAACATCTTATTATTCTGTGCTTGTGAGGGGTAAATTAAACAATTCTGTAAACCACTTAGTGCATGTCTGGTACACAATGACCATTCAAAAACCACTGAAGCTAATATTTAAAAAGTACTTTAAACTTTGCTTTCTATATTTTGTTTTAATTAGTATGAAGGAAAGCTTAGGTCCCAGCACACACCTTCTACCAGAAGTTCTATTTTTCTGACTTAAACTAATGTATCAGTTTAAAAATTACCATCATGCCTCACTAGGTGACTTTCAAGGGTCACTTTCCACTAAAAACATAGCACACCTGCCATCTTTTCCTTTCCTTTTTAAGGTCATAGAATCCTTGAATATATAACTCATTCTCTCTCCCAACTTTTTCATCAACAGTAAATCTGTTGATTGCCTACCAGGAACCCAGTTGTCTTTCCATAAAAGAATTAAGGTCTTGACATGAAAAAATGATTAAATAAATAAATAACAACCCATAATATTTGTCAAAGAATAGTAAGTTACATTCACACTACTATGAAATGCATTCCACAAACAAAAGAATCAAGAGAGAAAATGATGAATGGCCTTAGGAATAGTCATGGTTTATAATAAAGATTTTATTTAAAAAGCGTTAAAATAAATAATACATACTCTAGAACATCACTGTTCTGGGAAATTTCTTCTCTTTAGAATATGAGTTCTAGAAGGCAAATCTTACAACTCCTCTGGGGGCTTTCATTGGCTGATTTACAATCCTACAGTTGTGTGTGTGTGTGTGTGTTTTAATCTGTGGTCTGCAGTCTTTTAACATACTTCTCAAAGGTGGATATGTGGTGGAATGCAGACCCCATCAACACTGTGGTTTTATTTGCTGTTTTGTCCCCTAACTGCTGATAAAATAGACTGCTTAGAAATCCCAGAGGATTATGACTGAGGCCAGAGTTACACTGGCTCATAAAATTCAAACAGTTCAATGCTTTTCTTGTTAATTACTGGGCCACAACCAGAAATCCGAATGATGGCAGAGAAACACTTCTTTAGGATAATGATTGATTTCCATAAAGATGAGTGCTTTAACAAATTTCAATATGCAGTTGCTGGGGCGGACAGGGTGGGTGGGCACTAATTAGTTTTACCGTTTTCAGCAGATGTTGAATTCAAAATGCCAGCAGCATCTCAAATGCCAGTCATTAGGGCTGTCTTTCATCAAAGAGTGCTGACCAATGAAACCTCCACTGTTTAATGAGACCGATCTAGACAGTCAATTAAATCAAATCTCTACTAACATCCTTAACGTATCTGCAGTGTGTGCAGCAGCAGCAGCAGCAGCAGCAGCAGCCAGGGATTTCCAGTATTAATAAAGGGATTCACTGCCGCATAAGGATGGGGGGAAAAGGGAGGGGGAGGGGGCGTGTCGGGGAAAGACCTTACTTAACCACAGGGGAAAGCTGGAAAAGTCCCGGCGGGGATGGAGGGGGAGGCTGTCTCTTATACACATCTAGATGTGTATAAGAGACAGCANAGGCTGACTGACAGTTAGCTCTCTGCCGTCTTTGCCCGCCCAAAGCTGTCGTGCAGTCAAGTAAGGTCTTAGGAACTTCTTTCTTATAGTTATAACTTTACTTCTCTATTTTAGCCGTGCTGGCTCTTGGTGGCTGCAAGGCCTGGGGCGCAGGGGTTTCTCTTGTCACAGAGCTCGGGCTCTAGGCACACAGGCTCCAGTGGTTGCAGCTTGCAGGCTCAGTAGTTGTGGCCCAAGGGCTTAGTTGCTCCATGGCATGTGTGATCTTCCTGGATCAGGGCTCAAACCCATGTCCCCTGCATTGGCAGGTGGATTCTTTACCATCTAGCCACCAGGGAAGCCCTCTTGTGAACTTCTTAAGCTCAAAAAAGGCAATGAGGTTGTTAATGGAAACAAAGCATGAAGCTGATCATCAAAAAATGGTTAATAATGACTACATTCTTTTTTTTTTTTTGAGAAATGCTTCATATTTACATCAAAAGGGTATCTCTCTCAAAAGTTCTAGACATCCAGTTTATCCCAAAGAGTCTGATAAAAAAAACAAAGTGCAAACTCAATGCCGTTGGTCCTTGAACCACACGGGTTTGAACTGGGGAGGGTCCACTTATACACAGATTTTTTTTTTAGTAGTAGATACTACAATACACGGTCTGCAGTTTGTTGAGTCCCTAGCTGCAGGATTGTGTGTCCAGAGGAACTGTGGGTATGTACGGCGGTGTGGGGTTGACTGTAATTTATACTTGGATTTCCCACTGCTCTGAAGGTCAGTGCCTGCTAACCCCCACAGTGTTCACATTTCAGCTGTGTTCCAGTTTTCTCATCCTGGCGAGCCATGGACTATTTCACCTCTCTGAATAATGCAAAAGCTCAGTATAAGCACACATTCGACCCTCATAACAAAACTGCTAATTTTATTTATGTGGACCTCCATTTACCTTAACAAGTACTTAATTAAGCCAAAGCAATGACAATGTATTTAAGAATCTAAAAACAAGATTTGCCTTTAGAAATTGAAATGTGGTGATCCATCTGAGATAAACAACTGTGAATTCTTTTATACAGAGTGTAGACTTTTTTCACCCTCCAATGTGCTCCAGGATATATCCTGCTTTTCTTAAAGGAAATTATGTTCCCTAGATTAAGATAATAATAGTAATGAAATAATAGACTGTTATATTTGTAATCAGTAATTATGTAGTCATAAGTGGCCAGTATCTAGGGAACAAGCAATTATATGAGCTATGATTGCTAAAGAAGTAATTAGGATAAAAGATAAACCCTCCTAGTTGTACCCTTTTTTCCCTCTTAAGACTGGCACTTCTATAACACAGCTCCTAATCCATAGAGAATATTGGGGTGGGTCTGAGAGAATGTGTGTGTGTCATGCCCAGCGTAGTACCTGTCTCTTATACACATCTAGATGTGTATAAGAGACAGAGGATGGGGGGAAAAGGGAGGGGGAGGGGGCGTGTCGGGGAAAGACCTTACTTAACCACAGGGGAAAGCTGGAAAAGTCCCGGCGGGGATGGAGGGGGAGGGGAGCTGCTAAAGGGCAAAAAGCTGAGAGGATTAAAGAGAGAGCCTTAATGTAGCTCTTAAAGGGATCCACTCCCAACCACCCCCATCCCGCATCCGTTCCACCGCAAATCCAATTTACCATGTTGCAAATACGAAGCTGGAAAAATGTAAGGACCCAGAGTTGAAAACATTTCCACTTTAATACTGAAAAAATATGCCATTATAAAATCCTCGAATAGAATTAGTAAGTTCCACGTGCTTCCTCGGTTCTTTTTTCCTACTTTTATAAGTAAGATTTACACCAGCACAGAATTGCTACCATAGGATCGCAGCCTAAGCACTAGAGTGACATTAATTGGTCATGCTTAACTGCCTCAAAATCTTTTTTTTTTTTAATAATTACACTGATACTATAATAGAAATCATGGGTACTTATTTTACATTCAGATGGAAGGCATTATTGGATATGTATAGAAAAATATTCCCCCTCCAAAAGAAAAATCACCATCAAAATAAAAGAAAACCCAAAACAACCCATAAAAACTTTGCTCAACAAAATACATTTTTAACTCATAAAATGGACTGATGACTAGCCATGCAAATATCCTAAATAAAACCTTTACATTTGTTGCTGTTGTTGTCACAGTAAACGTAACGCTCTGAACTGCCTACCGATCACAAATAATGGCGAAATGGCACTTTCTGATTATGCTGTATTTTTGTTTATAGAAAGTTTGATATGATGGGACTTATCAGGTAAGAGGGTGGGTGCTGTGAACGTGACGGGGTCCCCAGTCGCTGGGAGGGCAGCGTCCCTGGAGCGCGTGGATTCCATGCGAGCCATGCAGCACTTTTTGTCAGAAGTCAAAGTTACTTATTTACAATACATTCATGCCTTCGTGCAACCGCTCATCCCTCCGTAGCCAACAGGGAGCCATCGCGCCCCCACCTTCTCACGGGGCTAATCCACAGGGGGAAAAATAGATAATCTATCTCTCTATATAGATGTAGGTATATGTATATATGTATAGGACCGCGGCAGCCATCCCCTCCAGCCCCTCCCCCGCGGGGAGGGGCACCGTCTCAGCTCTGAGCAGGGCTCCTGCTGGGCTTTGTCAAAAGGGGCTGCAGCAAAGAGCGATTTGGCAGCGCTCTGCCAGCTCACCACAGTCTGCTCTTTGTTTCCCGAAGGGAACTAAAGGGGTCAGACCCTCTGCGTCGAGCGAGTCCATAGTTATTTATTTACTTTTGTCCATCAAGCCTCGGGGCGCGCTGAACTTGGATGTGGGCTCCTCCGACCTACCCCACCCCCAGGGATGCTGGCAGAGTGGGGCCGCGGAGGGGCATCTCCATCCTTCCCCTCCTCCTCTCGCTTCTGCTTTACCCAGGCTGGGTGTCTTAGTCTGAGAGCGAGTGGGAGCCACAGTCGTACACTCTGTGGGCCCCATCTGCGTTGTAAGGCCCATTGTGCCAGTAGGAAGAGTCACAGACTGTCTGTAGGGAATTAATCTCGGACGCCGAGGAGTTGGCGTCCCTTCTCTTGGACCGCTTTCGATTCCTCAGGATAAACACGAGCATGCCCACCACAGTGAAGGCGGAGGTGACAAACACCAGCAGCAGTCCTGGGACCAACACGGAGATGGACACCCTGCTGGTGTCTAAGTAGGAGTTGGAGTGCGTCCCGGTCTCCGCCAACCCAGTGCTGTTTTTACTGTGCGAAGTTAACGTGGGCGAGATTCTCGCGTACAGCTGGGGGCAGATCTCGTCATTGGAGAGGAGCATGAAATCCTTCCTAAAGAAGTTCACCGGCGTCTCACACTTGAGGTCGCTCATCAGCACTTCGGAACCCAGGCGTTCTGCCCATTGCTTGAAAGGCACAATGGTACAGGAGCACTCCCAGGGGTTTCCGTGCAGGTCTATCTGGATGATAGAGGTTAACTGGTCCAGCACCCCGGCCACTGGAAGGTACATGAAGTAATTGTTGTGCAGGCTGAGTTTAGACAGCGAGACCCCAGCAAACACGTCCACGGGTAGGGACCTCAGCAAGTTGTTGTTGAGAATGAGAATCCTTAGTTTGGGCATGGCGTTGAAGGTGCCGGGAAGGATGAGCTGGATCGCGTTGTACTCCACATTCAGGTACTCGAGGTTTTGCAGCCCAGCGAATTTCTCCCGGGACAGCGTGTCCAGGTAGTTGCTGTCCATATACAGCCACCGGAGGTCTAAAAGGTTCTTAAAAGTGTTGTTCTCTACGGTGGCGATGTTGTTGTTCCCCAGATCCAACAGAATGAGGTTCTTGTAATCCACAAAGTGCGATTTTCGGATGCTGTGGATCTTGTTGTCTCGCAGGAAGAGCTCCTGCACGTTGGAGAGCTTGGGCTTCAAATCAGCCAAGCTGCTCACGTTCCGGTTGTTGCAGTTCATCTTTAAACCCGACCCAGGGATGTGGTCGCAGCTGCAGCCCCCAGGACAGGGCAAGTCGTTGGCTGGGGGTTTATTTCTGGAGCTGCCGGTCCCTAACGCTGCCGTGGGTCTGATTTTGATCTGCCAGTTGCCTGGGATCTTTGTACCTCCATTTGGAGCCGACCCTGGGGTAGCATGATCTTCTTGCCCATTTGTCTTCAAGGGAGTTGGCAGGGGGCCAGGGGGAAAGGTCTCTTCTTGGGCAGGGGGAGCCGGGAGACTAGAATCCACTCTGTGTTTCAAAGGACACAAGTCCTGTTCAGTGGTTTCATTGAGGTCTTTGCCCTGCAGTCTGGTGGGGGCTTCACAGACCACTCGGCCGATCAGGGCATTTTTGGGAATGTTTTCCAGCCATTCTTTCAGGGAGAGCAGATCACAGGTGCAGTCCCATGGGTTATCCTCTAGCAGGATCTCAGCAATGCCAGGGATTTGCTCCAAGACCTCTTCGTAGGGCAGTGTTTTCAGCCTGTTTCCCCGGAGGTCCAGGTGGGTGATGGGCACATACTGGAACACGTTGGCAGGTAGGGTGCTGATGAGATTGTCATTTAAAATGAGTACCTCCAGCTTGTTCAAGTCCTGGAAGGCCCCTGGGTCTATATCCCGTAATAGATTAAAATCAGCCTGGAGGTATTCCAGATCGTCCAGCCCCAGAAAAGTCTGCTTTCGAAAAGACTTGATCTTGTTGTTGTTAATGTGCAGCCTTTTCACCAGCTGCAGTCCCAGAAAAGCCCCAGGAACGATTTCATGCAAGCCATTGTTTTCCATGTGCAAACTAACCGCATTATAAAAGTTAGCGAACTCATTAGGGAAAAGTCGAGTGAGGGAATTGCCATGCAGAAATAGATGGTAAAACTGGGAAGTCGGGGCGGTGAAACGCTGCAGACTTGTGAAGCCCTTTTTTTCACAGTCTACGTGTAGGTCCCCTTCTATCTCATTGCAGGAGCAGATCTTCTCTTTGCAAACGTCCCCTGTAACGTTTCCAGCGGCAAAACAAAGAGACGTCTCCAGCAACAGAATCCAAAGCAGCATTTTTAAAGCGAGCAATTCATCCCCGATCTCATCACAAAGTAACAGCGACCATCCTGCTCGCCACAGACACAATTCAAGTTCATTTAGTGCTCCAATGTCCGAACCCAGAGAAGGAGAAGAAAAGGGTTTGGGGGGGTGGGGGTGGATTCTTTCCTCCCTAACCCCCCCGCACTGCAACAACCCAGGCGCCAGTCAATAATTATATCTACAAACTATCCAGGCACAGTAGTGCAAGGCAAGCAAAAAGAAAAAGAAAAAAAAAAGTAGAACCAATAACCCCACTCCCTTTCAACCCTTTAAAGATAACGAAAAAGAAGTTAAATATGTACATATAAATTAAAAATACACCCTTACAGAATCTTGCCTAGTTCCTCACTAATCAGAAAGGCAACAATGCTGGTAATTAGAAGCAAGTGCATGTTAGAGAAACAAGCAGAGGGTTTGCAGCGTAGTACAGGCGCACTGCCTGTGCATGGCTGTGCGTCGGACTGACCTTGCCTCTCTGATACAAAGAAGGGTTTTCAGTGGCTTCTGTTGTTGAGGCTGCTTGATGGAGTTCCTGCCGTGGCTGCGGGTTGCCCAGGAGTCCCCCCGAGGTGCTGTCCAGTCCCCCCGGTGCTGAAATCACGCCGGACCGAAGGACTCACGCTGCCGAACCAATGGCGCTGGAAATTTTCCGCAATCGCTGCGTTTTGTGGCTGTCCATCCTTCCCTTTCCTCCCCTTCGGTCCTCTTCAGCCTTTTTTTTTTTTTCTTGGACTCTGGCTCTCTCTCGGTTACTAGCTCTTCTTTTCTTGTTCTCCTTCTCTTTCTTCTGCTCTTTCGGAATTACGT
>SJYX01023343.1:29216-54296 GCA_006410675.1 Oreotragus oreotragus | reverse complement strand
AAAAAAAAAAAAAAATCAATCCACGTACAGGGCAAGCGTTAAAAATGTGGGCATTAAAGGCTGGCGATTCACAAAGATGCTGATTTTAAAAGGATTATTTAATTCTTTTTGCGTGGTGAAAACTTTACCCTTTCCTTTCCTTAATGAACTCACAGCCCCCACTAGCTCCGGCGTTTGGAAAGAGTGCTTTTAAAACATTTATTTCCCGATGGCTTGAATAAAATTAGTGTCAGGGTGTCAAGCGAACAGCAATTTGAGGTAATTATACTGCACGCCATTTTCATCGGTGCTTTAAATGCATTTCTTCCCTCTCTGCAGTACAATGTTTTATGCTATTTGATGTCTTTGAGACACTCCCCCCCCGCCTTTTTTTTTCTTTTAGCATATTGAAAGTGGCTATTTGGAACATACATTCATATCATATATATTTTACATTATAAAATTGGGTATGCTTTTTTTTTTTTTTTTGCTGTGAGATACGTAATTTAGGCACATACTTTTTAAAACTTGTTATAGAATTTTAGTTGATTTGGTCTTTGAGAGTTAGGTTTTTCTGATATTTCCTGAATGTTACTTAAGTCTACAGGGTGAAAACACAATGTACACTTGCATCTTTGATTCCAGACCCAAAAGCATTCACTGAGAACCGGAAAAGCAGGGAGGAGGCAGGGAAAAATCCCAGTATGATTCGTGAGTGCTCTTAAAAACCCACTGGCAGACTGATGCATGCACACCACACACACACACACACACTCCCTCAATCTCTCAAACACACAAAGTTTCTTCATCCATTTGGAGGAATTTAAAATGCATACAAGTAAATAACCAGTTGCATTTTGCTAGAGGGAGATAGAAATCTCCAGTCTCAAAGCCCTTTGCAAACATTATTCAGGTACTGGCCAGTTCCTCTTTGCTGGGTCAATGGTGCTGCCCAGGCAATGTACTCAGGGTTTGCCTAAGGAAGGAATCCATAGGTTCTTCAAACTTAGACAGAGCTTATAAAAACCAATTTCTACTAACATCTGGGAGGGGGGAGAATATGAAATGCAGCTTCTCTCTGAAGGCTGTTTTGCTGACTTACCAGAGTCAACACCTTTCTCATCAACACTTCTAAAAATTGTGTGTATTGTTTTAATGTTTGGAATTTACAGGACTTAAAAAAATGTTGTTTGGTTCTTTCTTCAGTCTAAGCAGGAATACTATGTTCATGTCAGTTTCCATTTTAAATAGGTCTTACACAAGTTGGACAGCTGTTACAAGTCTCTAATAAGCTGCATAAAAGATCAGATATTCAAGGATCATGCATTTGAAAAAGGCTAAAGCGTGAAAGTTTGGGGGGGAGGAAAGGGGTTGGGAAAATTCAAGGAAATGTAGAGGAGATTTCTTACACCAGGACCAGAAGGTGATAATTGGGGAGGGACAGTTATCATATCTATATATAATATTTTCATATAATCAAATGTGTTGTTATATTCTTGTGAAACTCAGTGGGGAGTCATGGATGAAGGTTCAGCTCTGTATAGTGTATATGTGTGATTGTGTGTGTGTGTATGTGTTGAGAGAGAGGAGACAGAAAGAGAAAGAGGGAGAGACTCAAAGGCCTTTTTTCAGACAATCTATTATGCTTCTAAAAACAATCCTGTTCTTATTTAACTTAACCTACTACCACTTGCAGGAACAAGGAAAAGAGCTTAATCAATGCGAAACCTTTTCTCAAAAATAATGCTATGCAGTTGAGCACTACAGATGGGGTGGAGGATATTGCTTTCTTTGTAAGAGGGCTCAGATCTGAAACTTCTTGGCCCCAGAAACCACCCTAAGAGAGGAGGGCAGAGTCCTGCAATATCTGTGGCAAGACTCTGAAGGAGACAGGAAAATGCTGGCTGTTTAGGAAGAAAAATATTGATGATAATCATCTAAAAATCACACTTTAACGCTTAATTGGTTACTTATTTATTAACTTGTTGAGTAAATACTTTATGCGAAGAAGCTGAAAGGATGTATTTAAATGAACAGTGTTGGGATAATAAGCAACTGATATTCAGAATCTACCCCCTCCCCTACCCATTAAACTCTGTATCTTTCTTTCCTGATTGCTTCTTTCCTCTCTGGATTTTTTGCCTCTCGAAACACCAATCACATTGGAAAATTTATGGATAGGATTTTCCTGTTTCAGTATACTACACAATTTTTGTCCAAGTCCACCATCTTCAAACAGCTTTTTTTTTTAAACCTCTGACTGTGTGGGACAGCCCAATATGTGCATGCTCAGTTGTGTCTGACTCTTTGTCACCCCATGGACTGTAACCCACCAGGCTCTTCTGCCCATAGGATTTTTCCAGGCAGTAATACTGGAGTGGATTGCCATTTCTTCCGCCAGGGGATCTTCCCCACCCAGGGATCAAACCCTCATCTCCTGTGTCTCCTGCATTGGCATGTGGATTCTTTACCACTGAGCCACCTATCACCTCTATGAACATATCCACTACCAAATTTGTAAGCAGAGAATAGTCACACGCATATAGATCAATGGAAAATGCACCCTTGTTAATGAGTTGGTAAAAGTCTTCATAATTATTTTTATAATAAATATATTTCAGAGAAATAAAGCAGCCAAGAAAAGTACACCCACCTCTCTGGAAGGATAACTCTTCAAGTATAACAACAGTATATTTCTTGGTGCGTAGTTAAAAAAAAAAATTAGGAAATGTGTATGTAATCTAAACATTTCTAATGCCTTAGGGGAACATTTCTTAGACATGAACTCTTCATAAAAGGGTTCTATGATATCTATTGGAGTTCAAGTGAACTACTTTAATTGCTTTGCCTCTTATGACAGATGATCTCAGGAGCCAGAGATAAAGGACACTCCAGATAATGATGAGAATTGATAATATTTGGTCAGGACTATAGTTTCATTTTTATGCTGTGGCCAAAAGTACTTCAATTGCATCATTAAATGTTCTTTTCTTTTTCTTATTCTTCCTCAAATAGGTTCATCTCTCAAGTGACACGAGTATGATGTAAACATCACAAAGTCATTAACGGAAAGGGGCTATCTGTTAAGGATCTCTTTTTTTTGCAAATGACATCAAATTTCCAGACACTTTCATATGTGCACTGCATATTTAAGACAAAAAAGTAGAATTTATAGCAAACATTAATTTTATATCCTTTTATTCCCCAGTATATAATCCTTACAATAATTTTTAAAGTATTCCATTTGATTTTTAATTATAAAAGTAATATTTTTAAGAAATACAAAATTATACAGAAGTTCATCTTTAATTTTTCCTATCCACACTACTTTTTATTCCAGAGGGAAATACTGATAATTTATTCATGTATAGTGATATCATTCTCCTATTTTGTAAGTGTAGAAGCTGAAACTGAGGTATATTTGAGTTATATACCGAGATTAAATAACATCTGTTGACACTGGCAAAGATAACAAAGCTACACCCTCATGAGTCAAATTTTTACTCTCAATCCTAAATCTCTATCTATTCTAAATATGCAATGCTGTTACCTTAGTTCAGCTCTCCTTGAGTCAGTTTCCTTATTACTAAATTAAATCTTTGGAGCTTGCAGATTTTTGGTCTCTTGAAGCACTTTTTTTCTCAATCCAATTCTCTAAAAAATTATTTCAGTAAAGGTCTAGTGTCTCATTATTCCTTACACTTTTCATATTTGGATTTAGGATATTTTGTTCACGTATTTGCATATTCACTAGGGCTTGAGGCCAAGAATAAATCTAAGAGCCACTGTAAACAGAACTCACTAGTTCTGTGTTTAATCTACACTATGCTTTCCTAAGGTTCATAAGACAAAGGAGTTATTGGAATTCTTGTTTCTGGGAACAACTGTAAAAACTAAGAGACAAGGAAATAAATCAATTATACCTACAAACTAATATGTTTAGAATGTAAGAGTTCCCATTTCTCCATATCTTCTTTTTACATGTAAATAATATTCTAGGAGTGGAGTGCCCAGATAATTATTACATTATATGACTTCTGAAAGGCAAAACAGTAAAATATTTTAAAAATATTTCTTTTATAGTAAGTTGATTTTCAAAATGTACTTACTGTATCATCAAATAAACAGTAAACTTAGTAGGACATATCAAGGTACTTTTCCCATTTTTACATTATGTCCTGAAGTATCATTTTCTCATATTCATATCATTTTAAGTTTATATTGTCTGTGTCTTAATTTCAATCATCTTGGAGTTGAAACTGATTTCCCACAAAGTCTCATGGAAGTCACTCTTTTGGACCTACTGGGGAGAACACTGATCAAAAATACAAGTTTGTAAGTAAGAAAATCTTTTTTTTTTTTCATTTTATTATAACATGAATTAGGCAATTAAAGTTTTTTGTTACTCATATGTATGCACTATGCTACACTATACTATACTGAACTAAGGACATACAGTTGTACAGTTGTTTATTATTTTAATTGGTATTTAAGTACATACTCTTAAGAACGTATTCTATTCTTTAAAAAATATCCTACCAGACTTTGCAGATAATCACTTACAAAAAATAGCTCTGTTTTTGTTTCCTACAGCACATGTATTAAAAATTTTAAGATAAAAGAAACATATATTACTTGTTTAGATTTTGGAAAAATGTTGAGAGCAACAACACAGCAAAATTAAAATCAGAGTTGCAGCATTCAGAAATTAATATGGTGACCATACAGCTATATATTTTGTAACATACTTTTTGCACTTAATATTTATTTCTGAAAATATTCAGTGTTAATAAACATCCATTACTATATTACATTAGGGGCTGAATTTGCTTGCATGATGTAACATAATTCATTGAAATAATTCTACATTGTTGGATATTTAGTTCTTTCTAAAGATTTTGCTCTCATACATGACGTTGCAAAGAACAACCTTGTACATAAGTCATTGTAAACATCATCATTTATCTTCTCATTACAGATCCCTAGCAGTTGGATTGCCAGGTCAAAGTCTAGGAAAAAGATGATGCAAATTGACAAATTGCCTGCACAACATTTTTGCCAGTTTATACACCATGAGCAGTAGATGAAATTTGCCATTTCTCTAAACCCCTACCACTATTATTTATTATCATTTAAAATATTTCTCACTAGTTCAGGATTTTTTAAGTGAAGCCAATGCTGACCTTACTACTTGAACAAATTCATTTTCATTTCTAATTGTTTATAGAGTATATCAATTGCCATCTTCATTCCTGTTCAACATTTAAGATATAATTTTTACTTAACATCAGTTCTGCGAGTCCTTTCCATACCAAGTTGTTTATGCATCTCACTCCCTTCCACCTTAATACCCAATAGAATGGCTACTAAATTGTGTTTTTTAAAAAATTATTTATTTTGAGGCACTGATTTCTCACCAGAGTGTAACATTCTTGAGGGCAGAAGTCAAATCTTTTCATCTTTTTATATCTGTCACTTAGCAGAGTACTGGGCATATTATATGGTTTAAAAAGAATCAAACACAACTGCAACTGAACAACAATGCGTAATCCAACAGCAATAAATTGAATGGAGCAGACCATAGGAATTAGAAAGCTCAGAGACAGGATTAATTCACAAATAAGGAACTTGGAAAAGAGATACAATCTATGAATTATTTAGGTAGACTTTTAGGTTTCATGTTTTCTATGCATTATGTGCAATAGATATATTTTCTCATGCATATATTTATAAAATTCCTTTTTTCTCCAGAAAATGAGTTTCTAACTTACATTTTGTGTATCCCTTAAGAGTTAGTACAGTACCATGCACCTGGTTGACAACCAACGAATGTGTAATGATGCTAATAATAGGGATGAATTGGTACTTTTGCAAGAGAAAGTAGATTGTGACATTGACTGTTGTGAATTTAAAAGACCTGAAAATAAGAAAGTCTGAAGGCAATGGCAACCCACTCCAGTACTCTTGCCTGGAAAATCCCATGGACCGGAGGAGCCTGGTAGGCTGCAGTCCATGGGATCACAAAGAGTTGGACATGACTGAGCGACTTCACTTTCACTTTTCACTTTCATGCATTGGAGAAGGAAATGGCAACCCACTCCAGTGTTCTTGCCCGGAGAATCCCAGGGACAGGGGAGCCTGGTAGGCTGCTGTCTATGGGGTTGCACAGAGTTGGACATGACTGAAGTGACTTAGCAACGACCCAGAGAGTTTACCTCTTCAGCTTATTGATTGGACTTTTAAAACGCATAAAACCAAAAATGTTACTTCGTGTTTTGGGTGTGCTCAGTCATGTCCAACTCTTTGTGGCACCACAGACTATAGCCCATCAGGCTCCTCTCTAAGTGGGATTTTCCAGGCAAGAGTACTGGAAAGGGGTGCCATTTCATTTTCCAAGGGATCTTCCCCACTCTGGGATTTAGCCTACTTTTGTGTCTCCTGCACTGGCAGGTGTATTCTTTAACACTAGTGCCGCCTGCAAAGCCCAGTCTTTCAGGAGCTGTGACAAATTTTCAAAGAGGCTTAACTGTTTTCCTTCTTTTTTTTCTTTGATAAAATTATGAATTAAAAATCTCTGTTCACTAGTTACATTATTATCTTTATCATGTATCAATGTCTCCTGTGGGTCTTATTTTAGGCCAAAATTTGACTCTTTGTGATGTGAGTGTTCATGAGATTTCAAAATAATACAACAATTAAAAAATTTACTATACCAGTATTCTGTTTCAATAGTTTTCAAAAAAGGTAGATGTTGATATCAATTATTTATGTTTGCATGCACACAGAAGCTGCACACATTCATACACTGTAGGCATTATATGTCATATAATATTTACCGTGTGTAAGATACCAGAATATAAAAAGATGGCCAATGCCACCATTTGCATTTTCATTCTTGTTTCTTGAATATGCAATGTTTTGATCAGGAGGAATAAATCTCCTTATCACATGCACTATTGCAGGCCAGGTAGAGTGATATATTTAACAGAGGTGGATTGGTTTTTGTGATGGCCATTAAATCACCACATGTAGATGGCTAATGTCTAATCGGCTGATGTAAAAGGTCAACACCATCTCTTTTAGATTTTTGCACAAGCACTATGTACTAGCATATAATTTTTATTTCAACATCATGAAAAATGGAAATCCTATCGGGCATTTTGAATTATCCAAGGAAAAAGATTAAATAGTACTTGTTAAGGCAGAATACATGTCATTTTCTAATCAGTTGGAATTGGCAGCTCTTACATTTATGGTAATTATTAGATGAAAAAGCATCATCTCACATAAGCAGTTACCTGGAGCTTTGAAAATATTAAGGACTTCGGTATCAAACTCAGAAAAATCATAGATTTCCATACACTGTGTATGTGTGGGAATCTCATTTCATAACACTAGTCAGTTTCTTTTAACTCTTGTTGGGAAATAAGTTGTATATACTATTATACATGTTAAAAACATTAGCTCTCTATTTTCCCAGATCTCATGGTGGCTCTGTCTAGCAGACTGTTAAGACTTGGCCTGGCCAGTTAGACTCACATGCCTGGATTTTGACATCAGACCTAGTGACATGTGGGAAGAGAAATGGAAAGATTTCCACCAGCAGTGGTAGCACTGGCAGAAGGAGGCTCATGCAGTACAACCCAGACAAGGAACATCTTCTCAGGATATCCCCGGCTGAGGGTGACGTTGACGTGAAAGTTTGTACCACTGGTCAGAACATTGGCAACACCATCCTCAGCACAAGAAGTGCTGTGGCAAGATTTCAACCAGTTCTGACAGTGGGGCCACTTATGCTTCTAAACATGCATTTAGTGTGATTCTCTGGCCTTTCCAGAGATTTTGGGGGCTACTCAGTTTCCTCCTTCTAAATGCCCTTTTCTACATCAATAAATCAGGAAATCAGACTGATCTGAAATGTGAGTAAAGTGAATATAACATTTTGGTTTTCCCAGAAAGGTCCTGGTTTATGCTGAGTTTTCTAGTAGTGAATACACACAGCATACAACTTCACTTTCAAAAGTTGATCCATACAATAAATTACATGGTCAATCTAACAAAGAGGCCATTTGTTTCTTTGAACATATAGTATGCTATGTGCACTTAGATTAAAAGTGCAATACTTAGCTCCCAATTATTTCAAGATGAAGTTCATATCTAAATCACTGTGACATGTCTTTTTCCTGGAATTTTTCTTTTTATCAAAAGCCTTTCTCCTTCTAATAGCTACCATGAAGTCTATGATGTGATCTCATGTCTTGTAGTTGATTTACATAAGTTAATGTGAAAGTGTAAAAGTTACTCAGTCATGTTCCACTCTTTGCGACCTCATGGACTTTATAGTCCATGGAATTCTTTGGGCCAGAATACTGGAGTGGGTAACCTTTCCCTTCTCCAGGAGATCTTCCCAATCAAGGGATCAAACCCAGGTCTCCTGCATTGCAGGCGGATTCTTTACCAGCTGAGCCACAATATATATAGACACACACACATATACAGAGGGGTATATATACAAGTAAACCTGTACATGTGTATACACACATATAATAGGTATATATGCATATAGATGTGTGTATATGTTTCCTAAAATATATATTTGCCTTACCAACTTGATTGTCTCTCATAGTGTGATTTGTTGATTAGTGACAAATTCTTCTTTATCTTTGTTTTTCAATTAAATGAGTAACTTATTTTTTAGAATACAAAATTCTACATGCATGATAATGAACAATTTATATTTTTTGTCTATATCCTTATAATATTATCTGCCTAACCTTTTATTTTTTATGTATTCCTCCTTATTCTAATATGGCACAGCTTGAAATTGTCACCCAGAAAAAATCCATTGACTGGTCTAGAAAATATATGGGATATATACATGGAATATTTCAAATATAATTAAAACTTTTAAATAGCATCTAATAAACAATATTCACTAGTTTAATAGCTATTTTCAAAACAGCTGTGTTAAACGAGTACTAGATTTGCATTCTAAACTCATGCAGTAACTTGCTGTTTTTCTTAAACGAAGTTTTTTGTATATTCAGTTTTAACTAAGCGGGGGAAATTTGGCAATAGTTTATTTTACAGTAACTTTCTAAAAGGCCTCTATTTTTAAGACCACTTTAACATATAATTGTAATTGACTTTGTAGTACTTGAACCTAGCTGAATTTAGTTGAATTGGTCAGCTATTTGTAAAGCTTATGCAATTCACTTCTTTGAATTTTTTGTTAGTATACAGCCTTAATAAAAATACTTGTCACTGAAAAATACTTGCTTGCCACAAATTATAAATATTGTTACTTTGATTTAAAAATTAAGTAGAAACACAATACAAATTTCCTGACACTTTAATTCATCTCACTTTTAATACTATGTTTGAGAAGATGTACTATTTTAACATACTGTTCCACAATTTTTTTCCTAATTTTAACTTGAAAATATTTCTTAATTATTCTCAAATGTTCTATCACTTCTGAATTTAGAAGTAAATATATTAATTACATTAATTAAAACATGAAACATTAAAACCCAGTAATTTTGTCTTTTTAATTTTTTATCTACTTCTTTTAAACTAATCTAAAAATAAATAGTGATAACAGCATATCTGAAATTTTGTATTTATAAGTTTGTAATTGTTATTGTTTTAAGTTCTCTTATAAGAACTCTTATAGGAAACTGTGTGTGTGTGTGTGTGTGCATGCATGCTCGGTCATGTCTGACTCTTTGGGATCCCATGGACTGTAGCCCACCAGGTTCCTCTGTCCATGGAATTTCCCAGGCAAGAATAGGTTGCCATTTCTTACTCCAGTAGGAAACTCTCTAGAAGGTGATTATTTACTGTAGCATTACTACTGTTTCACTTGCAATTTTACTGGTTTAGCCAAGTTTTTACTTTTGCTTGATCAATTACTTCTTGGTCAACCAATTTTATGTCTTCAAACCATATACAACTGAATTATACCATTGCTTCTCAAACTTATTAATTTTCTACTTATCACTTCCCATGTCAAGAGCCTTTTATATAGATATCTCCCCCTGCCCATAATCTTCGAACCATAAAATTTCATATGTATATCATGTATATATGGCAGCCCCTTGGAGGTTTACAGACCATTGTAATATCAAATATTATGCCACTCCAAGCCAATTTTTTTTTTCTTTTGTGGGTGATATCACCCCACACTGAAAATGTGTGGTCCATTCTCACAGAATTTACTGCTAGTTTAGTAGCATATTTACAATTCATGATATTACTGAAGGAAGACTTGCTGAAATAGACACCACCAGCACATAATTTATGTCAGCAGCGTTAGGAGATAACATAAACCAGTTTGTCTTTGAGGTGGTCTTGAAAAATCAAAATCAAATGTCATATTTCAATGGGATGTTTCTAGAGTAAATCAACGAGATGCAAAATCATGTTTCCATAAATTATAGTTCTGTTCAAAGTACTTAAACATCTGCAAACACGTCAGTCAAGACACATTGAAACGCTCTCTCAATCTCCATTTAGAGGAGGTTTCTTTTTCTTTTGTTCCAGTTGAGAGTTATTACAACCAGTATCAGCACACATGCCTCTGCAAGTGGCTTGCTGCACTGTGGTTGCTCTGCTTTCAATCTCAATTGCCCAGTGTCAGGAGTTGTGTGTTTGGCCAACCCCATTACCTCAGAGCTGGACTCCTCCCATCACTAATAGGGTGAAGAGGATGGGAGAGAAACAATGCGAGAGGAGAGAGTGAACAACCTTCCTTAAAAATCTATTTTCAGATTATAACCAAATAAAACACAAAGCCAATAATCATCGTGGTAGTGGTTTAGCTTGTTGCTTATCTTGTGTAATAAAATAAAGATGAATAGTTATAATACGACTATGTCACTACTATTTAGTCAACGGTTAGTTAATTATTTTGCTTTAAACAAATTGTCTAAGCACAGACTATAAATAAATTAGAGGCTTTTGTTAATATGGTATCAAGTTTTACCTTTGATATTTACCTGTAAATTTTTAGCATTCTAATCTATTTGAGGTCAGGTCACCACCTTTACTGAGGCAATGCAGAAGTATACACAATTGGCAATATTTAAATAAACGTGAGATTTTCAGATTCTGGTCACAATGAAAGCATTTTGTTTCACGAAGATCAAAATCCAATGACACAACACAGAACCAAAGACAGCTTCCCCCAAATTTTAGTTATTCTCCCAGGATAAGACATCTATTCAGATTTGAGTTTTCACACATTGCTACCTCTTCCCAGTGGATCTATTATTGAACAGAATAATTGTTGCAGTTCACTGCCCAGGAAGAGTAAACATACTTCTAATGCACTTTTTAAATTTCCCAAGTGTGTATATCAAATATGATAACGTGAAAGAACTTGCTATATTCCAAAGTGTCATGAAAATGGGAGCTACTTCGGCTACATTTTCAACTTCTTGAAAAAAGGGACTGTGTCATGTTTTTCTTTGTATTTCCAGCATCTGGCAGAGGGCCTGGCACAATGCAGCTGCACAGAATTAAGCAATTAATTAATAGCATGTTTGGTTTCACAAAGGACTTGAGGTAGTTTATATAGAAAATATACACAATAAAACAACAAACTTTAGATACAGACACATTTTTAGGGAGAATTCAAATTGGAAAAGATTATCAGGACCCATCAGGACTGTAAGGTCTTCAGAGTCATTTTAATTTGGTGACACAGTTGCTTCTGAGCATTATGGTATTTGAAACAAATAGGTAGTAATGCATTTGCTAATTTATAAGGGCATGCTTATAGGTGAGGTGTATTCTGCTTTTGTGAAATTACTCATGTGATGTCAAACTTATGGAATTGCTGTGATGTTTTCTTTATATTATTAATCACCACATCTCCTGCCCTGTCCTGTTAATCAAATACATCTTATGAGCCAAGAGTCTACTTTATAAATAGGTCCCCTGGGTACAGGATATTTTTAAACACCCATGAGTGGGTGGCAGAATTCTGGAGGTAAGCAGTATTATAGTAAGTACTATTATATATTGAGGGTTACTTTATAATATGGGGAGGTAACTATGGTTTCCTTATGAAAACCAATTTCCTTAAGAATTAGTGAATATGTTAATATTTTCACAGTAGATTTTCATAAAGAAGAAATTGAGAAAAGTCAATATTTTGAACTATACAATAACTTCTTAGAGCAAATAGAGGAATGAGTTTTAAAAGCAGTTCTCATTATAGTCTTTTGGTGAAAGAGCAACACCGCATTCAAATAATTTGATAGGGTTCCAAAACTGAATAATCTACATACAAACTCTTTGATTGCATGGCTTAATCCATGTTTGAATCCTTAATTTTCTGTAAAGATAAATGGACACCATATGCTTCATAAACTCTTTCCAAGTAACATTATGGTGTGTTAGTTTGCTTTCTGTAAAAGGTTAAGAAGCTTAAAAGATGCTCATAATTGTTTGCATAGTGAATGATGATAACTTTGAATTATTTCAAAAGCTAGGTGAAAAAGATACATGACAATGCCTTCTAGAATAATACTTTAGAAGAAACACTTCTCATTACTTATGTAAAATGATATTTTGATGTGGTCTATTGTTATTTTTTAATGTGTTGACTCATATATAGGTTTTAATAAATGAAAGTGAGCAAGAAAAAAGAGAAAAGAAGGCTTTCTAATATCAGCCAAGTATGGACCAACCTTATTTCTTTTCTTCTTATAGAGATAAGAAATATATAAAAATATCTGCATATGTTAATAAATTTAAAAGAGGCTGTGAACAGAAAAGCTTTCAATACTAGCCAACTATTGAGCTATAAAATATAATACACTATGAAAATTAAAGTTAAAAGATGCTAAAACATTGTAGAAAATATGACAAAAGCAATCAAGAGGTCAAAGTGTGTTTAAATCACAAAAGATACTAATTAATGCTCAAATATAAAGTTAATCATTACATTTTGCAGCTCAAAATATAAAAGATGTACAATTTATATCAAACAGCAGTGATGCAATAATTTCTACCCTGCCTATTTCAAGTCTATTCTCTGAGAGTTAAAAAAGATGGTAGAGGCAAAGGGCCTCTGAAAACTGTAAATTTCTGTGTTTTAGTTATCTTGGTGACCATTATTTTACTTTCTTTTCACTGTTCACAAAATATTTTTAAATGAATAACTATGTGAAATTTCTGGTCAAAACCCTGATGCACATCTAGAAGTTTTATCAGATTCTTTAAATGGAGTTTTTTTTATCATAAAGAATTAATTCTGGAGATGATGATGAAAACACAATGTCTAGAATTGAGCAAGGTATTATGCACTTCAAAATTTAAGAAGATAGATCTTATGTTAAATGTTCTTACCTCACTGAAATAAAATAATAAAAAAAGTAAAGGGACACAAGGAAACTTTTAGAGGTGATGGGTATGTTTATTACCCTGTTTGATTTGCAGTGATGATAGCATGAATGTACTCATATGTCCAAACTCATTAAACTGTATATACTGATTATACTTTAATAAAAATGGAGAATAAGACATGTTCAGTTCAATTCAGTTCAGTTCAGTCGCTCATTCCTGTCTGACTCTTTGCAATCCCATGAATTGCAGCATGCCAGGCCTCCCTGTCCGTCACCAACTCCCAGAGTTCATGCAAACTCATGTCCATCGAGTCCGTGATGCTATCCAGCCATCTCATCCTCTGTCATCCCCTTCTCCTTTTGCCCCCAATCCCTCACAGCATCAGAGTCTTTTTCAATGAGTCAACTCTTCACATGAGGTGGCCAAAGTACTGGAGTTTCAGCTTTAGCATCATTCCTTCCAAAGAAATCCCAGGGTTGATCTCCTTCAGAATGGACTGGTTGGATCTCCTTGCAGTCCAAGGGGCTCTCAAGAGTCTTCTCCAACACCACAGTTCAAGAGAGTCAGTTCTTTGGCAGTCAGCTTTCTTCACAGTCCAACTCAGAGATGTGTCAAAGCCAAGTATGAAACCGATAGGAAAGCTTGTAAAGCAGATATACCTTTTTAAATGTTTCGTCGTTCANCTGGTTGGATCTCCTTGCAGTCCAAGGGGCTCTCAAGAGTCTTCTCCAACACCACAGTTCAAGAGCATCAGTTCTTTGGCAGTCAGCTTTCTTCACAGTCCAACTCAGAGATGTGTCAAAGCCAAGTATGAAACCGATAGGAAAGCTTGTAAAGCAGATATACCTTTTTAAATGTTTCGTCGTTCAACTGCTTAGTTGTTTCCAACTCTTTGCGACCCCAAGGACTGCAGCATGGCAGGGTTCCCTGTCTATCACCAACCCCCAGAGCTTGCTCAAACTCAGTCCATTGAGTTGGTGATGTCATACAACCGTCTCATCCTCTGTTGTCTCCTTCTCCTCCTGCCCTCACTCTTTTCCAGCATCTTTCCCAATCTTTCCCAACTTTTCCAAGAGTTGGCTCTTTGCATCAGGCGGCCAAGGTATTGGAGCTTCAGCTTCAGTCCTTCCAATAAATATTCAGGATTGATTTCATTTAGGATTGACTGGTTTGATCTCCTTGCAGTCTGTGGGATTTTTCATGAGTAATTTTTAATGAATACTCTCCAACAAATGTAAGTGCAAACTAACTAGAATTCACATTGCATAGTTCCATTCTTCTCTCACACTCTAGCTTATATTATAAGGCATGTCCTATCTTCCACTATAAACTGTAAACTATTTGAATTTATGTATATATGTACATATTACACACACACACACATATATATGTGTGTGTTGTTTGTGTACATATCTGCAGGGGTTCTCAAGTGGATCAGTGGTAAAGAATCTGCCTGCAATGCAGCAGATGCAGGGTACAATCTCTGGCTTGTGAATATCCCCTGAAAAGGAAATGTCAAACCACTCCAGTGTTCATGCCCGGGAAATTCCATGGAGAGAGGAGCCTGGCAGGCTACAGGCCATGGGGTCATTAAAGAGTAGGGCACAACACAGCGGCTAAACAACAATTGAGGCATATCTGCATATATATTGTGGGATACATATAAACCTCAAATCCCTGTGCTCCAAATAATATCACAATTTAGACATGGATGGCAATAGCAAGACCTCTTTACTAACAATTCCCTGAAAGTTATATTTTCACATAGGTACATATTATCTTATACACATGCTACTTCACCCTAAAGATTAACCATTGCATAGACATCTGATGCCAGCAGGAAACTAAGAGTAAAACATTAGAACCAGGGCAGCATAAAAGGAGAATCACAAAGCAACATACTGATAAAAGCCATCCTAGAATGTTAAGGCAAAGAGTGAGCCTGGAAAGTATGTCCACTTAAGTCCTTTAACTCTGATTTCACACTAATCAAATCTCCTTCTAACTGCTACATATCTTCCCCAGGTGTTCTCTATGAAAACAAGAATAAACAGTACATGCTCAAGCAAATTTTCAAATAAATAAATGACTGACAGTTATAGCTTAAAATTCATTCCACAGAACTCTATCTTTGCTACTCATTTAGCTACAAATTACAAATTTACTTAATCAGAATTATGTCATTTCACATTTCCTTTTAATATATAACACTGATGCCTGGTTTCTCACCTAGGCTATGCATACTTTGAAATCAATCTACGTTTTACACTTCTTCCTAGTAGGTTCACAGCAAATATTAATTATTTAATTTCTCATTGTAAACATAAAACCCAAGTTGTAATTCTATGTCAAAGAAGAGATAATAACACTGCTAATTCATTTTTTCCTTTAGTGACTCATAATATAGAACCAATTTGTAATTTCTGAGCTTCATTCTGAGCTTCTCAATACATTGAGAACTACATATTTAAGTTCAAAATCATCATATCAATTAGGCATACATGGAAATAATTTTTTAAAACAAAAAGTAGAAAATACCAGGAAAGACATGCCTGTTCTAAGCTAATTAGTATAAAATGGAGTATTTCCAGTTATATGGGTGTTTTTCACAGAATCATTTTTACCACTGATGCATTTGGAAGGATAGTACCTCACTAAAAAGACTAAAAATGTTGATTCCAGTTCAGGTTTCTAGAGCATTTTTACTTTTGACAGAAAAGTGTGCTTTGTCCCATAAAGCAAATTAGAACTCAGGTGTCTCTGTGCCTTTCTCCCCTTCCCACTTCCTTTTCTTCACTACTGTTGTTTCCATCCTGCTAACTTGCTTTTCATTTAAAATGTATAACCAAAAGTATCCACCCATGCACAGGATAAATCTCTAAACAATCTTCAGTTCAATCAAATGCTACTCTATTTTCAGTACTTCTAAATGCTATTTATATAGTTTTTTTTTTCTTCATACAGTCCATGAGAGTGTTAAGTAAATATTTGTTAAACCACGTAATATCTGTTCAATAAGTGTTATTGATAACTTACGGTGAACAATGTCGGATTTACGATCTTCGAAGAAGATATAGCTTCCAGACCAGGGATCAGGTTTGATCACTCAAGAGCTTTTGTGTAGCAGAGTTTTATTGAAGTAAGAAAAAGGACAGAGAAAGAAGCTTCTGACATAGACATCAGAAGGGGGATGGAGAGTGCCCCCCTTGCTAGTCTTTAGCAAGGGCGTTATATACTTTTTAGTTAGTTATTACAATAAAGCAAAAGAATGTCTCAAGTTTGTGAAAATTTTACCAGACCCACTCCCACAATTTACATTTTAGGATAGCATGATTAGAAATTAACAATAGAAAGATCCTACCAGACCTACCCCCATAATACACATTCTAAAAGATCAGGAGTAGTCAGAAAGTTTTCAGGAAAGAGAAACTGTCCTCAAACAGGATACACTGTTGTTATATAATCCCTAGTACAGAGTGTAAACTGAGTTGTTTATTGTGTAATCATCAGTTCTGGGCTTAAAGAAAAAAACATTTTATGTGACTAAGACTAAGGAATGTAAAGAGGAAAAAAGGGTTTGTCCTTTCCTCCTGCTTGAGAATTCCAGACCCCTATCTCCTCCTCTTCGAGAACCCCTGACCCCTTTCTCCTCCTTGGGGACCCTGGACATTTTATCAATCTGCCTAGGAAATGACTCTCTCACTATGGATTAAGGTACTAAAATGTTTATTGTTGTGGTTGTTGTTGTTGTTTAGGTGCTAAGTCATGTCTGACTCATTGCAATCCCATGGGCTGCAGCATGTCAAGCCTTCCTGTCCTTCACTGTCTTCCAGAGTTTGCTCAAACTCATGTCCATTGAGTCAGTGATGCCATCTAACCATCCAACCATATCATCCTTGTGTCGCCCAGTTCTCCTGCCCTTAATCTTGCCCAGCATCAGAGTGTTTTCCAGAGTTGGCTCCTCCCATCAGGTGGCCACTATATTGGAGCTTCAGCTTCAGCATTAGTCCTAATGAATATTCAGGGCTGATTTCCTTTAGGACTGACTGGTTTGATCTCCTTGCAGTTCAAGGGATTCGCAAATCTTTTCCATCACCACAATTCATAAGCATCAGTTTTTCAATGCTTAGCCTTCTTTATGATCCAGCTCACACATCCTTACATGACTACTGGAAAAACCATAGCTTTGACTATATGGACCTTTGTTGGCAGAGTGATGTCTCTGCTTTTTAATATACTGTCTTAGCTTGTCATAGCTTTCCTTCCAAAGAGCAAGTGTCTTTTAATTTCATGGCTGCAGTCACCATCTGCAGTGACTTTGGAGCCCAAGAAAATAAAATCTGTTACTGCTTCCACTTTTCCCCTTAGTTATCAAAGATACATTTCTATTTAGCTTTAGTATGTAAAAATTTTTAAAAGATTTAAATCATTTTGTAGACCTTCCTCTGATCCTACATTGAAATTAGTTACCAGCACAAGCTATTACATTGAAATACACTTTGAAATACTTTTTAAGGTATCTGATACTCTAAGCAGGTCATTAGCATACAAAAAAAAAGAAAAAAAAATGCAGGTTGCATATGAACAATTGCAATTTACTCATAACTACTAAGAAAAGATTGTGCATTTCTCCTTGTTCTCAATTACAGATATATTCACATCTTTTGAGGTTTTACTAGGTGGTTCCTAAGACCCCTGAAGGTCTGTAACTGTGATATATGTGTATTGGTAAAGAATAAATGAATGGCATACATTCATTTATTTAATAATATAGCTACTGTGATTTAAGAAAAAGTGATGATAAAGTGAACGATTTGATGAAAAGAATAATATCTTTGTCTCTGAGTTCATTCTTTAGGAGTGAGGAGCTACACTCTGGATTTTGCACAAACTCATAGTTTGCATAGAACAGTACCTTATTTTAATATGAGGCTGAATGTTTTGCTGCCCTCACCAGGACACCACAGTATATGCAACTCTTAACTGTATTGAGAAGAGTTTTGAATATTTGTCTAGCAGTATTCATATACGTCTATGCATGTACATATGAAGTCCTACTGGAACCATTATACTTCTACTGTTTTTTATTCATTCATTGATTCATTCTTCAAAGCAAGGCATCAAAAACCTCAAGCAAAGCCAACAGAAAGCTAGCAGAAATTACAAGTAATACAAGCATGCTGATAAGGGAAATTTTTACTTTATACCAAGTTTTGACTGTAAGGATTAAAAGAATATGCTTATTTTGGACAACCTAATAAAATGATGTGTCATGTACAATTAAATTAGAACCTATATTTATTTCAAAAGCAAAGCAATAATAATGGGTCTATAACCACTAGACCTTTCAGGTATGATCTAAATCAAATCCCTTATGATTATACAGTGGAAGTGAGAAATAGATTTAAGGGCCTAGATCTGATAGATAGAGTGCCTGATGAACTATGGAATGAGGTTCCTGACATTGTAGAGGAGACAGGAATCAAGACCATCCCCATGGAAAAGAAATGCAAACAAGCAAAAATGGCTATCTGGGGAGGGCTTACAAATAGATGTGAAAAGAAGAAAGGTGAAAAGTAAAGGAGAAAAGGAAAGATATAAGCATCTGAATACAGAGTTTCAAAGAATAACAAGAAGAGATAAGAAAGCCTTCTTCAGCAATCAATGCAAAGAGATAGAGGAAAACAACAGAATGGGAAAGACTAGAGATCTCTTCAAGAGAATTGGAGATACCAAGGGAACATTTCATGCAAAGATGGGCTCGATAAAGGATAGAAATGGTATGGACCTAACAGAAGCAGAAGATATTAAGAAGAGGTGGCAAGAATACACAGAAGAACTGTACAGAAAAGATCTTCACGACCCAGATAATCATGAGGATGTGATCACTAATCTAGAGCCAGACATCTTGGAATGTGAAGTCAAGTGGGCCTTAGAAAGCATCACTAAGAACAAAGCTAGTGGAGGTGATGGAATTCCCGTTGAGCTGTTTCAAATCCTGGAAGATGATGCTGTGAAAGTGCTGCACTCAATATGCCAGCAAATTTGGAAAACTCAGCAGTGGCCACAGGACTGGAAAAGGTCAGTTTTCATTCCAATTCCAAAGAAAGGCAATGCCAAAGAATGCTCAAACTACCGCACAATTGCACTCATCTCACACGCTAGTAAAGTAATGCTCAAAATTCTCCAAGCCAGGCTTCAGCAATATGTGAACCGTGAACTCCCTGATGTTCAAGCTGGTTTTAGAACAGGCAGAGGAACCAGAGATCAAATTGCCAACATCCGCTGGATCATGGAAAAAGCAAGAGAGTTCCAGAAAAACATCTATTTCTGCTTTATTGACTATGCCAAAGCCTTTGACTGTGTGGATCACAATAAACTGTGGAAAATTCTGAAAGAGATGGGAATACCAGACCACCTAACCTGCCTCTTGAGAAATCTGTATGCAGGTCAGGAAGCAACAGTTAGAACTGGACATGGAACAACAGACTGGTTCCAAATAGGAAAAGGAGTACGTCAAGGCTGTATATTGTCTCCCTGCTTATTTAACTTATATGCAGAGTACATCATGAGAAACGCTGGACTGGAAGAAACACAAGCTGGAATCAAGATTGCCGGGAGAAATATCAATAACCTCAGATATGCTGATGACACCACCCTTATGGCAGAAAGTGAGGAGGAGCTAAAAAGCCTCTTGATGAAAGTGAAGGAGGAGAGCGAAAAAGTTGGCTTAAAGCTCAACATTCAGAAAACGAAGATCATGGCATCCGGTCCCATCACTTCATGGGAAATAGATGGGGAAACAGTGGAAACAGTGTCAGACTTTATTTTTTTGGGCTCCAAAATCACTGCAGATGGTGACTGCAGCCATGAAATTAAAAGACGCTTACTCCTTGGAAGAAAAGTTATGACCAACCTGGATAGTATATTCAAAAGCAGAGACATTACTTTGCCGACTAAGGTCCGCCTAGTCAAGGCTATGGTTTTTCCTGTGGTCATGTACGGATGTGAGAGTTGGACTGTGAAGAAGGTGGAGTGCCACAGAATTGATGCTTTTGAGCTGTGGTGTTGGGGAAGACTCTTGAGAGTCCCTTGGACTGCAAGGAGATCCAACCAGTCCATTCTGAAGGAGATCAACCCTGGGATTTCTTTGGAAGGAATGATGCTAAAGCTGAAACTCCAGTACTTTGGCCACCTCATGCGAAGAGTTGACTCACTGGAAAAGACTCTGACACTGGGAGGGATTAAGGGTAGGAAGAGAAGGGGACGACAGAGGATGAGATGGCTGGATGGCATCATGGACTTGATGGACGTGAGTCTGAGTGAACTCCGAGAGATAGTAATGAACAGGGAGGGCTGGCATGCTGTGATTCATGGGGTCGCAAAGAGTTGGACACGACTGAGTGACTGAACTGAACTGATAATTTATATAATTATTTAAATCCAAGAACATATCCCCTTGTGAAGTGAAAAAATACCCATTTGGCAGTAGAAGCATGTATCTTATCAAAGCCCGGAAGAAGGGTTGAGGGACTCAACAGATATCTACTGGGAGTACAGACTTCTCTGGACCTTCCAATGAAATGTGATATACATTATTACCTACAAACTTTTCCTCAAAGGGCTTGAATTTTTTGGTCTTTCAGATGAATAATCACTGATATTTGCATATATGTTTATATTGCATTTCTTCTTCATGTGAAAAATATACTGCTTTCAGAGCCACTTAATATTTATGTCAGCCTTATTATTGTAGAAAGATCTATACAGGTGTCTGTGGGTTATCATTAGCAGTAGAATTCTTGAAGAAAAACATTTTAAGACCTTGAAGACATTAAGTTAACTGAGATAAGTTAGACAGAGAAAAATAAATACCATATGATCTCATGTATATGTAGAATCCCAAAGAGAATCTCATAGAAACAGAGAGTAGAGTGGCTGTTAGCAGAGGCTCTTGGGCAGGGGAACTGGGGAGATACTGCTCAAAGGGTGCAAATTATAGTTAGAAGATGAGTAAGTTTTAATTGTAGTTAGAAGATGAATAGAGATAATAGTTAATAAAACTGTATTATATATTTTAAAGTTGCTAAGAGACCACATCTTGAATGTTCTTACCACAAAAAAGCAAGGTTAATTATATAATATGTTATAGGTGTTAACTAACACTACAGTGCTAATCATATTGCAAGCATCGATTCAGCATGTTTTACAATTAAACTTACACAAGTACATCACAATACAAATGTAAGATACAGAAAAAGAAAAGAAAAAGATTTCAGATTTGTAAAGTGGTGAAAAGTAGCTTGCTTTTACACTTTTATACATACAGATGGGTAAAATCAGAGATATTGCATGAATTTCATGGAAGAACGTTGGATGGTATATGACTTTCCACATTCTGAATTTTAAGAGATGGATAATGAAATCGTGTGTCCTTGACCTGAGAGTTTGTTCTGTTTTTGTGCATATGAAACACATATAAATTTAAAAGCTGTTTAACAGATTCAAGAATCTGTTTATAAAATAAAGTGTAATAGAAGGAAATGACAACCCACTCCAGTATTCTTGCCTAGAAAACTCCACTGACAGAGGAGCTTGGCAGGCTACAGTCCTGGTTGCAGAAGAGTCAGACATAACTGAGTGATTAAACCAAACCAATGGTTATATGAGTGTTTATTCTTCATTTTAGTGTGTATCTATGTTTCTTTTTTTCTGATTAATCCTCAAGAAAAACATGTCTTTCATTACTGTTTTCAAACAGTATTTTTTCTTTATTGCCAACTTTAATCTTTTCTATTGCATCTAATTTCTCTAATTGATTAAATTCTCTCACATTAACTAGTTGCTACCTTTTTTGAGGTTTACTTACTGCTCTGCTTTAGAGTTAGTTGTTAGTCATTTCACTATTTTCATCTTTTAATTCTTGTCTAATATTAATATTAAATCCATTCTTCAATATATTCTTGTTCATTTTATTAATATAATTGTGTTTTCATTGCCTTCCATTTTTATGTTATATGGAAGATCATTTGGAGATAGTTAGAAATGCATTATGGAGAAGGCAATGGCAACCCACTCCAGTACTCTTGCCTGGAAAATCCCATGGACAGAGGAGCCTGGTAGACTGCAGTCCATGGAGTCGCTAAGAGTTGGGCACAACTGAGTGACTTCACTTTCACTTTTCACTTTCACGCATTGGAGAAGGAAATGGCAACCCAATCCGGTGTTCTTGCCTGGAGAATCCCAGGGACGGGGGAGCCTGGTGGGCTGCCGTCTATGGGGTCGCACAGAGTCGAACACAACTGAAGTGACTTAGCAGCAGCAGCAGAAATGCATTAAAATTTTTCACTCACATTTTGTATTTTGAAAATGATTTGTAACTTAAATTGCATTATGGTTCAAGCATTTGATCAGTCTCACAATCGTATTTTAAAGTTGCTGAACTTAAAGTCTAGCACATGATTGTAATAGATATCATCTGTGTATTTTAAGAATAATGTGTTTTTTCTAAATTTTGGATGTTGCATACTGTTATAGNTTTTTATTCATCATCAATCCTAATATAGTCAAATTTATTTCTATCTAAATATTTGACTTTCCCACTTCCCTTTGAGCATCAATTTATAAAATACAATTGAGCATCAATTCTTCAGTGCTCAGCTTTCTTTATGGTCCAACTCTCACATCCATACATGACTACAGGAAAAGCCATCATCACTCAAATGTAACTTTCATAAATTTCTATGCAAATCCTTTGGGAAAGAGTTTAGAACCAACTCTGTATCTTTTGTCATTCACTTCTTTGAATACTTGCCAAACTTATGCAGCCAAGACACTTGTCTATTAGTTTTTGTTTTCTTTGCTCTCTTGTACAGAGCTCATATTTAGTTGTAAATCGGATCTCATTTATTGATTTTCCCTTATTTTATCCTTTTCTTCTACTTCTATGATAAATCTTAACTTTTATAAGCCATCAGATATTTTAAATTTAATTTTATAAATAATGCTTTTAAACTTCAGCAGTTATTATTTCCTACTTGGTATTTTACATCTTTCTTGTACTATGTAATATTTAACTGAAATATAATTATTCTAAAATTTTCTTCTTTTCCTCAATCTATTTCCTATAGAGCAATAGTTCTCAACTGGAGATGATTCAGTCCCCATAGAACACTGGCAATGCTTAAAGTCACTTTCGGTTATCATGATTAAGACAAAGTGCTATTGTCTCACACAATGCATCAAGTCCAAAATGTCAATAGTGCCATGCTTGAGAAACCCTGATTTAGAGTCCATTTTTCAAATCTCAATTTTTGATTGCTCTATTGATCCTTGAATATCCTTTCATATTTAAAAATGAGATAATAAAAAGTTGGTTTCAAACTTTGCGTATTTGTGGGATTTTGTCAATGATGAGATTGGTTACAAGATGAATAAAACAAAAATAAAAATTTATACTTAACTTTTAATTGCTTCAGAGAAAAATTATTAAATTGTTTGCTTGAGTACCTAGCTTCCAGAATTTTATAAGATGGTATAAGAAAAGAGGTGATAGAATTTGTTCATATACTGTCATATAATTGGTCCTCTTGTTTGGAACCATATGTCAGGCTTTAAATTTATGTAGGAGTTGCAAATTTCTACTTTCCATGGGTCATCCTATGACAAGTCTTTGCTGTTTCTCCTGTTTACATTATACTATAAATTCCAGTTATTGCAGCCCCATTTTGTCACTTTCACCTTTTCATTTGCTCCCAGCATTCAGATTTTTGTTCTTACCTCTTGTCTAATGATTCTGCTTCATCATCCTCATGAATATTGTGTTATAATTTAAAATTTTAAGATTTCACTTCAAAGGGGTTTTTTGATGGAAGGAAAATAGCTGTGACAAATGCATTAATCATTTCCAGTAGTCATGGAAAAATATTTGCTTGTTTCACTTTTGAACTTGTTGAGTCATTGGAAAGTTTTAAAATCAGCCATCTATTCTTCACCCAGCAGTTGAGGTGATCTATTTCATATGCTAATGAAAACATATCACTCCCCACTCAGAACCCTTTGAGTTTCTCATTGCATGTTGACTAAAACATAAAATCTTTCTCATGATTTCCTACTTAAAGAGCCTAAAAATCTGGACCTTTTTACCTGTGTAACCCTATCATTCTTGTGAGGACTCTGGAGTAGTCACATTAATTTCATTACCCCACCCCCTAACCCCACTACATTCCCTAAATTAAGTCCTCTCAAGATTTTAAGTGAAGTGAAAGTTGCTCAGTCATACCTGACTCTTTGTGACCATATGGACTATACAGTCCATGGAATTCTCCAGGCCAGAATACTGGAGTGGGTGGCTATTCCTTTCTCCAGGGGATCTTCCCAACCAAGGGATTGAACTCAGGTCTCCTGCATTACATATGGATTCTTTACCAGCTGAGCCACAGGGGAAGCCCAAGAATACTGGAGTGGGTAGTCTATCCCTTCTCCAGCAGATCTTCCCCACCCAGGAATGGAACTGGGGTCTCCTTCACTGCAGGATTCTTTATCAACTGAGCTCCCAGAAAAGTCCCTCCAGACATTAAAAATGCTGTTCTTTTTACCTGGAGAAAAAAATATCTAACTGAAGTATTAATTCCTCCAAGAGACCTTCTCTGACCACTGCTCTATTCCCATTCTAATATTGTGTCTAATTATTATATTTTCTCATTTTGTCCCATCATTTTTCTTTCAAAGCACCCTCAGTTTAAA
>SJYX01023342.1:0-19648 GCA_006410675.1 Oreotragus oreotragus | reverse complement strand
GAGTTGGACTATAAGGAAGCTGAGTGCAAAAGAATTAATGCGTTTGAACTGTGGTGTTGGAGAAGACTCTTGAGAGTCCCTTGGACTTCAAGGAGATCCAACCAGTCCATCCTAAAGGAAATCAGTCCTGAGTGTACATTGGAAGGACTGATGTTGAAGCTGAAACTCCAATACTTTGGCCACCTGCTGCAAAGAGCTGACTCATGTGAAAAGACCCTGATGCTGGCAATGATTGAAGGCGAAAGAGGGGATGACAGAGGATGAGATGGTTGGATGGCATCACTGACTTAATGGACATGAGTTTGAGTAAACTCTGGGCGTTGGTGATGGACAGGGGGGCCTGGTGTGCTGTAGTCTATGGGGTCGCAAAGAGTCAGACATGAAAGAGTGACTGAACTGAACTGAAAAGTCTTGAGCTACTCACCATATTAGAGGTAAACAGCTCACCGTAAGAGAGTGATAACAGGATATCATTATTATGATAACAAGAGAATGATAAGATAAAGAGAGGAGGGAATAATTAATTCTACTTGTTGCTTTCAGGGATGTTTTCACAGAGAAGGCTGCAGGTAAGCCAGAGTTCAAGAATGAGTGTAAGCTCATCACATAAAGAGAGGAGAAAAGGAATTCCAGGTTCTGAAAAGGAGCAGAATCAATTGTCTCCTTTACCAAGATTGCCTCCTCTTAGTGCCTTTTTTCCTCCATCACCTCAAACAGGACTTGAAATGAATTTTTGCTTCCCTCATAATCACTGCCCACCCCTGACCCAACCACACTGCTGCTTACTCCAGCTACACTGCAGCTCACACATCATGGCCCTGCCTTTTGTCCACATTCTGTTAGCGATGCCATCACCCATATCCTGTTCTCTGCCTGGAGACCCTCCTTCCCTCTTCTCGACCTTGAACACTCCTGTGTTTCAAGGCCCAACTGAAATGTCCCATCTTCATGAAACCCTCTCTCCTGCATAGAATTATCTTCTTTCTTCTCTGGCTCCCAGTATCTTTGGTGATAGCACTTAGCACATAAGGTAACCACTGTCATCAGCATCCCTCGAGCCTGGTTTTGAGCTTGAAGGCAGGACTGTGCCGAGCACAGGGCTGAGCATGAGGTCACACTCAGTCAGTGCTGGTTGTGAGGTGTTCGGTTGAGTAAATCAGTCAATATTAAAAGATTACTTTTTTACTCTAAAGTAAGGTAGTTTTATCAAAATTCCAAAATAAACATCAGCTGTACTTTGCCTCGGGGAAGACAATGGCACCCCACCCCAGTACTCTTGCCTGGAAATCCAATGGACGGAGTAGCCTGGTGGGCTGCAGTCCATGGGGTCGCTAACAGTCAGACAGACTGAGCGACTTCACTTTCACTTTTCTCTTTCATGCATTGGAGAAGGGAATGGCAACCCACTCCAGTATTCTTGCCTGGAGAATCCCAGGGATGGGGGAGCCTGGTGGGCTGCCGTCTATGGGGTCACACTGAGTCGGACACAACTGAAGTGACTTAGCAGCAGCAGCAGTACTTTGCCTAAATAAGTCCTGAATGATGCTGGTAGTATTTTACATTCAAGATTTAGTACATGGATATTAAATACACACAAAAAGGAAAAATCTCCTTTGGCAGGGCGTGGTGACAGTAGTTTAGAAAGATGCTTTAGGAGGGTCGCATTCAGCTTGGCAGCTTGACTCAGTGCCTTCATGCGCACTGCAGGCAAGCCAGGAGGCCCACAGAGGAAAGCGAGCCCTTAAGTCTGCTGTGTCTGCTGCAAGCTTGGCTTCTCAGCTCTCCTCGGCATCCGTGTGACTCAGAGTGATAGGCACTCTTTTAAAAGTGTTTAGTGATAATAGTTAATCGTTTAAAAGTGTAATTAAACATAACCATATTTCTCATAGCAAGTTGGCTTTTGTAGTCATCTCTTGCTAAATAAATCAAACCTACGGAGAAATCCATTGGCATTTGACAGACAAATTTTTCAAAGTTTCTAACTTAGAACTAAATTCAATTAAAACAATACTTTTCAACTTCTGTGGAAACCAGGCTGCAAGTAATCAATTTTGGAAGGTTCTGTTAGGAGTAGCCCTCATGAGATTTATTGAAAAACTGGGCTCTAGGCAGCCTTTGGAAGAAAGCTAGAGTTAGTTATAATGGATTCTTAAGTGAATTTTATTTTGGTGAAGGATTTTGATTGATAGGAGCATAAAGCTATGTCTTGAGTGTGTGTGTGTGTGTCTGTGTGTGTATGTATATGTGGTATGTGGTTCCTTTTCAGGAAGAGGAATAGCTGTTAATGGAAAAAGTGACAACCAAAACAATTTAGACTCTGTGTCAGCCAACCTGGTCTCAAATCCCAGCTCTGCCTTTTGCTAGCATGATCACCTATAAAACAGGAATAGTAGAGGCCCTTCATTGTGTGGGCATGGTGGGAATTGATTGTGTACTTGGAGTGTGTGTGCTGTGCCTCAGGTAATGAGCTGACACTAATTGTAATTTGCTACTCCCCCAAAGATGCTCTCCTCAAAGGACCACTTGAGTGGTCAGAAAAGATCCTGGGATATTTACTCTTTTTGTGACCACTGAAGGCTGTAAGGGTGGGCTGAGATTCTGGTGTGCTTGTTTTGATGTGAGCTTAGCATTCAGACTGACTTAACTCGTTGTTCCAATGTTGAGTTATTTCTCTGTCCCGCCTCTAATCTAAATGGAAGAAAAGCATGCCTCATGTGATACTTTGTAAGCAGATGCCTCAAAGCCATCCTTCCTCTAAGTTAATTCCCATGACCTAATATCAAGCACATAAGTCTCCTCAGCTTGTTTAAAAAAAAATCTTCCCATGCATCCATCAACGCGGCATACCGCAGAGCATAATATTTGGAGAAAAATGAGGCAAAATGCACTTAATAAAATTGCAAGCATATGGTGAAGTTCTCAGACAGGTTATTTATGGTCTTGATTAACCTTGCAACATTTTTTTGCCATTTTCATAGGTTTTAACATAACAACAGAAAAATATTTCCTTTACCTTTTAACATGACAGGATTATCTTATCTCCTGTTCTTTAATTTAGCCTTCACTTCTCTCCCTTACCTCAAAACGTCTAGCAGCTTGATCGTGGAAAAGCAGAGCTTCTTGTGCTCAGTGGCAGTTCATTTCACGTGTGGTGTTTTCCCGACTCTAGTGCATAGCAACAGCGCCACCCAGAGGACAAGGTCCCAAGTTTCTAGGATCTGTTCCATTCCTAGGCTCATAAACACATAGGGTTTTTTTTACATGATGTTTGCTGGCTGCTATGTATACAATGTGTAATATACTAGCATTTCAGGCTCTTTCTAGCTAATAGGTCTTACTTTGTTCTGATCTACAGATTCATTAACTTCTCAGCTCTCTTTGGGTATAATGAGTTTTCTTTTAATCCTCTTGAACTAAAAACATTAAGTGGTTGATTGTGCTAAGCTGCAGATAAATCAGATGAGCAAGCTGTTCTTTATACCACTATAGAAATGATATACGGAAACTAATACTGAAGTCAGTGTAATATCTGTGCTGTCAGGAGAAAATATTGAAATGTGCGAGTTGTTCTGTGTTTAATGACTGTGAAAGTCACCTCATGAAATAAACTTTTCTCGTTCTTAGAGGATTGTCTGTTTTATCTTATGTTGTCCCAAATTTAGCAATGTGGCAAAATATTTTCTTTGATTTTAAATATATAGTTACATGTCATAAGAATGAAATCAAATGAATTTAATTTATGGTAAGGAAATAGTCCTACATATACCAAATACATGTATTTCAGGACCACTTTTTCTTCCTGCCATTAACTGAACTGAGTTTATCATATTTGTGATGCAAAACTTATTTATTTACTGATTTAAGTGAACCTCTGAGCTAGATTAAGCCCTGCAACTTACTGATTAAGAGGGTAAACTGAGGAATGAGATTGGATGGGTTCAAATTCTGGCCCCACTATTTCCTGACTGGCATGACCTTAGGTTAATACCCCCTTCTTCCAAATGATCACTCCACCCTCTAGAGAACAGAAATGCTTACAGAGTCCTATTTCCTCCTCCATTAGATGCAGTTGTTAATCCTATCTACTTCATGAGTGAGTGAGTGAGTGAGTGAAGTCGCTCAGTCGTGTCCGACTCTTTGCGACCCCATGGACTGTAGCCTACCAGGCTCCTCCCTCCATGGGATTCTCCAGGCAAGAGTACTGGAGTGGGTTGCCATTTCCTTCTCCAGGGGATCTTCCCGACCCAGGGATCAAACCCGGGTCTCCAGCATTCCAGGCAGATGCTTTAACCTCTGAGCCACCAGGGAAGCCCATAGCATTGTGAAAAAATTGGAAAAAGTGAAAGGGAAGTAACTCAGTTGTGTCCCACTCTTTGCAACCCCACAGACTGTAGCCTACCAGGCTCCTCCATCCATGGGATCTTCAGGTAAGAATACTGGAGAATACTCCAGGAGATCTTCCCAACCCAGGGATTGAACCTGGGTCCCCTGCATTGTAGGCAGATGCTTTACATTCTGAGCCACCACGGAAGTCCAACAAGGATTTAACACAGAGTAAGTGCTCAATAAATATCAGTTACTACTATTATTGTTGTTGTTTTGATTATTTGTAGGGCTTCCCTTGTGGCTCAGCTGGTAAAGAATCCACCACCAGTGCAGAAGACGAGGCTCCATCCCTGGGTTGGGAAGATCCTCTGGAGAAAGGAAAGGCTACCCTCTCCAGTATTCTGCTGGAGAATTCCATGGACTGGTCATTTGCAGGTGTTCGTTATTATTCCTGTGCTGCTGCTTGCTGAATTCCAAAATTTTAAAAATGATCTTTTTTTTTTAAACTGGTGCTTTCATGGAATGTTCCCTACCTAGAAGTAGTCGAAATTGGTTTACTGCTGCACATGTACAGAAGCATATCTATTCCGTTTGTGGATGGGGATGTTTGGCTTCAGACAGTTCATCTGTTACCCCTGCCTCCACCCCCAACATGTTCAGAGAGCTGTTAGAAACAATTAGGCCATTCTAATGTGGGCCGGGAAAACAAAAAGACATCACTGAAGTGAAAGCTCTGCCTTTAGAAAGCATTAAAAGCAAAGTCATGGGAACTGGAATATCTTAAAGGAGCTTTTTAGTTGCATCATTGCCATAATCCCTTTCTGTCCCTGAACGTAATTATGCAATTAGAAGACATGTACAGAAAGGGAACTGAGGCCACCCAATTTTGTATTGCACCCCCCTGAAAGCAAGACTTGGATCCTTCCCCCACAGAGTCACTAGCAGTTGGGGTTTATGTCAGTTTTAGCAGTTGCATGTATGAGTCAGAATGCTTTACCATGATATGCTATTATTAAATTTAAATTAGCTATTGAATAAAACATTTGGGGGTAAAAACTTAGTTTTCAATAGTAAAAATTAAGTTAAAGAATTGGATATTCAGACCTGGTTCCACCACCTTGCAGTTATTTTTAACTGAATTTTTAAATTTTACCTTTCTGTCTATTCATGTCAGTAGTCCTTATTCAAAAAGTTTACACTGATTATTTCTGTTTTCTTACACTTTAAAATCACTGTGAATGTGAATCTTTCATGTTAGTGTATTTTTTTTTACTCCTTGTATCATTGTGTCTGTTTTATAGAAACATGAGCCAACATGGAAGGGCAGTCTGTATCCTCTGAGTGAGAACTCAGTCCCAAACCAAAGAGCATTCTGTAACCGTTTCTATTCTCCAGAGAGTGGAGCGAGTCATTTGGAAGAAGGGAGTTAGGGACAGGTGTAAAATAGAATTGACAGCATAAAATTAGGAAAATGGAGATTTGTCTGAATAGCAGAACTGTGATGGTTAGAGCGTTATTTAAATGCTTCAAAAAGTAAATAGGCGGAGATCCATTCACTAGAGGCCTGAGTACAGCTGAAATTCTGGATGAATACTAATGAATATATTGCTGGGAGTATTTCTACACCACTGTGAGTTGGTCTAGAGAACCTGTTAGGCCCTTTGCTTACTAATTCCTTTTTTGCTGTGAAATAATAAAGCCTAAATCATAGTACTAAATTTTACTTGCAAAGTGCTGGAAGTCTTATTTCTCCAGTGAGATCAAATATGTCTTATGATATGTTTTTCCTTCTACTGTTCTCCCAGCTGTTTTTCTTATTACTGAAATGGTGATGTATTGATATTGGTTCAATTACCAAACTATCTGAGCACATTTAAATTCATGGTGCATCACAGATAGGCTAAATGACTGTGATTATCAGACAGGGTGTTTGATTTAAAGAAACACTTCCAAGAGATTGTGTATAGAGAAAGACAGTTTAAAGAATTCCCATCACCCATGTCATTAATATTTTAGGACCATTAAATTAAGGAATGTGTGGAAAATAAGGAAATGTGCCTTTCATGTATAGGCATCATTGCCACACTGTTTCCTTCAGCTGGGGTCAGCACTGTAGGGCCACATTATGGCTGAGAAACCTTAACATCAACCCCGTTAAGTAAGGAAGTAACAGAAGTCCTTCAAATGCGATTCAAAAATGTATACCAAATTCCAAATTGTGATGAAATGAGAATGTTAAAAATGGTTTTCATATTAGAATTACATGGTTGTTAACCACCTAAAAGAAATACTTTGAGGAGATGTTCAAAAAGAACTTCTATCAGATATAATGGAATTTTCTCCCTTTATAGAACAAAGGAAAAACATCAAGTTACATTGGAGGCAAGTGTTTAAGGCTTACATGAAATGTAGTTGTTTAGCTATGTTTTGAAAAAGGTAGTAACTTAAAGATTTCTTGCAGAGGAGAAAATTCAGATTTCACATTTTTGTTAAGTATTGATATCAGTCAGTTCTTTCGGTTCTGTGATTAATGCTTGAGGTTCTGTTATTATGCTAGGGGAAACTGACTGCCTTGACCTAAAATTTATATGTGCAATTATAAAAATGAAAGTAGCCACTGTCCTTGCAAATTTAGTAACATTGGGATATAAATATATGTTTATACTGTATCTCGGGGAAGGCAATGGCACCCCACCCCAGTACTCTTGCCTGGAAAATCCAATGGATGGAGTAGCCTGGTGGGCTGCAGTCCATGGGGTCGCTAACAGTCGGACAGACTGAGCGACTTCACTTTCACTTTTCTCTTTCATGCATTGGAGAAGGAAATGGCAACCCGCTCCAGCGTTCTTGCCTGGAGAATCCCAGGGACGGGGAAGCCTGGTGGGCTGCCGTCTATGGGGTCACACAGAGTCGGACACGACTGAAGTGACTTAGCAGCAGCAGCAGCATATGCTGTATCTAATAATGAAAATAGATATTATCCTTGCAAATTTAGTAACATTGAGATATAAATATATGTATATTCCGTATCTCTGAGTCTCCAGTCTATTGCTCATATTTGCTATGCAGCATTAGTTCCAGGAGACATTTTGTTTTTTTACACTGTTAACAAAGGAGCAACCTTTGTTAACAGTGTAAAAACTCCACAAAGAGGAGAATTCCACACATGAACTTTAATTACACCATAGATGCTATCTAATCCAGTGGCTGGCCATTAAAATAACCTCTCCTTTCCCTCATATACCACTTGTTACTTCCTAGATCTCCCAAACAACCTTCAACTCTTTGTAAAATAAACCTTCTTGCAGGTTGTTTCTCAGGAAAAAAGTTAAAGTAGTGAGAGTGCATGTGAAAGTTTATATAAAGAGCATTATGCTGATTAGTACCTCAGAAATGTTTTGTCTTTTACAGCCTGTCAACCAGGGCCGTCACTATCAGAAAGAAATGAACCTACCTTCTCCTTCTAACCCCCGGTAAGAATCATTGATAAGCTAAATTTATTTTATTTTTTTAATTTAAGTTTATTTATTTTAATTGGAGGCTAATTACTTTACAATATTATATTGGTTTTGCCGTATATCAACATGAATCCACCACGGGTGATTATTTAGGGACTGACTGTCCATTTTTCTTGGTTTCTTAAAATTGTTTTCCAAACTTCTGAAGAGCTTGCAAAGTTGTTTTTGTTAGAAGTTTTAGTTTAGTCTACTCTTCTTAATCAAACTATGCTGTCATGGCTAATAGTGTAACTAGATTTATATGGCACTTCTGCCTTTTACTAGCTGGGGGACTTTGAGAAAGTCCTTTAAGTCAAAGTAATTCAGGCATAATAATTACCTCAGTAGTATTTTGGGAATATATGAAAAATCCTTAGCACAGTTCCTGGCAACATAACAAACTCTCTTTAAGTGTTCATTTACTCAGTATTATTCTGTTTGCATATATATTTCATCTTAATAGGTACTTGATGTTCAGTGCATTTTAGACATAAATCTTTGTATCACCTGGTGCTTTTATGTTCATCAAGATAGCTTATGTGAGTTCAAGTGGCTGTTCTTTTTTTCATAATTTCTAAGTTCATAATCTCAAAATAATTTCATTATTTCAAAAATGTCATTGATACAAGTCACTTGTCAATATAGAAGAACCTTATTTTATTAGGCTCATTAGAGATAAGTGTATCTAAATTCAAGTTTTGAAATATATATAATATTATATGGGTTTTTAAAAATAAATAAGCTATTGACAGTTTATCTATATAATTCAATATCACTTTATTACTGTTTATTAAATACTAGTAAATTACTGAAAACCAGTCTGTTGTGAGCTCCACCCTCAGCATCTTTGTTATTACAGTACAACTCATTATCTAAATGCTTCTTATTATCAAGCTCTCTCACCTGAGTGAAACAGACAGGAAGGATTTGTTAAATAAGAATACAGGGCTGTACCCTGGAAGTCAAGGGCAGCCAGGCCTCAGGAGGATCTGTATAGGGAACTAGAAAGCAGAGAGGCAGGTAGGCAGCATCCTACACCCCTTCTCTGCTTGCTTCTTCCTATCTGCTCCATTCTTCCCAAGCACCAGCTTCCTTTACTTCTCAGTCACATATGGCTGTCTTGAGTTTACATATTACCATTTAGAGTAATGCTGAGGCTGACGGTCTATGCCTGAATCGCAGTTCCTCCTTTCCTGGAGAAAGAATATGGTTGGCCTAGCTTGGGCCAAGTATTCACTTCTGGTCCAATCAGCAATGAAAAACCAACCAACCAAGCCACATCATGGCTACCAGAAAACCATCTACATGGCTTACAGGACTTTTAATGGGGCCCAGAATGTTCATGAGTAAGTATTCTTTATTATTAATCTCTTCTAAGTGTTTCTGGTTGTCTCTATACTCAATCTGTCTTTCTTGCATGTTACCTAGTAGGCAGAATTGTCACTATCATAAATAGATACAATAAGGAGTTGAAAGTTGAGACTGTAATTTCAGTGTATATAGAAAGATGTTTAAACATTCTTCAGAATAGTTCTCTCTTGATTTGTGAATATGTCTTTCGTAATTTGCAACGCATCTAGATTTGGCCAATAGCCAATAGACAATCTCTATATGAATAAATTTTCAAGATAACTGGAAGTCTAACTTTGGTCCAAATTATAATAGTCAGAACTTGTAAGCTGAGTAAATGAACATGATAGAAAGTTATCTTAGAAAGTGGAGCATTTTATTTCAGTGAAAGGAAAACAGGGGCCTAGTTTTCATCCTACCTCTGCTCCTAACCCAGTGTATGATCTCAGGCAAGCCTCTCAGCCTGTTCAGACCTCATCTAATAACAAGAACACCCTCATGTGTAAAGGAAAGGATTTGAGTTGCAAACTATCTGGCGTTACTTCCAGATTTATGAGTCTGTGACTTTGATGGGACTCACTATAGACTTTCCATATGAAAACCAATTTTACTATTAAAGGGAACAGTGCCCTGTATAGGAAACATACTTCATAATGTTGAATATATTAGTGTTTAGATGTGGTAGTGTATGATTTTAAATATCTTTTAAAATTTGATTCCCAAAAATAGAATATAAGAAAATTCACCGACTAAATAGCATATTTCATTTAACCAGTTAAATGTTTGTTCATTTAGGAAAAATTAATTACACTTTTGCATAATAAAACTAAAAGTCAAATTTCAAAGCAAAAAATCAAATGCCACCAATCCCATTTTCCAGCAGGTTATTCACCAGTTTCCTAGAAAATTATATAGCTGTTCAGAAAGCCTACAGATTACATGGCTTAACTCTTTGCTCATAAATGAATCCAGTAGCTTGGAGAATTGGCAAAAAGGCATCACTAGGCCATAAATAAAGAAGATGATAAAATTATGAGGTCAGCATGCTGCTGCTGCTGCTAAGTCGAGTCAGTCATGTCCTACTGTGCGACCCCATGGATGGCAGCCCACCAGGCTCCGCCATCCCTGGCATTCTCCAGGCAAGAACACTGGAGTGGGTTGCCATTTCCTTCTCCAGTGCATGAAAGTGAAAAGTGAAAATGAAGTCGCTCAGTCATGTCCAACTCTTCACAACCTCATGGACTGCAGCCCACCAGATTCCTCTGTCCATGGGATTTTCCAGGCAAGAGTACTGGAGTGGGTTGCCATTGCCTTCTCCAAAGCAATGATTCTTAAGATTCATATTTATTATATTTCTTATAAGTATCCCATGCTTTAGACCCTAAAACACAGAACTTTAAATTTTAAAGCTAAAAGATACTGATAATGACTACTGAAAAAATAAGACATGAAAAGATAATTCTCTGAGTCTACCCCCTTAGATACACAAGCATGTAGCTTGAATCTTGAAAGCTTGGTATGCAGAGGCTCTGAACAATACGTGAGAAGCAGGTAGGCCCTTGACTTCCTGAATTAAGTGCTGTTGTGATCAAAATAATGCAAACATAGCAGGGAAGGGGGACGTGTGTCTGTGCAGGTCCACCAAGAGAAGCATGTGATGGTGCCCTTAGGGAGGTGAAATGGCCACATTAGCTTCAGTGAAATATCTGCAACTACTCCAGAGACTTAACATCATATGTACTCATACCAACATATGCATATACAGTCAACTTTCAGTTAGCTTTACTAATGTAACAGAATAACCAATATCCCCAGTCTTTTATTTACTTTTTATCCTGGAAAGACTTTTATTTCTGTACCATATTTACCTTCTTAGTTTTATGTGTTGATGAGTAAAATTAAAGATAGTATGCAGTCCATTGTGTTTTGAAAAGTAATCTCTAGGGTTAAAATGGCTAAAACAGTGCATATATTCATATGTTGGTTTCCTCTAAATAAAGCGTTCACTTGCCCTCATAGGGCAGTGCTTGACATTGGATGCTGTGGGATAAAATGGTAATCCTTTCCTGAAACGTTTACAGTCTAGGGACTGAAATACACATGGTTCACCTCATCTCTTTGTGTGTTTAGATTTGCAGGAGTCACTCCCCCTTGCTTTGGTAGGCACGAGAGGAGTGATATTTTCCATTATTTTTGCCTAACATACCAGTTGATACTTAGCATCTCAGTTGCTGGGGCCCTTGCCTCCTTTGTTCACCCACCCTATCTCTTGGGGCACTGACAGCCTGTATGACAGATGCAGAAATGGCTAACATAATCTAATACAATTTACAGGAGTGTTGGGTAGGAGGAAACAATTTCACAGTTCATTCATGTTGAGAAATGTTTCCTAGCATGTAAACTTACATGCTGCCGTACTGAGCAAAATGGATGCTGTCACAGTCTTCAGTCATTTATTTTTAAATGCCATCTATTGGTTTGTAAGGTTTAGAGCTGTCCCTCAGCCACATCTATTTATGTGTTGATGTAGATTCTTTAGAACAACTCAAGATATTTTTGTTCAGGAACGGGTTTTATAAAGTACGCTGTGATTACATTCTGGTTGTCTGTTCATATGGATGGAGTCAATAACCAGTGTTTCATTTCAGATGATGATCACATATGCTGTTTTTACAAGTCATAAGAAAATTGAGGAGGAGAGAAGGTAGTCAAAGGCTCTGTAAGGTCTCAAATGTTTATAGAAATAAACAATATAAAAAATAATTCTAGACTCCCCAAATAGTCATGAATGGCATGGTTTTCTTTCTAAAATGTTTGCTTTATGATTTAGCATTTATCCATAGTTTTCAAAATGTCATTGCAGATTGTGTTAAGGCTCGAATCCCTTGCAGCCTTGCCACATGTTTGTGTGGTATGAATGTACTTATAACTATAATTATCTGATAAATCCCTGCAGACTTTGACAAATGATTAATAACCGCTGACCTCAGTTCATGCTGGCTCAGCTGGCCTGACTGAGGCAAGCTGGCCTGTCACTGTAACCTACAGGCGCTGCTCTGGGCTGATCACAGTGGCTTCATTTTTCTTTTCTCTCCAATTGTTGGGACTCCGCTTGGTGAGCTTCTCTTCTCGTGCTTAAGGTTTTTTCCCCCACCAACACAAGAGAGAGAAAATGTATAATAAATAAGTAAAATTAAATACAGAACTTGAATGTCATGTTTCTCTTCAGATGATTAAGTTTGGATCATTTTAAAACAAGTAAGTCAGACTGGAATATTGCTCCTTAGACCAAAGCACCACAGAGGATTTCCTGATTAACTGTGCACACAGTTTCTCTAAATGTAATGTCATTGCTTTTTTCTGCTATGTATATTTTGGCATTAAATCTTTTTTGCTTTATTTTGGTTTTATCACCCCAATATTATATTATGAAAAAAAAATGACATGTACAGCAAATTTTGCAGGTAGCAGCCATATGTCCCCACCTAGATCCTACAATTAGTATTTTATTGAACTTATTTTATCACCTATCTATTCTTATGTCCATCCACCAATCCACATAAGTTTTGATCCATTTCAAAATAAATTACAGATATCAGGACATTCTTTCCAGCATTTCTGTAGTTTAGTGAAGTAAGACAGACCCAAATTTGAAAGCACTTGACTTCTGTCAACTTAAATTTTCTTATCTCTACATCAATGACATGGAGTGTTGGTAGGAAGATTTCATTTGTTTACTTTATGAAATACTCAGATAATACTTTCTGTGTGAAACTCAAAAACCTTGTTTTACTTCATCCCAGTAACAATCCAGTGAGGTGAATTGTTATTAACCCCACTGTACAGATGCGGTTTCAAGAAGTTAATGAGCTCACTGAAAGTCACCCTGTCAACAAATAGCATTGCTGAGAGTTGAATTCAGACTCCTTGACTTTGATATCTACACTTTTAGCCACTACACTATGCTGCCTCCCACAGCACGTACTTTAGCATTAAATCTTAATTTGTTTATAAAACCAAAGGCATCATTTTTGCTTTCATCGTTTCTCTTAGTAGGTTTACCTAGGAAAAGCTATCAATATTAGTGCCCCTCATTTCATAATCCCCTTCCCACAAATCCACACCTGCTTCTTTAAAGGGGGTGACTCTCTATACTGGGGGTCCCCTGCTGGCTCAGATTCTGGTAAAGACTCTGCCTGCATTGCAGGAGACCAGGTTCAATCCCTGAGTCAGGAAGATCTCCTGGAGAAGGAAATGACTACCCACTCCAGTATTCTTGCCTGAGAAGTCCCTTGGACAGAGGAGCCTGGAGAGCTGCAGTCCTTAGGGTTGCAAAGAAACATGATTAAGCTACTAACACTTTCGCTTTCACTCTGCATACTCTGAACCCGGGTCTGAATTCAGCTCCTTGACTGAGGAGCCATCACAGGATCATGGTGTTCCCCAGATCCTGTGGCGATGGGGTGGTGCCTCTCCTCCCTGTGGTGCTCAGCACAGCCTGACAGGGGTAAGGGCCCCATCAAAATGTACACTGAGGGAGTGGACAGAGAGGCATGCCCAGATGGCATGGAGAGATGAAAATCTGCATCCTAAATGTTAGCCATTTGCCTTTCAAATATTTTCCCTCATCCTTACAAGAGTTGCCCACTTCCCTTTCTGCAAATAGAAGGACAGTGGCATTGCTTTATTTACTCTCAGGATACAATTGAGTTTTTGTGAAAGGCTCTTGTTTGGACAAAGTTTAATTTTCGTGCATATTCCACTCCCTGCTAACCTAGAGAGCCATAGACAGTGATGACCATTAGAATTGCCCTAATCTTTAATATATAATATGTATTATTTATACTGTATCTTTAATAGTAGTTTCCAATACCTTCTATATTCTAATGACTTTCAAAATTATGGGGCTTTCCCGGTGGCTCAGAGGTTAAAGCATCTGCCTGGAATGCGGGAGACACGGGTTCGATCCCTGGAACGGGAAGATCCCCTGGAGAAGGAAATGGCAACCCACTCCAGTACTCTTGCCTGGAGAATCCCATGGAGGGAGGAGCCTGGTAGGCTACTAGTCCATGGGGTCGTAAAGAGTCGGACCTGACTGGGCAACTTCACTTTCACTTTCAAAATTATATGTCCAATCCTGCCTCGCCTCTGAATTCCAGACTCATCTGTCCAAGCTGCCAGTTTGACAGATGTCCAGGCCACTCAGATCTCTAATGCATACCTCTGATCCATTACAAAACATGACTTTGTTTTCTTTACCTCTGCACATCTGTTCTTTCTTCAGTTTTCTCCATCTCAAAAATGCCACCTTCATCCCCCTTTTACTCAAGCCAAGAGCAGTACTTGGTTTCTCTCTCTAACCCCATGTTCAGCCTCAGCAAGTAGTACTGGTACTGCCTCCAGTCACAGTATATGCCAGATGTAGCCACTGCCCTCTCGTTACTGCTACAATTGTTGCCCAAACAGCCGTCATCTCTCAAGTGGACAAACTCTCACCTGGACAGATACCATTGCTTCCTACCTGCTTTCTCTACTCCTTTGGCCCCTTTGTTTCACTCAGCAACCAGAGTGGTGTTGCTACCCCTGAAATGGACTGAAGCATTCCCCTGTGTAAAACTTGCCGAAGGTGTCCCTTTGCTCTTTGGATCAGATCGTCTCCTCCTGAATGCCCATCACTCACACTGTGTTTCCTGCCATCGTGTCCCTTGATTCCACTGCCACAGTCCTGCCTCTTTCTCTCAAATACTCCAGACTTGGTGTCACCATACAAGCTTTGCATGAGATGGCCTCTATGCCTGGCGTTCCTTAGCCTAGAAAGGCCATAACCTCTTCCTGTCACTCAGGTCTCCATCTAAATTTAACTCCTCAGAGGCCCCCTATCTAAACATCTAACCCAAAGTAGCCCCAGGAAGCCTCATTACAGTCTGTTTTTGTTTTCACTATAGTACATTTCACTACCTGATACCACTTAACTTACCTGTTGCTTATTGTACACAGATACACACACACACACAAACACACACATTCATGCCCCTCCAGAATATGCTAGAATGTAAACTGCATGAGCATAGGGCTTATATCTTTCTTGCTCACCGTATCCCTAGCTCTTGAAACAGTGCTAAGCACAGAGGAGACACTTAGGAATTGCTGAATTCGCTAAATCTCACCTTGCAGAAATGACTTTTTTCCCCCATCTTCTACACTAGCTGCATCACTGAACACTTAACTGCTAGCTGGAACCCAGGAGCACCCTGTATAGCTTTCTCTCCTGAAGGAGTCTGGAATTACTTGTAACATGAAATCTCTCTCATGAATTTTATTTACTTATTTATTTATTTTTAATTGAGGGATAATTGCTTTATAATATTGTGTTGGTTTCTGCTGTATATCAACATGAATCAACCATAAGTAGACATATGCCCCCTCCCTCTTGATCATGAGTTGTTTTAAATGATCCCTTAGAAGATAATGTGTTATCTAAAGTGTCTGGTTAAAATGTGTCATTTTAACCCTTTAAATAGAGACTTTTTACTGAATTTGAGACTTTTCTCTGTATTCTTAATGGAAATTGCTTACCCATATTTGCCTATTCATACCCATCTTATTTGGAGAAGGAAATGGCAACCCACTACAGTGTTCTTGCCTGGAGAATCCCAGGGACGGAGGAGCCTGGTGGACTGCCATCTCTAGGGTCGCACAGAGTCAGACACAACTGAAGCGACTTAGCAGCAGCAGCCCATCTTATAGAGAGTGCCAGTGGCTAGAAACCTGCTTGGGTTGGCACTTCTGTAGAATATGTACTTAAACCTTCACCAATGAAGGTTTACGGGGAAGGCAATGGCACCCCACCCCAGTACTCTTGCCTGGAAAATCCCATGGACGGAGTAGCCTGGTGGGCTGCAGTCCATGGGGTCGCTAACAGTCGGACAGACTGAGCGACTTCACTTTCACTTTTCTCTTTCATGCATTGGAGAAGGAAGTGGCAACCCACTCCAGTATTCTTGCCTGGAGAATCCCAGGGATGGGGGAGCCTGGTGGGCTGCCGTCTATGGGGTCACACAGAGTCGGACACGACTGAAGTGACTTAGCAGTAGCAATGAAGGTTTAAGTGAATGAATCTGGATAGGTAAATGGAAGAGAAGGGGAAAAAAGTATATATGTATACGGCGGGGGTGGTTGGGGGACAAATCTGAGCCTGTGGTGCAGGTTCACTATTAATTTAAATGACTCCCTACCCCTCATATTCCTGGAGGGGTCTTTGGTTCACTGGTCTAACCTTCACAGCAGACTTTTTAAAAATACCTGTACAGAGAGACTTAGCTGGGCCCCTTTCCTCCTCAGTCTACAGCAAAGGCCAGGCTCAGAATGGTGTCTCTAGCCCTACCCCAGTGAAGACCTGAGCCAAAGGCACCCTTCCTTGGTAACAAGTAGAATCCCTGGGGAATCATCCTGTGTCTCCCCGCTGACCACTCTGAAGCTAGAACCGTGCCCTACTTAATTGTAGGGCCACCCTTCCCCTTGTGTTTCAGAGGGCCGAGCATCTTACCAGCAGGGCTGGACAGCTGGCGTTCCCTGTCCCGTCACTTTTCCTTCCTCCTCTGCTCTTGTCATTGGCCTGCCCAGCCTACTTTTAGTCCTGATTGGGTCATTTATTCTACCAGAGCCTGTTAGCTCGAGTGCATACCTGCTCAAATCAGCCTACTCCAGGCCCTAACTGGCTGTCACCCCAGAGGACTGGGCACCACCCCTGCCATTGGACCCATATTTCTTTTTCTTCACTCTCTCCACTTGTCCTTCGTAGCCCTGCCCTCCTGGGCACCCACCGGTCCTCCTTCAGCTTCTCAGTTGAGATACCTGCATGCTCTCTGACCACGTCTCTCGGGCTACTGGGGCTTAACTCTGCAACCTGAGTCTCCTGTTTTCCAGCTGTACTCCAAGAGAGTCTTAAGCCATTAGGGCTGGGGAAATACTCATTGAATATTTTAGGTACTTTTATGTTTTCCAGAATTACAAATTCACAAAACCCTTTTCCACAAGAGTTTCCGAACAACATATTACATCTTTCCCTCCCACCTCCTCAAAACTTCTACATCCCTGAAGAATCTTACCACTTTTAACTGTAAAAACTGTGGGGTTCTGCAATTACCCAGGCATGCCCAATCACCATTATCCATCCAGATGATGAACTGAGAGTACCTCTGGCCCAGGGCCAGTGTAAAGAAGGTAATTACTAAAGGAATTATTTACCATTCCAACATTTTACAGCTTTTAATTAAAAGATTCAGATTCCTCTTCTGGAGTAATGAGCACCTTTTAAAAAATCGAAGTGCTAATTCGAGATTATAACATTCAGCTCTGTTCTGTCTGAGGGAAAGAAGAGAGGAATACAGGCTGAGATTCAGGATAATGATGTGAACCTAAAACACGGAAGACCATGACTTGGGTTAAATATCTATGGCCGGTCATGTCCATAGACACTGCCTCACCATTCACTTTGTTACGTCACCCAGAATAGCTCCCCTGGCTATTAAGCAATCACTGTAACAGGTAACAACTGAAAGTGCGCTGAAGTTCATACCTCAGTATGAAGTAATGTACAGTGAGTGTTTTTGAAGCACCCACTGTGTGCAGAGCACCATGGAGAGATGAGTTTAATATTCCCTTCATGAGTTTGTGGCCTCCCAGGACAGGCGGTCCATCCCCTGCATGTCATCACAGCAGACTGACTGCTTTAAGAAAGTTGCCTTGGATCCTGGGAGCCTTGTCCATACCTGGCACATAGCAATGACAGCTTTTTCCAAACCTGTTGTTGTTGTTCAGTTGCTCGTTCCTGTCCAGCTCGGCGACCCCATGGACTGCCATCACGTCAGACTTCCCTGTCACTCACCATCTCCCGGAGTTTGCTCAGACTCATGTCCATTGAGTCGATGATGGCTTCCAACTATCTCATTCTCTGTCACCCCCTTCTCCTGCTGCCCTCAATCTTTCCCAGCATCAGGGTCTTTTCCAGGGAGTCAGCTCTCCTCATCAAGTGGCCATAGTATTGGCGCTTCAGCATTAATCTTCCAATGAATATTCAGGGTTGATTTCCTTTAGGAATACCCACTCACAAACAGCTTTTGTTGGCAGTTGATTTTACTTCTTCCCTGTAATTCTTTTATTTCTCTTGTTAACCAAAAACATTACTGGATTAACGTTGCTGCTGCTGCTGCTGAGTCGCTTCAGTCATGTCCGACTCTGTGTGACCCCATAGACGGCAGCCCACCAGGCTCCCCCATCCCTGGGATTCTCCAGGCAAGAACACTGGAGTGGGTTGCCATTTCCTTCTCCAACGCATGAAAGAGAAAAGTGAAAATGAAGTCACTCAGTCTGTCCGACTGTTAGCGACCCCATGGACTGCAGCCCACCAGGCTACTCCGTCCATTGGATTTTCCAGGCAAGAGTACTGGGGTGGGGTGCCATTGCTAGAGCACATAATTTTTCACTCGAGCAATACATTATGTTTATCAGAGTTTACAGCTTCATATTTTGCTGTTCATTACCCCATAAAAACCCACTCAATATAATAAATATCATACAAGTCAAATGTCAAACCTATTTAAAATTACTTGAAGGAGAAAAGGCAAACGACTTTTAGCTGGATTTGATTGAATTAATACTAACATTATTGTTCTATTGACTCTTTCTTGTCCATTGATTTTTAAAAGCCTTCAGCTCCCTTGCTATTCGTTAAGACAAATCAGATGTAATTTGGTGCTTAGGACAAGAAAATGCTGATGGGTATTGGGTGTATGCATGGAAGAAAATTACATATGTGCTGAAACAAGAACAGTATATATGTGCTGGAACAAGAGTGGTTAGAAGGCAGTTTCTCATATTTTGTGGTAAGCAACTTGGCTTTTAACTTTTGACGATAACGATAGTGACCTTTGTTTTATTATGTGAAAACTCAGATTAGTAACAACTGAAGCTAAATGGTTACTTGTAGATAATGAACTTTATCACTTACTTGAGGTGAAAGGAAACTAGCTAGAATTATACATATTCTCGTATTTTCCAATTCTTGTGTGTATATGTGTATGTGCTCAATCATGTCCAGCTCTGCAACCCCATGGAATGTAGCCCACTAAACTCCTCTGTCAATGGAATTTTCCAGGAAAGAATACTGCAGCAGGTTGCCATTTCCTTCTTCAGGGGATCTTCCCAGCCCAGGGACTGAACCTGTGTCTCTTATGTCTCCTGCATTGTCAGGCGTCTTCTTTACCAGCTAAGCCAACAGGGAAGCCCTTTTCAGTTCCTAATTCTCTATATTTGTAGAATGTATTGACTAATAAGCAACTGAATTAAAGCAAGAAATGAAGGGAGGGTAAAATATCTTCTGTTGAATTAATAGTAAACAATTTTTAAGCATCAGAGCCATTTGTATTATCGAAATAACAAAGAAGAGGAAACCTGAGATCTAGCCTGGCCTGATA
>SJYX01023341.1:104616-141121 GCA_006410675.1 Oreotragus oreotragus | reverse complement strand
AAAAAAAAAGGTTTGTTTGTTGTTGTTGTTGTTGTTTTTAATAAAATACCTGTGTGAAAAGAAATACATCTGGAAATTTGCCCTGGGTTCCCTCATACTTGCTTGAGGAAGGGTCCCACTGTTGTAAAGGGGGCCCTACTCAACCCCTGTCCTCAAGGAATTCTGGAAGTAGGGGTCAGAGAGATAATCTATTCAATATTATTAGAAATAGCTAAAATTGCTATGTTTGCTCAGTTTTCCCTCTCTCCACCATCCTGCAAGCCTGTCTCACAATCTGACTAACAGAGCCCCCTCACCCAAAGCCTTTTCTTAATTCTAAATTTTGAGGATTCCTTGTACCTGTTTTTCTCAGATTGTTTTCTTTTTGTGCTCCAGGTGAGTTTCCACTCTCCTCCTTTCTCTGGGACTCTCAGACCCCTGAGCAAATGGCTGATGTAGTCAATTAATCATTTTGATTTCCTTCAACAGTTGATTGTAACAGTGGTGCAGTGACCAAATTATGTCAGTTGTTCAAATTCCAAAATGATTTCCAAAAAGACTAATCAGTAACTTAGAACCCTGAGAAAATTTTCAGAAGTCCTCTAACCTTTTCAAATTACAGAACACCAGCAGAATAATTCAAGGAAGGGCTCTAGGATCAAATTCCAACTCTGTGTAAAAGCTTGGGGCGGGGTGATTGGGAGGGTGGCGGCACGAGGCTGAGTGCCCCAGGTTCTCATCTGTAAAATATAGATGATAACATTAGCCCTGACCTCTTCAGGATGTTGAAAGGGTTAATAGCGATCTTGCATGTAAAGTGCTTTTCACAGTGCCTGCCACTTGGTAAGCAATCAAAAAATGTTAGCTAAAAATCAGATCCTCCACTTCACTGAAGCACATGGCTATTTGGATAATGCATAACCAGTAAAGAATGAGAAAGAAAAAAAAAAAAAGGTAGCTGGCAGGGATTGTGCCCAATTGCTCAAACAATTACTCTTTATTTATCATTTTTTCCCCTACTGTTTACATAGAAATGATTAACCTTCAAAAACAGTGTTGATACAGAGGAGGTGTAAGGACGCAGAAGGTGAGTGAGTGTCATTTAGCAGCAACTTCCTGGAAAGCAATTTAAGAGTGTGTATCCAAAGACTTAAAATGAATTCCCTTTCCTCCTAGGAGATTCCTCTCCTAGGATTGTATCCTAAGAAGATATGTGACACTGCAAAGTTATTTTCTTCAAATAAAGATCAGATCATGTGACAATCCTGGTTAAAACACATCAATGGCTTCCCATTCTCTAGATAAAATCTAGACTCATCATTACTAACAGCCTGTAAAAACTGGCTTCTCCTGCATTGCAAACATCCCAGGGCTGCTCATACCCGTGAACAGGATCCTAATAATGGTTCTAAATTTCTTCTTCATAGTAAAATCCTCTCACCTAGGCTGTACCCCAGTTTAAAAAAATAAGAATCTCTAAATGTAGATTCAGGCATTAATATTTTTTAGACTTCCCCAGAGGTTTCTAATATGCACACAAGATTGAGAAACACCATTTTTGAGCACCTAAGAACTGAAAACGCTATTTGGGACTCCACTCTCCACCCTTACCTCCCAATATATGTTGATTATAAAAATTCTAAACCACTGGGATAAAAGCTCAGTTTTCCCATGATGACTACTTGGATACTTAAAAATACATATACATCAAATATGATCAATGTTCAAAACTTTCCAAAATTTTTTCTCACTTCTTTTGGTGGTTTGGCTTCTCCGGTTCCATTAGCACTTTTTAATTCCACTCCAAACACAGAGACAATTTCTGTTCCTGAAACACACTGAGCCTCTCCAGTCCCAGAGTTGGTTTTTTCGTTTTTTTTTTGTTGTTGTTGTACTTGATGTTGCCTCTGCCTGGAATGCCTTTCCTAACTTTGCTCCCATTAGGGTTGGGACTAAGGTAAAGAGTGGAGTGCCTCTGGCGCTGAATTTAAGGAGGTACTCACTCATGAGACTGTCCAAATGCAACCCTGCACTTGGCACAGGCCTGCAAGTAAGTGCCTCCCTAAATCAGGACAGCTAGGCACCTCATTCGGGGAAGGCAATGGCACCCCACCCTAGTACTCTTGCCTGGAAAATCCAATGGACAGAGTAGCCTGGTGGGCTGCAGTCCATGGGGTCACTAACAGTCGGACAGACTGAGCGACTTCACTTTCACTTTTTACATTGGAGAAGGAAATGGCAACCCACTCCAGTATTCTTGCCTGGAGAATGCCAGGGATGGGGGAGCCTGGTGGGCTGCCGTCTATGGGGTCACACAGAGTCGGACACGACTGAAGTGACTTAGCAGCAGCAGCAGGCACCTCATTTGTCTCACCCTAGTCCTGTTTCCCTTGGGCCATCTCAATTCTTTCCAGAGGTTTTCTCTGACCTCCCTCCTCAAAAAAGCAGGCCAGTACCCTCTCCAGGGGTGCTCTATCACACACCCCATTTCTTTCCTTGGTAACACCCATCACCATCTGCAAGGATTGGGTTTCTTTGCATATTTATTTATTATCTGTCTCACCCCTAGGGTACAAACTGTGTGAGATTCAAGCTCATACCTGTCTCACCTCTACCTCCTCCATCCCCAGCCAACAGCACTTGACTTAGAGTAAATAAACACTCAAAAAATAGTTGTTAGTGGAAGGAATGAAATGGACATCAACTAAGATATGGACCAAATTCAGTTCGGTCTCACAGTCATGTCTGACTCTGCATGTCTTCAGTCGTGCAACCCATGGACTGCAGCACGCCAGACTTCCCTGTCCATCACCAATTCCTGGAGCTTCCTCAAACTCATGTCCATAGAGTTAGTGATACCATCCAACCATCTCATCCTCTGTTGTCCGCTTTTCCTTCTGCTTAAAGGTTGACCTTTCCCAGCATCAGGGTCTTTTCTCATGAGTCAGTTCTTCACATCAGGTGGCCAAAGTATTGGAGTTTCAGCTTCAGCATCAGTCCTTCCAATGAATATTCAGGGTTGATTTACTTTAAGATTGACTGGTTTGATCTCCTTGCAGTCCAAGGAACTCTCAAGAGTCTTCTCCAACTCCACAGTTCAGAAGAATCAATTCTTCAGTGCTTAGCTTTCTTTATCATCCAATTCTCATGTTCATACGTGACTATTGGAAAAAACATAGCTTTGACTAGATGGACCTTTGTGGGCAAAGTAACGTCTCTGGTTTTTAATATGCTGTCTAGATTTGTTTAGCTTTTCTTCCAAGGAGCAAGTATCTTTTAATTTCATGGCTGCAGTCACCATCTGCAGTGATTTTGGAGCCCAAAACAACAAAGTCTCTCACTGTTTCCCTTGTTTCCCCATCTATTTGCCATGATGCTTTGAGACTGATGCTATGATCTTAGTTTTTTGAATGCTGAGTTTTAAGCCAACTTTTTCACCCTCCTCTTTACTTTCATCAAGAGGCTCTTTAGTTCCTCTTTGATTTCTGCCATAAGGGTGGTGTCATTTCCATATCTGAAGTTATTGATATTTCTCCTGGCAATCTTGATTCCAGCTTGTGCTTCATCAAGCTAGGCATTTCCCATGATGTATTTTACATAGACGTTAAATAAACAGGGTGACAACATATAGCCCTAACGTACTCCTTATCCAATTTGGAACCAGTCCATTGTTCCGTGTCCGGTTCTAACTGTTGCTTCTTGAGCTGCATACAGATTTCTCAGGAGGCAGGTCAGGTGGTCTGGTATTCCCATCTCTTTAAGAATTTCCCACAGTTTCTTGTGATCCACACAAAGGCTTTGGCATAGTCAATAAAGCAGAAGTAGATGTTTTTCTGGAATTCTCTTGCTTTTTCAATGATCCAACGGATGATGGCAATTTGATCTCTGATTCCTTTGCCTTGAAGTTCTCAGTTCATATACTATTGAAGCCTAGCTTGAAGAGTTTTGAGCATTACTTTGCTAGTGTGTGAGATGAGTGCAGTTGTGCAATAGTTTGAACATTGTTTGGCATTACCTTTCTTTGGGATTGAAATGAAAACTGACCTTTTCCAGTCCTGTGGCCACTGGTGAGTTTCCCAAATTTGCTGGCATATTGAGTGCAGCACTTTAACAGTATCATCTTTTAGGATTTGAATAGCTCAACTGAAATTCACTTCCACTAGTTTTGTTTGTAGTGATGCTTCCTAAGGCCCATTTGACTTCACATTCCAGAATGTCTGTATGAGTGGTGTGATTGTGGTTAATTATTTAATTATGGGTAGCATAGATGCTTTTTTTTTTTTTTCAATATGAGGCCAGTGGAGAAATACAAATTCTTGCCAACTTTTCAAATGGGAGATTTATTAAATATATTTCATTACACAGATTTTTAAAAATCAAGACATGCGGCATAGTACTTGTGCTTTTACTATAGTAATATCAGGTTAATTTTTTCCCCCAACATTTTTATTTGGATATTTAATCTTAAAATTCAGTTATAAGTTGCAGTTCTCCTTTTCAGTCCTGGGATAACTTCCTCTTGATATATGGGGAAAAGACTCATTTTGCCTCCTCTTTTCGTCTCTCAGTCTCTCATTTAGTATCAATCAGATTCTCAGGGACTTTCATAGTTTAGCAAACATATTGACTAACGGGTATTTAAATAGTTTTTGTTTGGTGGCTGGTGACCATGTTGATACTTTATCAGGACGTTAGAATAACCAAGTAGATCAGTGTCAGTGAGGAGAGATCCCCCAAATTACCATCTATCATGCTGACTGGTAATGGCTTGTATATATGTTGCTAATTTGTGTACAGTAACTTTTGTACCTGAATGAAAGTACATGTGCAGCCAGCCAGTCTTTAGTATATATAATTTTTTAATCTTTTTTTTTTTAAGTTTAAGTAAGAATAACAGTTCTTACCCATATCTGTCAGAGGGCAGACAGAATGAAAACCACAGTCATAGAAAACTAACCAAACTGATCACATGGACCACGGCCTTGTCTAAGTCAGTGAAACTGTGAGCCATGCCATGTAGAGCCACCCAGGANGAATAACAGTTCTTACCCATATCTGTCAGAGGGCAGACAGAATGAAAACCACAGTCATAGAAAACTAACCAAACTGATCACATGGACCACGGCCTTGTCTAAGTCAGTGAAACTGTGAGCCATGCCATGTAGAGCCACCCAGGACGGACGGGTCATGGTAGAGGGTTCCGACAAAATGTGATCCAGCAAAGAAGGGAATGACAAACTCTTTCAGCATTCTTGCCTTGAGAACCCCATAAACAGTATGAAAAGGCAAAAAAAACAAGACTCTGAAAGGTGAACTCCCCAGGCTGGTAGGTGCCCAATATGCTACTGGAGCAGAGTGGAGAAATAGCTACTGAAAGAATGAAGAAATGGAGCCAAAGCAAAAAGAATGCCAAGTTGTAGATATGACTGGTAATAGAAGTAAAGATATGGACCAAAATTGATTTTTAAAAGTATTGGTCTCTTGATCACATGGACCACGGCCTTGTCTAAGTCAGTGAAACTGTGAGCCATGCCATGTAGAGCCACCCAGGATGGACGGGTCATGGTAGAGGGTTCCGACAAAATGTGATCCAGCAAAGAAGGGAATGACAAACTCCTTCAGCATTCTTGCCTTGAGAACCCCATAAACAGTATGAAAAGGCAAAAAAAACAGGACTCTGAAAGGTGAACTCCCCAGGCTGGTAGGTGCCCAATATGCTACTGGAGAAGAGTGGAGAAATAGCTACTGAAAGAATGAAGAAATGGAGCCAAAGCAAAAAGAATGCCAAGTTGTGGATATGACTGGTAATAGAAGTAAAGATATGGACCAAAATTGATTTTTAAAAGTATCGGTCTCAGTTTTACTTATAAAAAGCAAAAAAAAAAAAATTAAGGGATTATCTCAGTGTTCAACAACAGAGAGCATTAGGAGATAGCCCGTTCATACTTGTAATTTTCTGCAGTTTATTAGAAATTATAATTATGAAACATTTTAATAGATTTGGGAAAATATTACGTTTACATGTTTTAAAAAGAACATGAATTAGAGAAATGGAAATCAAAACTACAATGAGGTATCATCTCATACCCATCAGAACAGCCATCATCAAAAAGCCAACAAACATGAGTTTCCCTGATGGTCCAGTGATTAAGCATCTATGCTTCTACTACAAAAGGCACTAAATCAATCCATGGTAGGCAAACTGTGGTCCCACGTGTCCCATGGTATAGCCAAAAAAAGTCTATAAACAATATATGCTGGAAAGGGTATGGAGAAAAGGGAAACCACCTACATACACTTGCTTGCCCACCTGTGAGTTGGTATAACCATTATGGAGAAGAGTATGGAGCTTCTTTAAAAAGTAAAACTAGTGATCCAGCAGTCCTAGTGCTGGGCATGTATCTGGAGAAAACCATAATTCAAAAAGACACACACACCCCAATGTTCACTGCGGCACTGTTTACAATAAGACATGAAGGTGACCCAGTGTCAATCAGCAGAGGAGTGGATGAAGTAAATGTGGTGCGTGTATACAGTAGAATATTATTCAGCCATTAGAAAGAATTAACCAATGCCATTTGCGGCAACATGAATGGACCTAGAGATTTTCATACTGAGTGCAGTAAGTCAGACCAGAGATAGACAAGTGATATGCTACCACTCATATGTGGAATCTAAAAAAAAGAGGGATACAAATGAACTTATCTACAAAACAGAAACAAATTCACAGACTTCAAGAACAAATTTATGGTTACCAAAGGAGAAAGAATAAATTAGGAATATAAGGTTGACATGTACATACTGCTATATTTAAAATCGATAACCGACAAGGACCTACTGTATAGCACAGGGAACTCTCCTCAAAACTATGTGACAACCTAAATGGGAAAAGAATTTGAAAAATAATAGATAAATGTGTAAATAAAATAAACAAAGTGGCAGAACCAAAAAGAAGAAGAGGAAGAACGAGAAGTGGTACATATATATGATGCAAGACTTCAGTTCAGTCCAGTTCAGTCGCTCAGTCGTGTCCGACTCTGCGACCCCATGAATCGCAGCACGCCAGGCCTCCCTGTCCATCACCATCTCCCGGACTTCACTCAAACTCACGTTCATCGAGTCTGTGATGCCATCCAGCCATCTCATCCTCTGTCGTCCCCTTCTCCTCCTGCCCCCAATCCCTTCCAGCATCAGAGTCTTTTCCAATGAGTCAACTCTTCGCATGAGGGGGCCAAAGTACTGGAGTTTCAGCTTTAGCATCGTTCCCTCCAAAAAAATCGCAGGTACGTTCATCGAGTCTGTGATGCCATCCAGCCATCTCATCCTCTGTCGTCCCCTTCTCCTCCTGCCCCCAATCCCTTCCAGCATCAGAGTCTTTTCCAATGAGTCAACTCTTCGCATGAGGGGGCCAAAGTACTGGAGTTTCAGCTTTAGCATCGTTCCCTCCAAAAAAATCGCAGGCTGATCTCCTTCGGAATAGACTGGCTGGATCTCCTTGCAGTCCAATACTATTCAATCATAAAAACAAATGAAATAATGCCATTTGAAGAAACATGAATGGATGTAGAGATTATCATGATAAGTGAAGTAAGTCAGACAGAGAAGGAAAATATCATATGATATTATTTATGAGAAGTCTTTTAAAAAGTCATACAAATGAACTTATTTACAAAACAGAAACAGATTTGTCGACTTTGAAGACAAACTTACGATCACCAGAAGTTAAAGGTGAGGAGGAAGAATAACCTAGGAGTTTGGGATTAGCATATCCACACTACTATATATAAAATGGGCTTCCCTGGTAGCTCAGCTGGTAAAGAATCCACCTGCAATGCAGGAGATCCGGTTCAATTCCCGGGTTGGGACAATCCCCTGGAGAAGGGATAGGCTACCCACTCCAGTATTCTTGGGCTTCCCTAGTGTCTCAGACAGTAAAGAATCCACTTGCAATGCAGGAGACCTGGATTCAACCCCTAGATTGGAAAGATCCCCTGGAGAAGGGCATGGCAACCCACTCCAGTATTCTTGCCTGGAGAACCCAATGGACAGCGGAGCCTGGTGGGCTACAGTCCATGGAGTCACAAAGAGTCAGACATGACTAAGCAACTAAGCACAGCACACGTGTAAAATAGATAATCAACAAGGACCTACTGTGTAGCACAGAGAACTCTATTCAATATTCTGTAATAATCCATATGAGAAAATAATCTGGAAAAAACATTGAATGTATGTATAGCTGAACCACTTTGCTGTACACCTGAAACTAACACAACATTGTAAATCAACTACACTCTAATGTAAAATAAAGATCAAATTAAAAATAAAAAATAAATTTAAAAGAGCATGAGATACAAATGTGAACATGTGCTATGACCTCGTCTGTATAAAAATGGAGGTGACAGTTTTATAGAAAAAAACAGAAGAAAATGTATTAAATTTACTTAATATTGATGTCCTGGGATAAGTGGAATCATAGGTGATTTTCCCCCTGCTAAGTGCTAGTTTCTCATTAAAATACAGAAGTAGCATTTGAAAGCACAATTTAAAAAAACTAAAGCATTTGATACATACGTGTTCAGTGAATGAACAAAGAAAGAATAGTCTACCGTGGCAGTGACCCACACAGACTACTTAAATACACTTTGGCCAAAGCATAGAGTCTTAGCTCTAATAATGGTGACCAACTCTAGCTTTATATTTATTGAGCATTTATTAATGTCTAATTTACTAATTTACTTCACAGAATTCTCCAAAACCATGCTCTGCAGTAATTATCTCTGATGCCAAGAGTAACTGAGCAGCTTGCCCAAAATCACCCAGCTGGTAACACGTGGGGGACTGTCGCAAGAGGGACAGAAGGAACATTTGGTCCCGACTTCACATTCGTCAAGCCCTCAAATTTAGACCCTTGACGCTATTGCCTAGTGAGGTTATACGCAGAGTCCCAGAAACACAGTGATGAGAAAGAAGCCTGGATTTTAAAAATTGTGACCCTTTACCAGCCACAGACCTGGAGGTAACCCTTTATAATTGCGTTACATTATTCACTGGCAAATAGGTAAATTCTGTTGCATTGTAGTTTCTTCCCCTAGTATTAAAAACAGTAATTTGTAAAAAGAAAGCTCTTAAAATGTACCACAAATTTTGTGTCCTGTTTGCTATTTCTTGGTTTTTTTTTTTTTTAACACACCCAGAAACTCCAAAGCTGTAAGCTGACCCAAACCTTTAATTTCTGAAATATAAGGTATAAGAATTTGAGCAGAGACACTAGGATTTTCCTAGACAGATCTTCAAGATTTCCTAGACAGACACTAAAATTTATATCCTGAGTAAACAAAAGATAAAGCACTCTCTTTTGTTTCCTATAATCCTCAGATCTGGTGCAGGATTTGTCTCCAAAAATCGAGGGACCTCATACTCAAATAGAAGACAGGAGTACAAGAGTGATTTTTAAAACACGGCTTTAAAAGTAAATCCACATCATAAAGACATTAAAGCAGATTCTTAAAAAAAGAAAAGCAGCAACCCTCTTATTCCTGCTTCTAGCTAGGAAAGCTTTGTCACAGGTCAGACTCCCTCAGTAAGGTCTATTTTTGTAGCCAGTTTTCAAGTTGGTGCTGAAGGAATTTGGCTGGAAAACCTCTTGACACATTTGAAATCTCCACTCAAGCTGCCTCAGCTTGAGGCAAAGCCAAGCTTCTATGAATCAGGGCACAAGATGAGCTGCCCAGTGACTCGCGCATACTCCAAACAATCAAATAGGAGGACAGCGATGCCCATCTAAAGCTGTTCCTGACTTGTAAAGTGCGGAAAACATGAGGGTGAGTTTCCCGCATGCTTGGCTCTGAGGTGCCCAGGAATTTATGTGATGATTCTGAAGAAGCCAGCTCCTTTGCTTATTAAAATTTAAGCAAGAATAGGCATACATGTGGGCTTCCCAGGTCACTCAGCAGTAAAGAATCCGCCTGCAATGCAGGAGTTGCAGCAGAGGCAGGTTCCATCCTTGGGTCGGAAAGATCCCCTGGAGGAGGGCATGGCAACCCACTCCAGTATTCTTGCCTGGAGAATCTCATAGACAGAAGAGTTTCAATCCCTGAGTTGGGAAGATTCCCCTGGAGGAAGAGATGGCAACCTTCTCCAGTATCCTTGCCTGGGAAATTCCATGGACAGAAGAGCCTGGTGGGCTACAGTCCATAGGGTCACAAAAAGTTGGACATGACTAAAGCGAGTTAGCATGCACACACACACACAGGCACAAATGTAAATAAAATGCAGATATGCAAATAAAATATCCCCAGCAAGTCATTTCCATCAATTTTTTGGACAGTTATCTTTTTTTTTTTTGACTCTGCTGGGTCTTTGTAGCTGTGCGGGCTTTTCTCTAGCTGCAGTGAACAGGCTTCACATTGCGGCCTTTTCCTATTGCAACACACAGGCTCTAGAGTGAGTGGGCTTCAGTAGTTGCAGCGTGTGGGCTCAGTAGTTGCAGTTTCTGGGCTCTAGAACACACTGGGCTCAATAGATGTAGTGCACGGGCTTAGCCACTCTGTGACATGTGAGATTTTTCCCAGCCCAAGGATGGAATCTGTATCTCCTGCACTGGCAGGCGGATTCTTTACCACTGAGCCACCAGCGAAGCCCTGGACAGTTACCTTTTAACATTTTAAATATATCCTGTGTATATTTCCTTCCTGTACCTCATTCCTCATTATGTGCATGCTCAATCGTATCTGACTCTTTGCGACCGCATGGACTATATATAGTCTGCCAGTCTACTTTGTCCACGCTATATTCCAGGCAAGAGTAGTGGAGAGGCTTGTCGTTTCCTCCTCCAGGGGATCTTCCTAACCCAGGGATCAAACCTGAATTTCCTGTAACTCCTGCCCTGCAGGCGGATTCTTTACCACTGCACCACCTGTGCAGGGTGGGAAACCCCTCCCGTATCTAATATATGCCTTTTGGAAGAACTGGATTGTAAGGGAACAAAACTTTTTACTTCTAATGCTAATTAACAAGTAATGTCTGGCTAGAGATAGTTTATCCTCCTTTCTCTCGGGCCTTTAGTGGGAGCTCCTACCAATATAGACTTTGGTTTTCCCTCATTTTTAAATCCATGGCTTCGCCTGTCATTTCCTGGTCTCTTACCAACCTTCAGCCTTCCAAACATTTTGGTTAAGGTCAGGGCCCACCAGGATTGGGTTGAAGAGAAAGGATATTAACGTGTGGTGGGGGTTGGAAGAGGAAGTATACAGATGGAAGCTAACTCAGGACAAAGAAGAGTGGCACCTTTAGTATTTGTTATCACTGCCTTGACGTCATCCAAGTCTGATGATGATGGTGGTGATGAAGATGAAACAACTGGTAATAACAATAGCTATGCAGGCCAGGAAGCAACAGTTAGAACTGGATATGGAACAACAGACTGGTTCCAAATAGGAAAAGGAGTACGTCAAGGCTGTATATTGTCACCCTGCTTGTTTAACTTATGTGCAGAGTACATCATGAGAAACGCTGGACTGGAAGAAGCACAAGCTGGAATCAAGATTGCCAGGAGAAATATCAATAACCTCAGGTATGCAGATGACACCACCCTTACGGCAGAAAGTGAAGAGGAGCTAAAAAGCCTCTTGATGAAAGTGAAAGAGGAGAGTGAAAAAGTTGGCTTAAAGCTCAACATTCAGAAAATGAAGATCATGACATCCGGTACCATCACTTCATGGGAAATAGATGGGGAAACAATGGAGACAGTGTCAGACTTTATTTTGGGGGGCTCCAAAATCACTGCAGATGGTGACTGCAGCCATGAAATTAAAAGACGCTTACTCCTCGGAAGAAAAGTTATGACCAACCTAGATAGTATATTCAAAAGCAGAGACATTACTTTGCCGACTAAGGTCCATCTAGTCAAGGCTATGGTTTTTCCTGTGGTCATGTATGGATGTGAGAGTTGGANGGAGGAGCTAAAAAGCCTCTTGATGAAAGTGAAAGAGGAGAGTGAAAAAGTTGGCTTAAAGCTCAACATTCAGAAAATGAAGATCATGGCATCCGGTCCCATCACTTCATGGGAAATAGATGGGGAAACAATGGAAACAGTGTCAGACTTTATTTTGGGGGGCTCCAAAATCACTGCAGATGGTGACTGCAGCCATGAAATTAAAAGACGCTTACTCCTTGGAAGAAAAGTTATGACCAACCTAGATAGTGTATTGAAAAGCAGAGACATTACTTTGCCGACTAAGGTCTGCCTAGTCAAGGCTATGGTTTTTCCTGTGGTCATGTATGGATGTGAGAGTTGGACTGTGAAGAAGGCTGAGTGCTGAAGAACTGATGCTTTTGAACTGTGGTGTTGGAGAAGACTCTTGAGAGTCCCTTGGACTGCAAGGAGATCCAGCTAGTCCATTCTGAAGATCAGGCCTGGGATTTCTTTGGAAGGAATGATGCTAAAGCTGAAACTCCAGTACTTTGTCCACCTCATGAGAAGAGTTGACTCATTGGAAAAGACTCTGATGCTGGGAGCGATTGGGGGCAGGAGGAGAAGGGGACAACCGAGGATGAGATGGCTGGATGGCATCACAGACTCGATGGACATGAGTCTGAGTGAACTCCGAGAGATGGTGATGAACAGGGAGGCCTGGCGTGCTGTGATTCATGGGGTCGCAAAGAGTCAGACATGACTGAGCAACTGAACTGAACTGAACTGAACCGTCTGGCACAGCCAAAAATCTGCGTATAATTTATAGCCAGCCATCTCTATCTAAGGTTCCTCTATATCTACAGATTCAATCAACTACAGATCAGATGGCCAACTGTATTAGGGTATTTATTTGTTCTAGGCAATGTACTAAGTACATTATATGCAATATCTCCGTGCACCCTTAAAAGGTATGTGCTATCATGATCTCCATTTTAGAGCTAAAGAAGCTGAACCTTAGAAAACTTAAGTGTCTTGCCCAAAATCACATAACTAGTAAGTGTTGAAGCTGGTTTTCCAGTATAAGTCTGACTCAAAAGTCCAGGCATTTCACTGGACTAGGATGCCCAGGACATTTTATTTGTAAGGTATATATTCCTTCTTTGCTTCTAGTGGTCATAACTATAAACCAGTGGTTCTCACTTTTAGGTACACCTCAGAGATCCCCATGTTGACTCCAAATATGATGGCTAACCCTTTTCTCATTTGTAAGTTATTACCTTGAAATGTCAGTTCCAAGTTGAGAGTGAGCAGGGAAGTGAAAATTTGTGAACTATATGTAAGACTCCAGTTAAGATGATGCAACACTACCCGTGAATATGTGCTTTACAAATACATTGTTCATTTTCTACTCCAGACTTTGATGAGAGAAGACGCCAAATAGCCTTCAGGTGAAAAGCTTACCCTAATTAAATATTGAACCTCCAATGGACCATTAAGATTTTGTTCCTATAAAGAGAGGTCTCATTGGGGCTTCAAGTGAGATTAATAATATGTCAGACTTTTTCTAATGCAAGGAAGACATTTTAGAAATATGAAAGAGGAGGGTCCAATTGCTTAATTTATTTTCTCTTTGCTTAGTATATTTTGTCTTTGTACCATTTTTGTTCCTGCACAGTTGGGGATCCTTTACTGGCTAAAAAAAAATTCTCTATCTTTGAGATAAAAGATATTCCTGTCATTCATACAGACCTAAGGCAGGAGGAAAAGTAAAACATAATGACAGACTACACAGTGATACAATATTGTGCCTCATCAAAATAAAGAGGGCATTTAATATTTTGTCTGATCTCTAGACCCAGAAATATTTGCTGGTGGCAGGAAAGAAGGTATAGCTGATAGTTCTAGTCAAAGAAATCCATGATGAAAAATGCAGGCTGAAAATAGTCTAGCATGCCTGCTGTTACTTTTGACTTCTGACCTTTCTAGATCTTGTGGGCCACTTTCTTCATTCCTTCACCACTTTATGGCCATTTAAATAAGTGCTGATTGATTGACTGTGATATTTCTAGCTTGGTTATAACTAAAGAAAGCAGTAAGAGTGACAAAGGTTTATTAACAGCTCATCAGTTAACACACCTGCCCTAAGCCTAGTTTGCAGAAATAAGTTCAAGAAGCTAGATTTCTGTAGTTCTGTGATTGCTACTGTCATTTTTGAACATTATGTGCACTTGAGAGATGCCAATACTGTTTAGGGTGACATCTAGGACAGTGAGGGTGGCATCTAGGACAGGAGACACTCCCCCTACCCCCATCTGCTAGATACATGCTGCTGCTGCTAAGTCACTTCAGTCGTGTCTGACTCTGTGCGACCCCATAGATGGCAGCCTACCAGGTTCCCCCGTCCCTGGGATTCTCCAGGCATGAACACTGGAGTGGGTTGCCATTTCCTTCTCTAATGCATGAAAGTGAAAAGTGAAAGTGAAGTCGCTCAGTCGTGTCCAACTCTTCGCAACCCCATGGACTGCAGCCTACCAGGCTCCACATACCTTGAAATTAATAGCAAAAGAGGGCCTAGAATTTTTTTATGTCTTTGTGACTGCTGCAAATTGGATGAATAGATTTTCCGTAAGCATATTAATAATATAAGCACTCTGTGTTCTCCTACAAATGGTACAGAAGCCCTAAATTTTCCAAAGCCTCTTTAGTTCTTTGGATAGCAATGAGATCAAACTTCCTAACTCATTGCCGGCACCTGACCTGGACATTCAGCCAACCACCAAGGGCCTTTTCTAACACTCTGTGGGCACTGAGAGGACATTTCACAGATGCACATCATCCATCCCTATTCCAGCTCTCCCAGGAAATCCCTCGTGCCTTTCACACTGCACACCATTGCCCCTACTGGTGCCGCCACTCCACTATGTACCACTTTTGAAAGTCTTGCACCCTCATCATCTCAAATGACTCCAATTTATATGCATAAACAGGCAGATTGCCCATCTCTCCCTCTCTGTGAAAGTTTGTCCTCCCAGTACTTACACCATTTACCTCCCTGGTTCTGCTAAATTCCCTCATGAAATATTTTGTCAACTTGTGCTAGAAGGGAAGGCTCAGAAACCAGGGCGGAGGAAACAGACACCATGCTGTCCTTCTCCATGGTTCTTTGTCATCTGCCCCTCGCTTTAATTCCAGGCACTCGGATACAAACATCCTCCTGGAAAAGTCATCCCTGCAAAGGTAATCCACTACTATCAAAAAACATCGGGGGTTCACTAGAAGAGCACCAAATTAGACATGCTAAATATGACTCTCAGTGACAACTCAACTGGGGCCTCTACTGCTGCTTAATACCAGCTTGTCTAGTGACATGTAACTGTATTAACTGATCAAGAATGTGTCAGTGCACTCCTTGTTCTCACCATGCCACCTCCTCATACCATGCTACTCACAGATTATGTGAATATTTTAAGTCCTTACTCAAATCACACCTCTTTCTTGAAACTTTACCAAAGTTTCATTTTGTTTTGATTATAGGACCCCTATTGGAGTACTTAACTTTTCTTATGTTACTTATTTAGAAATAGATTTTTATTATTAGAATATGAGTCCCTGGTTGTAACATTCATGTATTGTTTATTTCTTCATTCTCCACCATGTCCAACATGGTACTTTAAATGTAACAAAGCCTTCAAGTTAATTTTATTGTTACACAAGAAGCAGATGCCAAGGGTTTACAAGTATTTTCCTAATGGTAACACAAACTACCCCACCCCTCCTAGTTTTTGATAGGACTATATGCAACTTTAACATGATAGGAATTTATTCAAAACTTATTATAATAACCTTATAACTACCCTTGTCTCTATGTTATTCGTGATTTTGAATAAAGAATTGAATGATTTCTCGAAGGCAGGGCATAAATTCGTGACATTATTCTTTCCATCAATACCTACTAAAAATAACACTGATATATTTAAACCACATTTTCATCTCACAGCATGTTTCAATGTACTGAATTCTTTGTTCTTTATACATTGATAACATTGCTAGGCTAACTACAAACCTATTAATATCCTTCGTATTCTTTTTATTCTGCATTCTCTATTCATATGGCTAGTTTTTGTAGGATAATATCTTGGTTCTTAGTTAATCTCTAGCTTGATTTCCTTTGTACTTTTGTTCATCACACTCAACTAACAAAGCTATATAGATTCATGTTAAGTGCCAGAACGGTTTACTGAAAATTTTCTCTAGAACAATGATCTTGCTGAAAAATTAACTGTAGTTGACTTCTTCGTAGGAAGTTTCTTATCAACAGTTAAGAATATTTCCCCTCTCTCCTAAGAAGAAGAGTTTTGGATCAAGATATCTAAATAATCATTCCCAAAGCTGAGTAAACCAGCCTTTTGTTATTAAAAATCAGGTTTGAGAAGAATTAGAACGAGAACTGTCCAGGTTAGGCAAGGTACCACGAATTGGGGGCTGATAGCTAGATGTGAGAAGTGTGACTGAATTCCTCCAGAAATGGAAAAAGAAGCAGAAAGGTGTTTCCTCATGTGGCAGGGACTTGTGCTCTTCATATGCAGGGCTCTGAGACGGCAGGACCTCGAGTGCAAAGGCAACATGAAACCTTGTGGAATCTGAATCCCAGACACAGGGGCAGTGAGGGCCTTTTGCTGAGCATGTAGACATGGAAGGTGATCACCCCAGCAGCTGGGCTTAAACCATGAGCACCTCTGCAGCTTTCTCAATGGACCAAGGACCCTCCCTAATTTTTCTGAACTACAATCACCAGCTTACTGGTATGATCTAGAAAAGGAAGATGGTCGTCCCCAAAATTTGACTTGACCTTGGTTCATAGAAGCCCAAGGCAACACCTCATATGATTTTCAAAACTAAAGAAATATAACTTCCTTCACTTCAAGTATTGGGGGACAATTACATGTGTTACATTTGTATTTGTTCATCAGTCCTTGCTGGATAATCAGCATCTAAGTTGCTCAGTGGTTTGATAATTCCCCTCTATACTTGACTACTAATCATTCAGAACTTGTGTTCGAGGGCAAAATTCCATCTAAGATAACAGAACATAAGCATTAATAACCCTGACCAGATTTGCTGCTGAGCTTCAAGGGTTCAATGATAAATTAGAATGCCTGCAATAGCATGCAATATCATTAACAAGAGGTATAAATCAAGTTGAAGATGGCCATCCTATAAAGGTCTAGGAAACAGCCTGTATTATCAATAGGAAATGTCTAATAACAGACAAGGAAAAACTAATACCATCAGGGAGCAAAGTTTGTGGAAGACCAATAGACATCATTGAAGCACACATAGTCACAAAACTGATTTAATGCACAATTATTTAACTATTGATTTTTGGATTCTTTACCTTTGCCTGAGACAGCATGGATGATGGAGTACAGTATAATGCTGAAGTATACAGGCAACACTTGATGTATTCAGTTGTAAGGGTAAGGGCTTACTCAGTGATTTTCCTGATTGCTCATTATCATTATTTAGAGAGGCTTTAAAAACCACCAATGTTCAGGTCCTACCCTCAGAGAATCTGATTTTCAATTGTCTTAAGTAAATCAAAAGCAGAGTACTTTTTAAACCCCAGATGATTCTAATGTGTATCCAGGATAAGAAATAAAATCACACAATTGGGAGAGTCAAGATAGTCAATGTGTTGCCTTATCACCACCAAGACCTGTAAAGTGTCTGATGTTTAACCTGCTTGTGAACTAACAAGTTAACCAGCCAGTTTCATAAATCCTGGCAGAAGGCACAAAACCTTGGTCAAACACATGGCAGGAGCAGAGGATCAGAAGTTTTTATACCAGTTCCCTAATCTCCAGTCTCCTTGTGCTGAGTCACTTAGTCATGTCCAACTCTTTGTGACCCCATGGACTGTATCCCGCCAGGCTCCTCTGCCCATGAGATTTCCCAGGCAAGAACACAGGAGTGGGTTACCATTTGCTTCTCTCCAGTTTCCATACCTTTTTTTTTTTTTTTTTGCATTGCCTATGGAAACTGCTGCTGCTGCTGCTAAGTTGCTTCAGTTGTGTCTGACTCTGTGCGACCCCATAGACAGCAGCCCACCGCGAGTCTGGTGGGCTACCGTCTATGGGGTCGCACAGAATCAGACATGACTGAAGTGACAAGATGTGTATAAGAGACAGGCTACCGTCTATGGGGTCGCACAGAATCAGACATGACTGAAGTGACTTAGCAGCAGCAGCAGCAGTTTCCATAGGCAATGCAAAAAATATATATATATATTGTTTTACTGAGAAGTAACCCTGAGATTAGCAGATGTGCAACATAATAGCCAATAAGCATGCCGGCCTTTTGCTCTGAGGTTAACATTGTCTTTTCTGACGCTAGATGGATTCACAAGGATTGAACTAACCATGCCCTCCATTCCAGACAATAATACTCATCCTCCAAGGCTATCACAGCACAACTGTTCTTAAAAAGATGTGTGTAGCAATATGAGAAGGCAATGGCACCCCACTCCAGTACTCTTGCCAGGAAAATCCCATGGACAGAGGAGCCTGGTAGGCTGCACTCCATGGGATCGCTAAGAGTCAGACACGACTGAGCGACTTCACTTTCACTCTTCACTTTCATACATTGGAGAAGGAAATGGCAACCCACTCCAGTGTTCGTGCTTGGAGAATCCCAGGGATGGCGGAGCCTGGTGAGCTGCCGTCTATGGGGTTGCACAGAGTCGGACAAGACTGAAGTGATGCAGCAGCAGCAGCAGCAGCAATATGAGAAGCACATGGAGAATTATCTACTGGAAATGTTGGTAGCTATCTACCCAAGTTTCTCTGCTCTCTGACTTCTGGTGAGTTTTCCGGTAAATGTACTACTCTTATGGCCACTCTGCTTCATCTAACCAACAGATGCTAGAACCAAATTCATTACATTTGTCTCATACAGCATTTAATTAAGACCCACAACAGGACCTACGAAATAGGGTGAGGCCTGAAGTATTCCAGCTGAACAAAATGTCTCAACCATCAAGAGATACTGTGGAAAGACAGGTGGCTTTCTCCTTAAGTTTCTATAGTGACTTTTCCAATTAATCTCAGTACATTGTATTGATGATTATACAGATTCTACTTTGAACCACAAGGAGTACATCTAAAATTCATTCTTAACAATTCTGACCAATGAGTTAACACTAACCTCCACAGACGTCAGAAACAAGATTGCTCTTGTATGCTTAGTTAAAGTCGGGGACACATTTTCTGTCCCTTCTTCTTACTGGATTACTCCTAGTGTATGAATACCTGCTGCAAGATGCTCATACATGATTCATTATTTATGAGCATCTTGCAGCTTCCTCTAAGAAGCTCCTTTCATGTCTACAAAATCAGTGGGTGTCATGCCAGTAGCTATAATTTCATTCTTTCTATAATTCCTATGTGCACCCAAACCATTCATTCAAAAGGATCAGTCCAGAAAGGTAAAGAGCATTTTTCTCAAACTTACAGAGACCCATTTAATCTGTAGAAGTCACTGTGTGGGGGCATATTGAGATATTTCTCTACCAAGTGACCATCATCCATAACATCTAGGACTGTCAATGTAACAAGATAATCTAGGTATCTGAACTAGAATTAAGTTTGAATCCCTAGGCACATCTTTTCACAGGGCACCATCAGGAAGTGCACCAAACAAGGTTTCAGTAATAGACAAGAAAAACCCTTCTTCACAGTCAGGGTGGAATTCTGAATTTTCAAAATCAGTTTGCATAAACCACTACCATTTTTGTTCTGAACATGGCCCCAGGAAGCAATCGAGAGCAAATAACTTATCTTGAGACAGACACATTTCAGCAAAGTTCATTACTAAGATGTATGGACAAGAAAGAGGTGAGAAATAGAAATCATTTTAAGTTTGATTTTGAGGATGCCCTTCACAGTCAGTCATACCAGATACCTATAGACAGCAGGGAGTTTGGAAGTTCTATCAAATATCTTGACTATAAAACCTATTTTTGACTGCTTGCAATAAAAGGAGTAGGGCTTCTCTTATGGCTCAGATGATAAAGAATCTGCCTGCCTTGCAGGAGGCTCTGGGTTCAATACTTGGATTAGGAAGATCCCTTGGCGGAGGAAATGGCGACCCACTCCAATATTTCTGCCTGGAAAATTCCATGAACAGAGGAACATGGAGGACAACAATTCACGGGGTCACAAAAAGTGGGCCACCACTAAGCATCTGAGCATGCACACACAATAAAAGCAGTACTGCTTTCTGCAAACAATCTGGGAAGATGAAAGCATGACATGGATAATATTCAAGTTCCGCAACAGTATAGTCAGAGCCAGTTGAGACTGCACAGCCATACCATAATTTCAAAAGGTGTCAACAGCAAAGAAGCCACAAAGTTAAAGTGAAATTTAGTCACACTGCTGTGTCCGACTCTTTGCGATCCCATGGACTGTAGCCCACCAGGCTCCTCCGTCCATGGAATTCTCCAGGCAAGAGTACTGGAGTGGGTTGCCATTTCCTTCTCCAGGGGATCTTCCCGACCCAGGGATCGAACCCAGGTCTCCTGCATTGCAGGCAGATTCTTTACCATCTGAGCTACTAGGGAAGCAAAGAAGCCAGAAGGAAAGCCCAAAGAGAAGTTAAAATCTGATGTTGCCAACTCGCCACAGCAGCAGCAACCATGCCCTGTATAGTGAGGGCTCCCTCACTGTGAGTCAAAGGGGTCACTTTTGACAGAAGCCACAAAGCTGACTACAGTGATATCAGAAATGTATAGACTTTTACTTCAGCCCAGTCTACAATGATGGGTATATTGCCCTGTCCAGTACGACATTGTATTCAGCCGGCAACAGTGGCAATACCCACAGTGCAGGCTTAATTGGCAGCATAATTCTAGTCAATCTCATCAAATAATTATCCCTTAAAATGAGTCACTTATATGCGTGACCCAGCCAATTTGATCAGCAGCTTCTATTTGTCTCTACGGTTTGTGGCTCAAACAGGAACATCGTTAACCTGCCAGTCTGTAGTTTCCCAAATGGCAGACCAGACAGATACTGCAGCAAGGACTGCAATATCTTAAATGCACTATTTTCCATTTAACAAGCAAGGCTTGTTAGGCCCTTCTGATCTTGTTAGTCACTGAGTCCAAGTTGACCAATGCCAAAAGGAAATAATAACAGGCTATAGAATCACAAAGATCCTGGGAAAGTGTTGTTTGAACAACAAGGGGCCAGTAGAAAACTGAAGGCTGCTTTTCAAGAGGTTTACCAGGTAGTCCTGTCAAGGGGGCAAGATTCCAAAACCCTCATGGTACCTACCACTGGTAAAGGCTGCCATCTTTGCCAGAGGCTCCATATGCAAAATCAGTCACCAACACTGGCACCTGGAAGGAGTTATCAGAGTTTAAGGACCCTAGAAATGCTAACTCCCCCTGGCTGATGTGTCTCTCTCATGTTAAGAAAATCCCCTACTGACCCTGATAGGATAGAGAAGTATTATACAAATATATGACATCGATTCCTACTATACATTCAGATGTAGACGCCCCAACAGGGCACAGAGTTATACCAAAGTGCCCACAAAGAAATGTTAGCCTCCCTTAAAAACTGAACCCTTCCCAAACCATATTATTTGAATTAAGAGTCCCCATACCCCAGTGTTAAGTGACTGGGGTGCCTGTTATCTAAGTTATAAAAGTTTGAGTCCTCACCTTCCCAAAGTTCCCCAGCATACTTGGGTGCCTGTGACCTCTGTTCTCCCTGAGACAGCAAGACCTTGGCTTCACATCTTAGCACCTTTATTCTTAAATCAGCTGATGCTGGAGTAGAGGGAAAGAGAGGAAACATGGCACACAAGCACAGACAGCGACCTCATGCCAGTAAGCAAGGCTTGTGCATTCACTCTCAACTTTAAGAAGCTGCTCAATCACAGCCCAACTAAAAATACTCTGTGTCGGGGGCCCACTCAATGCTCCAGTTTAAACAACAATATCCTCATACCTGATACCATTGCTTTCAACTTTGTGTCAGTTCAGTTCAGTCGCTGAGTCATAAGTGACTGGGGTGCCTGTTATCTAAGTTATAAAAGTTTGAGTCCTCACCTTCCCAAAGTTCCCCAGCATACTTGGGTGCCTGTGACCTCTGTTCTCCCTGAGACAGCAAGACCTTGGCTTCACATCTTAGCACCTTTATTCTTAAATCAGCTGATGCTGGAGTAGAGGGAAAGAGAGGAAACATGGCACACAAGCACAGACAGCGACCCCATGCCAGTAAGCAAGGCTTGTGCATTCACTCTCAACTTTAAGAAGCTGCTCAATCACAGCCCAACTAAAAATACTCTGTGTCGGGGGCCCACTCAATGCTCCAGTTTAAACAACAATATCCTCATACCTGATACCATTGCTTTCAACTTTGTGTCAGTTCAGTTCAGTCGCTGAGTCGTGTCTGACTCTACGATTCTGTGGACTGCAGCACGCCAGACTTCCTGTCCATCACCAATTCCCAGTTTACTCAAACTCATGTCCATTGAGTCGGTGATCCTATCCAACCATCTCATCCTCTGTCATCCCCTTCTCCTCCTGCCTTCAATCTTTCCCAACATCAGGGTCTTTTCAACTGAGTCAGTTCTTCACATCAGGTGGCCAAAGTATTGGAGTTTCAGCTTCAACATCAGCCCTTCCAATGAACACCCAGGACTGATCTCCTTTAGGATGGACTGTTTGGATTGCCTTGCAGTCCAAGGGACTCTCAAGAGTCTTCTCCAACACCAGAGTTCAAAAGCATCAATTCTTCGGCACTCAGCTTTCTTTATAGTCCAACTATGGCATCCATACTTGACTACTGGAAAAGCCATAGCTTTGTTGGCAAAGTAACATCTCTGCTTTATAATATGCTTTATAGGTTTGTCATAGCTTTTCTTCCAAGGAGCAAGCGTCTTTTAATCTTATGGCTGAAGTCACGATCTGCAGTGATTTTGGAGCACAAAAAATTAAGTCTGTCACTGTTTCCACTGTTTTCCCATCTATTTGCCATGAAGTGATGGGACCAGATCCATGGTTTGAGCCAACTTTTTCACTCTTCTCTTTCACTTTCATCAAGAGGTTCTTTAGTTCCTCTTCACTTTCTGCCATAAGGGTGGTGTCAGCTGCATGTCTGAGGTTATTGATATTTCTCCTGGAAATCTTGATTCTAGCTTGTGCTTCATCCAGCCCAAAGTTTCTTATGATGTACTCTGCATGTAAGTTAAATAAGGAGGTAAATATACAGCCTTGAGGTACTCCTTTCCTGATTTGGAACCAGTCTGTTGTTTCATGTCCAGTTCTAACTGTTGCTTCCTGACCTGTATATAGGTTCCTCAAGAGGCAGGTCAGGTGGTCTGGGATTCCCATCTATCTCAGAATTTTCCACAGTTTGTTGTAATCCACACAGTCAAAGGCTTTGACATAGTCAATAAAGCAGAAGTAGATGTTTTTCTGGAACTCTCTTGCTTTTTTGATGATCCAACAGATGTTGGTAATTTGATCTCTGGTTCCTCTGCCTTTTCGAAATCCAGGTTGAACATTTGGAAGTTCATGATTCATGTACTGTTGAAGCCTGACTTGGAGACTTTTGAGCATTACTTTGCTAGCATGGGCTCCCTGATAGCTCAGTTGGTAAAGAATCTGCCTGAAATGCAGGAGATCCCAGTTCGATTCCTGGATCAGGAAGATCTGCCAGAGAAGGGATAGCCTACCCACTCCAGTATTCTTGGGCTTCCCTTGTGGCTCAGTTGGTAAAGAATCCACCTGTAATACTGGAGATCTGGGTTCGATCCCTGGGTTGGGAAGATCCCCCAGAGAAAGGAAAGGCTACCCATTCCAATATTCTGGCCTGGAGAATTCCATGGATTGTGTATTTCATGGGGTCCCAAAGAGCTAGACACGGCTGAGCAACTTTCACTTTCACTTGCTAGCAATTGTGCAATAGTTTGAGCATTCTTTGGTATTGCCTTTCTTTGGGTTTGAACGAAAACTGACCTTTTCCAGTCCTGTGGTCAGTTCTCCAAATTTGCTGGCATATTGAGTGCAGCACTTTCACAGCATCATCTTTTAGGATTTGAAATAGTTCAACTGGAATTCCATCACCTCCACAAGCTTTGTCCATAGTGATGTTTCCTAAAGCCCACTTCACTTTGCATTCCAGGATGTGTGGTACACAACTTCGTGTACCCCTTAATAAAGCAGCCATAGACACACTGCTTTCCAATAGGACCTCAGGGTTTGCACCTTTAGCTGATTTGGATTTGATTCATACAGTGGCAAGATTTTCTTTTTAGAGTCTATCCTAATCATAGGCACTGCTGGCCTATTGCCATGACAACATCCTAGTTTTTGCCTGATTTTAACAAAAAGGCTAGAGATGTTTTCTTCATTTGTGGGGCCAATTTCAAAAGTTGATCTATAATTCTTTGGGTGAGTTTTCATTTTCCAGTTCTTCATGTTCATCAGCATAGTAAGTCCATCCTAGGACAGTAACAGCCCAGATATAAATAGTAGTTAGGCACTCATCTGGGGCTTTCCCAGTGGCTCAGATGGTAAATAATCTGTCTGCAATGCAGAAGACCCTGGTTCTGTCCCTGAGTTGGGAGGATCTCCTGGAGAAGAGAAGGTTACCCATTCCAGTGCTCTTGCCTGGTGGATCCCATGGACAGCAGAGCCATGGGGTTACAAAGAGTCAGACATGACTGGTTGACTAACACATTGACTTTTCACCTCACTCATCTACTGTTTCCCATGAAAGCTACTCTCTCAGGGAAATCTCTTCAAGAATATTATTTCCTTTTAACTGTGAGTACCCATTAAAAATTTTTTTTAAACTCAGATCTTTTACTGTTATCTCCAAATGTATCTCAGTCTCAAAGTGGCATATCAAACAGCAGGAGGAGTTAAACCACAAGACAACACCAACTATCATCTTTATCCTTAACAAGCACTGCATGCACACCTTAGATTTAGTACCAGCTGAATTTCTAAGAAGCACAAGCTGGAATCAAGATTGCAGGAGAAATATCAATAACCTCAGATATGCAGATGACACCACCCTTATGGCAGAAAGTGAAGAGCTAAAGAGCCTCTTGATGAAAGAGGAGTTTGAAAAAGCTGATTTGAAACTCAACATTCAGAAAATTAAGATCATGGCATCTGGTCCCATCACTTCATGAGAAATAGATGGGGAAACAGTGGAAACAGCATCAGACTTTATTATTTTGGGCTCCAAAATCACTGCAGATGGTAATTGCAGCCATAAAATTAAAAGACATTTACTCCTTGGAAGGAAAGTTATGACCAACCTAGATGGCATATTCAGAAGCAGAGACATTACTTTGCCAACAAAGTTCCATCTAGTCAAGGCTACGGTTTTTCCAGTGGTCATGTATGTATGTGAGAGTTGGACTGTGAAGAAAGCTAAGCGCCAAAGAATTAATGCTTTTGAACTGTGGTGTTAGAGAAGAATCTTGAAAGTCCCTTGGACTGCAAGGAGATCCAACCAGTCCATTCTGAAGGAGATCAGCTCTGGGATTTCTTTGGAAAGAATGATGCTAAAGCTGAAACTCCAGTACTTTGGCCACCTCATGCGAAGAGTTGACTCATTGGAAAAGACTCTGATGCCTGGAGGGATTGGGGGCAGGAGGAGAAAGGGATGACAGAGGATGAGATGGCTGGATGGCATCACTGACTCAATGGACGTGAGTCTGAGTGAACTCCGGGAGTTGGTGATGGACAGGGAGGCCTGGCATGCTGTGATTTATGGGGTTGCAAAGAGTCGGACACGATTGAGTGACTGAACTGAACTGAATTTCTAATAATTTGCCTCATTTCTGTCCATAATAATCAGATTTTCCATTTTTCCCATTCATAGCAGATGCACATTTCTGTAACTATTGTCTGAGAGAGGAGTGGGACTTCAGCTCACCCAAGACAAATCTTAGTACTAGTTGCTACAATTAAGCAGACTGAAACCTGACTTCCAGATTGGCAAGCAAGCCCTCCATCTGGAGGAAAATTAGCAACCACCAGAGCACCTCTACAAGGAGCAATAGTAGACTGGGAGCATATGAGGATGATTCTGTAGATGGAGTTAAATAAAAATTTGGATGCAGTTAGAATGCTTAGACAAATGTTATGTGAGGTAATTGCATCTCCATTACCTGAATGTTTTCTTAAAATGGATATTATGTCTGATTGGGGAACATTTCCTCTACCTGATATTTTAAGTAGAAGACACATAAAATTGCCCTTTAGCCAGTATTAATTTGCCACGCTAAATGGGAGCCTCTGGAATTGCCTAAGCCTACACACTTCTTAGTTTGAAGCAACAGGGAATATCTGGTAAGAAAAAAAGATTACAGATTTATTCAGTGATGTGTTAAAAACAGGAGTATTGACACAAATTAATTCTCTGTATTATAGCCCTATGTATTCTGTGGAAAAGGCAGATGGCTTATGGATATTCTCTATAGATTATCACAGTCTGAAGTAAATAATACCATACACAGTCTCAGCAGTTCCAGACACGATATTAGAACTACAAAAGATGTTAACAAGCCAGAGGGGATTGGTTTTCAGTGATTGATGTTGCAAATGCCTTCTTTCAATCCCAATTTTTAAGAGCTTAATACAATATGTGTTTACATGGGGAGGGTCCCAATTTGCATTTACTGGCTTGCCCCAGTTTATAACCATAATTTTATTAGAAAAGAGTTTGGATGTGATAGATTTCAAGTGTTCTGCTGTATTGATATGACACCACCCTTCGAGCCGCTGTCTTTGAACCAGTTTCCTAACATTTGACCTATGACCACAAGCTCAAATTCTCATTATTCAGAAATAAAATAATGAATCATTTACCGTCTAATTGACCTGAAGTTGCTCAACATGCTCACTACCAATACAAAGGATTTCTCTCAAGGCCCATTAATTGGACCATAAGGTGCTTACCCATTCTCTTCTAGAAAGCAATGTCTCTGTCAGCTCTGACCCTTGTCACTAAGACTGTCAAAAGATTTGAGAGGTTACCTTACCTGAATGCTAACATGTTAGTCTGCCACAGTTTCATGGATGCTGGAAGCTAGCATGAAACTCTTGGGTCAGAAGCAAAGAATTTGATTAAAACTCACAGCAACAGCAGTGCCCAGAGTATACAAAAGTACTTGTGCCATATTCCTGAGTTCCTACTCTCAAAGGATAATAGAATGCCAGGTGACACCTGCACATTGTGAACTGCATTATATGAAGGCAACTCTGAACTTAGGGAACTCAAATCTTTCATAATCTGCAGTAAGCATGCCTGTTCATTTGCTCCAGAAGGCAACATTTTATTTTACTGAACAGTAAGTACAGCTGACCTGTGCTCTGGAGGGAGACATTATCTCTATTTCCAAAGCTATAAGCAAACCTTTCCTTTGCTCCAGCATGAGACATTATCTTCCTGGTCACTGAACAACCCACCTTGAAAAAAAGTCTGGAACAAATATAGTTAATGCTTCTGTTACCAAGACATACAAAGATTCACAGATATTTAACCCTCAACAATAACTAAATTTCTGTAGGCAACTACTCCATCAAATTAGCTGGGATTAGCTTCCTGTAATAACTTCATAAATCATATCCTCAATCCATTTTGCAAACAAAGACTTCTCAAAGAAAAAAAGTTTTGAATAACTCTGATAAATAAAAACACAAAAACACTAAAAGCACAAAAACATCTGTTCAAAATCCCTTACCATGCAGAAACATTTACTTTCCTCTACTTCTCTCTGAAAAATTGATTTCTTGTGTTTAATAACATAAGTGAGCTCCAAACGGATACTCTATGAAATGAGGTCCCAAAATGAGCTTTGTGTGAACAAAATTTTTCTTTGTTTCATCAAACATTTTGTATAATTTTAATAATTATCAAAATAATTTCTTCATTTCTAAAATACTGGTCCCTTCCCTCTGTTCTAATTTCCATTCCATACATAGATTCTTTGTGAAAAATCTATCTGGATATTGCTGGAATATTGAGAACATAATTTCACAAATAGAACATCTAAACTTGGGAACAAATTGTTATCCAGCTGCACACTGTTTTGAACACAGTATTTAGGGGTCTTTGATGAAAAAGTGTTTGCCAGATTTGTTCTGCAAAACTTGTCACTCATCCATATCCTACTAAGTTCTTCTTACAGTAAGAATTTTATATACCTTTTCAATTCAAATCAATACGCTTAATTTTTTAATATTACAGAAATAATTGTATGTGTTCCACAAGCTCTAGAAAGAGCTATTCATAATCACTATTCCATTTGAACTGAACAGTTACCCATATATTTAAAGCCTCACACACAAGGAATGTTTCTGATCTAAAAATTACTTTTAAACAACTCTTCTCTTATTAATAAGTATTTGTAAATTAGATAAAGTACTTTTACCAGCTGACTAATCATTAACCTACTTTCCAGTTCCTCTCCTAGAGGTTAGTCATCTTCCATGAAAAATTAAATGGTGTAGCATCACTCAATAATATGAACTTTTCTTGTAAGACAAACTGCAATTTGAAAAAATGTTGGAAGATTCCTCAAACATCATTCTTCTGCTGAATTGAATGACTCTAGCTGTAAAAACTCATTTTAAAGTAAAATTTAATAGATTATAAAATTTTATATCTGAATAATAAAATTGATCACATTCAGTAAAACTTTATTTAATGGCAGAGTTTTGCAACTGGGAATCCAAGATAAGTTCTGGTTGATCACTCTTTCACCAGGGATGTAAGGCATAATAGATTCCATGCAGGAATCTCTTAAACTTTGCAGGAATTTTGTAGGTCAATATATAACTCATTCAAATACTCTTACATTTTCAGTAATCTCTTCTTTTGGAATGCAGCTAGACAATTTTAAAAGCTAATAAACTTGCATTAATTTTTACTAGTTTTTAGTAAGTAGTTTTAACATATCACAGGTTCATTTTCTATTGATACAAACTCTTTTTAATGCTTCAAAGACAAAAGTCTGAAGTTTTATTGAGGACAAAGGTATATACAAATCAGAATGTTCCCTAGAAATAACACCTGAGTGAAAAAGGACAAGTGACCCCTGGATTTAAGAAGCCATTGGTTCAGGATAGAGGGATTAAAAGTAGAACTTGAATCACCACTGACTATTGCAAACTTAAAGGGAAGGATGTCACATGTACTTAAACTACACAGGAAAGATAACAGGTATTTTACAGTGGCAGAGAATTTAAATATTCATTTGTAAGCTGAAAAGAAACAAGATGCTCAGGAATTACAGTGTATTACTTTATAGAGATAAAACGCTGAAAAGAGGTAGAAGAGCCAAGTTTAGTTCACCTCTTTTTCTCTTGTAAGAAGCAAAAGAATTTCCTAGAGGGTTGAGTTTTGAGTGCTTCAGGTAGATACTCTCAGGAGCACACAAATTTTTAAATGCAACATTTGTCCTAGATTTATTCAACAAATTATCTTCTTTTATTCTGCCAATGTATAGATCAATGTGAAGACTCAGGTGTCCTTCAGAAGTTTATAGGTTTTTACTAGATTCTCCTTTTTACCCTGTATTGGCATCAACAGCTTTCCTCTTATTAAGGAGTCCTTATATTCAGCATCAGGTACTTCAGACTCGGAAACTGCCTTTATTTTATTTCAAATTGGCCCAAATGACTCTAGAGTCCACTCTTCCGGTTGCCTGAATATGTGAGGTAAGAACTCCCTAGTAGTAAAATAAGACAGTTAACAGGATATATCCAAAATATGTCTATTGTGATGGTTTCCCATTCATCTTGATGCCCCATCTGAAGGAGCATCCTTCTGTAAGCCTTACTTTTCCTCCTATAGTCTGGCAGAAGGCAGAGCAGCCAACATGCAAGACACTCTTTGTACCTGGCTAAAGACAGTGGTGATTTCATAGCCTCCTGGCCACTTCAGATTCATGAAATGGGAATTTGGGCTAGGCAGCAGGCAGCACTTCTTGTGTTTCCTCTTCTCCTCTTCTGGAGAGAGATGAAGCAGATCCTTTGTGAGAGGCATGTTCTCGTGGGGAGGTTGTCACTGCCAGAAAGCTTGGTATAAACTTTTGAAACGTTGTATTTCAATTAACATGTACAATATGTTTGATGTGATGTATTTATGTATTGCAGCTTGATTACCACTGTAGTGTTAATATCTCTATTATATCACATAATTATCATGTTTGTGATGAAAATATTTAAGATCTAGTCTCTTAGCAACTTTGAAGTACAGAACACAGGATTGTAGATGATAAATACGATGCTATGCATTCGATCATCAGGACATAGCAATTGGTTTCAGGCTTGCATCCTTAAACAACATCTCTCCAGGTCCCCCACCTCCCAGACCCTGTAACCACCATTATACTGCTTCAACAAGTTCATCTCTGGAGACTCTGACAACAAAACTAAGATACTTATGCAGAGCTTACACTGTTGTGAGGAATGGGGGCAAGAAGGGATGAAAAATAAAGTTAAAAATTAAATTACTAGCATTCCTTGAAGATATTGTTGGTTCAGTCTTTAGACTACCACAATAAATGAAAACCATCAAATCAAATTACATAATATTTTTTTTTGTTTCCCAGTGCATATAAAAGAGAAAAAGTTGGCTTAAAGCTCACCATTCAGAAAACTAAGATCATGGCATCTGGACCCATCACTTCATGGCAAATAGATGGGGAAACAGTGGCTCTCTTTACTTTTCTTGGCTCCAAAATCACAGCAGATTGTGATTTCAACCCCGAAATTAAGAGATGCTTACTCTTTGGAAGGAAAGCTATGACCCACTTAGACTGCATGTGTGCTGTGCTGTGCTTTTTTGCTCAGTTGTATCTGACTCTTTGAGACCTCATGGACTGCAGCCCACCAGGCTCCTCTGTTCATGGGGATTCTCTAGGCAAGAATACTAGAGTGGTTGCCATGCCCTCCTCCAGGAGATCTTCCAAACCCAGGGATGGAACCCATTGTGATTTCAACCCCGAAATTAAGAGATGCTTACTCTTTGGAAGGAAAGCTATGACCAACCTAGACAGCATATTGAAAAGCAGAGACATTGCTTTGTCAACAAAGGTCCATCTAGTCAAGGCTATGGTTTTTCCAGTGGTCATGTATGGATGTAAGAGTTGGACTATAAAGAAAGCTGCTGCTTCTGCTGCTGCTAAGTCGCTTCAGTCATGTCCGACTCTGTCTGATCCCATAGATGGAAGCCAACCAGGTTCCCCCATCCCTGGGATTCTACAGGCAAGAACACTGGAGTGGGTTGCCATTTCCTTCTCCAATGCGTGAAAGTGAAGTCGCTCAGCTGTGTCTGACTCTTAGTGACCTCATGGACTGCAGCTTACCAGGGTATGCCACCCATAGTATTTTCCAGGCAAGAGTATTGGAATGCGGTGCCATTCAGTTCAGTTCAGTTCAGTTGCTCAGTCGTGTCTGACACTTTGCAACCCCATGAATTGCAGCATGCCAGCTGCATCACCAACTCCTGGAGTTTACTCAAACTCAAGTTATCAAGTCAGTGATGCCATCCAGTCATCTCATCCTCTGTCGTCCCTTTCTCCTCTTGCCCCCAATCCCTCCGAGCATCAGAGTCTTTTCCAATGAGTCAGCTCTTCACATGAGGTGGCCAAAGTACTGGAGTTTCAGCTTTAGCATCATTCCTTCCAAAGAACACCAGGACTGATCTCCTTTAGAATGGACTGCTTGGATCTCTTTGCAGTCCAAGGGACTCTCAAGAGTCTTCTCCAACACCACAGTTCAAAAGCATCAATTCTTCGGCACTCAGCCTTCTTCACAGTCCAACTCTCACATCCATACATGACTACTGGAAAAATTACAGCCTTGACTAGATGGACCTTTGCTGGCAAAGTAATGTCTCGGCTTCTCCAAAAGAAAGCTGAGTGCTGAAGAATTGATGCTTTTGAACTGTGGTGTTGGAGAAGACTCTTGAGAGTCCCTTGGACTGCCAGAAGGTCCAACCAGGCCATCCTAGAGGAGATCAGTCCTGGGTGTTCATTGGAAGAACTGGTGCTGAAGCTGAAACTCCAATGCTTTGGCCACCTGATGCAAAGAACTGACTAACTGGAAAAGACTCTGAAGCTGGGAAAGATTGAGGGCAGGAGGAGAATGGGACGACAGAGGATGAGATGGTTGGATGGCATTATGGACTCAATGGACATGGATTTTGGTGAACTCCAGGAGCTGGTGATGGAAAGTGAGGCCTGATATGCTGTGGTTCATGGGATCTCAAAGAGTCGGACACGACTGAACGACTGAACTGCATATAAAAGTTATACTTACACTATACTGTAGCATATTTAAGCATGCAATGGCATTATGTCTGAAAAACAATGTACATACTTTAAATATTACTACAAAACGCTAGCCATCATCTGAGACTTCAGTAAGTCATTGTAGTAACAAAGATTATTGATCATAGATCACCATAACAAATATAAAAATGAAAAAGTTTGAAATATTAAGAGAATAACCAAAATGTGATACAGAGACATGAAGTAATCAAATACTCCTGGGAAAAACACAGTGCCAGGACACACTCAAAGTAGGGTTGTCAAGACCTTCAATTTGTTTAAAAAATAATAATAATAAAAGGCAATATCTGCAAAGTGAAATAAAATGAGGGATGCCTGTAGTCTGTTAGATATTAACAGTTATGAGAAAGAGGGAAAATTGAATAATGGCAAATAAGAAACAATAGAACAAAATAAGGCAAGGTAGGGTTGTGGTTGGTGAACTAGAGTAGTCAATAAAGAATTGGTGTACTTTTCATTGAGAAGTAAGAACTATATAGAGAATCTTAAGACATTTCTAAATATTGAATACTAGGATTTACCTTCTTAACTTTCACATATAACATCAGTCAGTCAGTTAAGTTGCTCAGTCATGTCTAACTTTTTGCGACCCCATGGACTGCAGCATGCCAGGCTTCCTTGTCCATCACCAACTCCCAGAGTTTACTCAAACTAATGTCCATTGAGTCCATGATGGCATCCAACCACCTCATCCTCTATTGTCCCCTTCTCCTCCTGCCTTCAATATTTCCCAGTATCAGGATCTTTTCAAATGAGTCAGTTCTTCATATAGGGTGGCCAAAGTATTAGAGTTTCAGCTATAGCATCAGTCTTTCCAAAGAATATTCAAGACTGACTTCCTTTAAGATGGACTGGTTGGCTCACCTTGCAGTCCAAGGGACGCTGAAGAGTCTTCTCCAACACTACAGTCTGAAAGCATCAATTCTCAGTGCTCAGCTTTCTTTGTAGTCCAACTCTCAAATCCATACATAGCTACTGGAAAAACCATCACTTTGACTAGATGGACTTTTGTTGGCAAAGTAATGTCTCTGCTTTTTAATATGCTGTTTAGGTTGGTCATAACATTCCTTCCAAGGAGTAAGCATCTTTTAATTTCATGGCAGCAGTCACCATCTGCAGTAATTTTGGAGCCCCCCCAAAAATAAAGTCTGATACTGTTTCCACTGTTTCCCCTCTATTTGCCATGAAGTGAATCTGAGTGAACTCCGGGAGTTGGTGATGGACAGGGAGGCCTGGCGTGCTGCAATTCATGGGGTTGCAAAGAGTCGGACATGACTGAGCAACTGAACTGAACTGAACTAAACTGAAGAGACTGGATGCCATGATCTTATTTTTCTGAATGTTGAGTTTTAAGCCAACCTTTTTACTCTCTTCTTTCACTTTCATCGAGAGGCTCTTTAGTTCTTCTTCGCCTTCCCCCATGAGGGTGGTGTCATCTGCATATCTGAGGTTATTGATACTTCTCCTGGAAATCTTGATTCCAGCTTGTGCCTCATCCAGCCCAGCATTTCTCATGATATATAACGTACGTGTATGCTAAGTCACTTCAGTCCTGTTTGACTCTGTCACCCTATGGACTGTAGCCCACCACGCTCCTCTGTCCATGAGATTATCCAGGCAAGAATACTGGTTTGGAGGCTGGGGGGGTGGCCCTAAGATGGCAGAGGAATAGGACAGGGGGACCACTTTCACCCCCACAAATTCTCATTGAAAGAACATTTGAAAGCTGAGCAAATTCCACAAAACAACTTCTGAATGCTGGCAGAGGACATCAGGCACCCAGAAAGGCAGCCTGTTGTCTTCGAAAGGAGGTAGGACAAAATATAAAAGATACAACAAGAGACAAGAGAGTTAGGGACAGAGGCCCATCCCGGGAAGGGAGTCTTAAAAGAGGAGAAGTTTCCAAACACCAGGAAACCCTCTCATCAGTGGGTCTGTGGGGAGTTTTGGAATCTCTGAAAGCAACATAACTGGGAGGAAAAATAAATAAATAAATAAAACCACAGATTACGTGCCTAACGGCAACTGCCAGAAGAGAAGCAGCCCAGATGCTTGCATACACCACCAGCAAGCGGGGGCTGAACAGGGAGGCATCAACTGCATTGCTTAGGGTAAGGACCAGGCCTGAATGCCCTGAGGGCAATCTGAGGGAGCTAATATGGTATAGTAACCCACACTGTGGGATAGCCAGAGAGAGAAAGAGAGAAAAGAAAGAGAGAACTATCCTGCAAAAAGTCCTAACCTAAGGCACGATGCTTACTCCTTGGAAGAAAAGTTATGACCAACCTAGATAGCATATTCAAAAGCAGAGACATTGCTTTGTCAACAAAGGTCCGTCTAGTCAAGGCTATGGTTTTTCCAGTGGTTGTGTATGGATGTGAGAGTTGGACTGTGAAGAAAGCTGAGTGCCGAAGAATTGATGCTTTTGAACTGTGGTGTTGGAGAAGACTCTTGAGAGTCCATTGGACTTTAAGGAGATCCAACCAGTCCATTCTAAAGGAGATCAACTCTAGGATTTCTTTGGAAGGAATGATGCTAAAGCTGAAACTTCAGTACTTTGGCCACCTAGTGTGAAGAGTTGACTCATTGGAAAAGACTCTGATACTGGGAGGGACTGGGGGCAGGAGAAAAAGGGGACGACAAAGGATGAGATGGCTGGATGTCATCAATGACTCAATGGACATGAGTCTGAGTGAACTCCGGAAGTTGGTGATGGACAGGGAGGCCTGGCATGCTGTGATTCATGTGGTCGCAAAGAGTTGGACACGACTGAGCGACTGAACTGAACTGAAGTGAACTGAACTGAACTGAAGGTACTGCCGGCAGGCTCACAGAATAAAGAACTAAGCGAATAACAGAGAAGAGCTAGCCAGCTGCGAACCGGCCCACCCCCCCGCTGGAGTCAGGGAGGCAGGCAGGGGACAGCCAGGGCCAGAAAGGGGCAATCTCAGCCCCAGAGACAGCACCCTCTATCAAACTGCAAGCAGGCTCCCAGTTGTTAACCAAGACTTCTTGGGATTCTGGACGGTTGACATCCGCCAGGAGGGTCACAGCCAGAGATCAGCTCCCAGAAGGGACACATGGCACACCTGAGATGGGCACACCTGCTGCCACCCAGGAAACCAAGCAGCTGGGACAAGGGAAGTGATAAGATGCACCCTCCGACCTGGGGAGCCTGCGCTTGCAAAGCACCTGGTTGCCTGAGCTGCTCGGACCTGGGAAGGGCACAAAACGCAGGGCCACCTGAGTCTGTGCCTTTGTGGATTCCCAAGAACCTGAACTCGAGCGGCTTAGACCTGGAAAGGGCATACAACCCAGGGCCCACTTTAGACAATTCCCCTGCAGAGCAACCTAGATCCTGAGCAGTGTAGACTGGGAAAGCACACACGCTGTGAGCCGGGACAAACCTAGTGGGGCTGAGACACTGCAAGCACTCTCCTCACACAACAGTGATATTTGTTTGCAGTGTTCCACCCTCCCAACAGCATGATTGAACAAGTGAGCTTAAATAAGTAACCACCTAGGCCCCCTTGTGTCAGGGTGGAAATTAAAAACTGAGTTCAGTTCAGTTCAGTTCAGTCACTCAGTCGATTCCGACTCTGCAACCTCATGAATTGTAGCACTCCAGGCCTCCCTGTCCATCACCAACTCCCGGAGTTCACCCAGACTCACGTCCATCGAGTCAGTGATGCCATCCAGCCATCTCATCCTCTGTCGTCCCTTTCTCCTCCTGCCCTCAATCCTTCCTAGCATCAGAGTCTTTTCCAATGAATCAATTCTTCATATGAGGTGTGCAAAGTATTGGAGTTTCAGCTTTAGCATCATTCCTTCCAAAGAAATCCCAGGGTTGATCTCCTTCAGAATGGACTGGTTGGATCTCCTTGCAGTCCAAGGGACTCTCAAGAGTCTTCTCCAACACCACAGTTCAAAAGCATCAATTCTTTGGTATTCAGCTTTCTTCACAGTCCAACTCTCACATCCATACATGACCACTGGAAAAACCATAACCTTGACTAGACGGACATTTGTTGGCAAAGTAATGTCTCTGCTTTTCAATATGCTATCTAGGTTGGTCATAACTTTTCTTCCAAGGAGTAAGCATCTTTTAATTTCATGGCTGCAGTCACCATCTGCAATGAAGAGACCTGCAAACAGAAGAAGCTAAAATGGGAACCGCTTTGGAAGTGATAGGTGCAACAGATTAAAACCCTCTAGTTA
>SJYX01023341.1:71986-90522 GCA_006410675.1 Oreotragus oreotragus | reverse complement strand
TCCAAAATTGCTGCAGATGGTTATTGCAGCCATGAAATTAAAAGACACTTACTTCTTGGAAGGAAAGTTATGATCAACCTAGATAGCATATCAAAAGAAGAGACATTACTTTGCCAACAAAGGTCCATCCAGTCAAGGCTATGGTTTTTCCAGTGGTCATGTATGGATGTGAGAGTTGGACGGTGAAGAAAGCTGAGCGCAGAAGAATTAATGCTTTTGAACTGTGGTTTTGGAGAAGTCTCTTGGAGTCCCTTGGATGGCAAGGAGATCCAACCAGTCCATTCTAAAGGAGATCAGTCCTGAGTGTTCATTGGAGGGACTGATGCTGAAGCTGAAATTCCAGTACTTTGGCTACCTCATGCAAAGTGTTGACTCACTGGAAAGGCCCTGATGCTGGGAGGGATCGAGGGCAGGAGGAGAAGGGGACGACAGAGGATGAGATGGCTGGATGGCATCACTGACTAGATGGACATGAGTTTGAGTGAACTACAGGAGTTGGTGATGAACAGGAAGGTCTGGTGTTCTGTAATTCATGGGGTCACAAAGAGTTGGACATGACTGACTGAACTGAACATGTAAAAGAATGAAATTAGAACACTTCCTAACATCACACACAAAGATAAACTCAAAATGGATTAAAGACCTAAATGTAAGAGCAGAAACTATAAAACTCTTAGAGGAAAAGATAGGCAGAACACTCGATGACATAAAGTCCCACCTATGGAACTTTGACCCACCTCTTGCTGCTGCTGCTGCTGCTGCTGCTGCTGCTAAGTCACTTCAGTCATGTCCAACTCTGTGCTACCCCATAGACGGCAGCCCATTGGGCTCTGCCATCCCTGGGATTCTCCAGGCAAGAACACTGGAGTGGGGTGCCATTTCCTTCTCCAGTACATGAGAGTGAAAAGTGAAAGTGAAGTTGCTCAGTCATGTCCGACTCAGTGACCCCATGGACTGCAGCCTACCAGGCTCCTCCATCCATGGGAGTTTCCAGGCAAGAGTACTGGAGTGGGATGCCATTGCCTTCTGCGTGACCCACCTCCTAGAGTAACAGAAATAAAAACAAAAGTAAACAAGTGGGACCTGATTAAACTTAAAAGCTTTGGCACAGCAAATGGTACTATGAGCAAGGTAAAATGAGAACCCTCCGAATGGGAGAAAATAATAGCAAATGAAATAACTGACAAAGGATTAATTTCTAAAATATACAAGTTGTTTATACAACTCAATATCAGAAAAACAAACAACATAATCAAAACGTAGGAAAAATAACTAAACAGACATTTCTCCAAAGAAGACATACAAGTGGCTAACACATGAAAAGATGCTCAACACCACTTATTATTAGATAAACACAAATCAAAACTACAATGAGATATTGCTGGGAGCCAGCATGAGGAGTCCCACCCGTGGCAAAGGTCATGAGGTTAAGGGGTCCGACAGGCAAAGGCGAATCGAGCCTTAAGGGAGCCATGCTAAATCTGCTCATGCATCTGCCCCAAAAACCAGAGTTTGCCTGCCTTGCTGCATTATGCCTTTCAGCTATACTTCTGACATTATGGGGGGCTATCCCCCACCACCTCTCTCTCTGTAAAGGAGTTAACTTAGGACTCCAGTTAATAAATCTCCTGGGCATGGCCAAAAACTCCTCTGATGGCTCTCTAGCCTGCCTGACAGGATAATCCGGCCACATGTGATTGTTTATAGCCTCCCAACCGTGAGAGGCATGAGATGCTTTAAACTTTCTAAAAACAGATTCTTTTGAGAAGCTAGAAAATTATTAGTGTAGTATTAGCGAGTTAGTTAGAAATTATGTTGGTGAGGGGTTTCATTGCTGAGTTAATGATTGCTGCCAGGTCTCCATATCCTTAGGCACCTGGGAGTATGCTAATCAATGTAATTGGAATGTAGAAAAAGAAATATAGTAGTTTTGATGTTAGGAATACTAGACTTTTTGAGTTAATGACTTTTCTCTTTTGTTACAGATCACTGTACTCCTCTTTCTTTGTTATAAATCATTGTGTCCTTGCTGTGTAACAATGTAACTTTATCACTATCTTAAGACTAAATAGATCTTAAGGGGAAACAAGTTTTCTGATCGATTAACCTTTATCAATAGAAAGAAAGGTGGGGCCATAAAATGTTAATTGGTGTGCAGACCAGAAGATATTGTGAACAAATATAAGACCCTTGTAAGAACAAAGATATACTGATAAGGATCGGAGCAGCTGACTCTGCGTGACTGTTTCTTACATTTATCTCTATGTACAACTAAAAGTATAAAAGTGGACCCAGAAAATAAAGAAACGGACCAGTTCCTGGAAAGACTGGTATCCCCCGTGTGGTCTTTTCTCGTTTTCTTCTTTTCTGGCTGAATTCCCATCTGGAGTGTGGAGGCTCACCAGGTCTACTTACTTGCCCTGGCTTCTAAGACCCATGCGAGAGGGAGCCCAAGGTGGGGCACCGTCCGCTATTCAAGTGGGTGCCGGTGGCCTAAGTAGGTGGTGCAAACTCCTTTTCTTGGAGTTTTATTGGTTTTCCGCATAAACCAAGTTATTCAGCCTCTTTTCTCCACTAATTTTCCTACTACACTATTCTTTCCTAATCTCTCTTTATATCTCTAATTAAATCTAAGTCCTTTCCTAGGATGCCGACTCTGTCCCTGCTTCGAATTCTTTGGATCCAGCGGGGCTGGACCCTGGCAAGATATCACCTCATACTGGTCAGAATGGCCATCATCAAAAACTCTAGAAACAATAAATGCCAGAGACGGTGTGGGAGAAAGGGAACGCTCTTGCACTGTTGAGGGGATGTAAATTGATGCAGTCACTATGGAAGATGGTATGGAGATTCCTTACAAAACTAGGAATAAAAGCACCATATGACCCAGCCATTAGACTCCTAGACATATACCCTGAGGAAACCAAAATTGAGAAAGACACATGTATCCCATTGTTCACTGCAGCACTATTTACAATAGCTAGAAAATAGAAACAACCTAGATGTCCATCAGTGCTGCTGCTGCTGCTGCCACTAAGTCGCTTCAGTCATGTCCAACTCTGTGCAACCCCATAGATGGCAGCCCATCAGGCTCCACCATTCCTGGGGTTCTCCAGACAAGAACACTGGAGTGGGTTGCCATTCCCTTCTCCAATGCATGAAAGTGAAAAGTGAAAGTGAAGTCGCTCAGTCATGTCTGACTCTTAGTGACTCCATGGACTGCAGCCCACCAAGCTCCTCCATCCATGGGATTCTCCAGGCAAGAGTACTGGAGTGGGGTGCCATTGCCTTCTCTGAGATGTCCATCAATAGATGAATGGAAAAAGAAGTTGTGGTATATATACACAATGGAATATTACTCAGCCATAAAAAGGAATGCATTTGAGTCAGTTCTAATGAGGTGGATGAACCCAGAGACTATTATACAGAGTGAAGTAAATCAGAAAGAGAAAGATAAATATTGCATACTGATGTATATATATGAAATCTAGAAAAATGGTACTGATAGACCCATCACAAGCACGGAAATTGAAACTGTAATCAGAAATCTTCCAGCAAACAAAAGCCCAGGTCCAGACGGCTTCACCTGTCTCTTATACACATCTAGATGTGTATAAGAGACAGGTTCTAATGAGGTGGATGAACCCAGAGACTATTATACAGAGTGAAGTAAATCAGAAAGAGAAAGATAAATATTGCATACTGATGTATATATATGAAATCTAGAAAAATGGTACTGAGGAATTCATTTGCAATGAATTCCAGGCACATTCCAGGCAGCAATGGAGAAACAGAGAGAGAGAATAGACTTATGGACATGGAAAGAGGGGAGGAGAGGGTAAGATGTATGGTGAGGGTAACATGAAAACTTACACTACCATATGTAAAATAGATAGCCAACAGGAATTTGCAGTATGTCTCAGGAAACTCAAACGGGGCTCTGTATCAACCTAGAGGAGTGCGATTGGGAGGGAGATACGACAGATATATGTAGTATACCTATCTGATTCATATTGAGGTTTGACAGAAAACAACAAAATTCTGTAAAGCAATTATCCTTCAATTAAAAAATAAATTTTTAAAATCTAATCAACCCCACTTTATGTTATATAACTAGTGCTATGTGCTTAGTCACTCAGTAATGTCCAACTCTTTGACTTCACAGATTGTAACCTGACAGGCTCCTCTGTCCATGGGGATTCTCCAGGCAAGAATACTGGAGTAGGGTGCCATGCCCTCCCGCCAGGGGATCATTCCAGCCCAGGGATTGAAACCAGGTCTCCCACATTACAGGCAGATTCTTTACCATCTGAGCCACCAGAAAAGCTGATTATGTAACTTACACCTAAACAAACATGATTTTGGAAAGAAAAAAAAAGTTAATATAATTCATGCATTATCACATAGTAATAATTGTGCTATACTGTTACCTGACTAGCATTCATACTAAACATACTTAAATTTTCTAGTGATCAATGCAAAGAAATAGAGGAAAACAACAGAATGGGAAAGATTAGAGATCTCCTCCAGAAAATTAGACATACAAAGGGAATATTTCATGCAAAGATGGGCTCAATAAAGGACAGAAATGGTATGGACTTAATAGAAGCAGAAGATATTAAGAAGAGGTGGCAAGAATACACAAAAAAGAGCTTCACAACCCAGATAATCACGATGGTGTCATCACTCACCTAGAGCCAGACATCTTGGAATGTGAAGCCAAGTAGGCCTTAGAAAGCATCACTATGAACAAACCTAGTAGAAGTGATGGAATTCCAGTTGAGCTATTTCAAGTTCTGAAAGATGAGGCTGTGAAAGTGCTGCACTCAATATGCCAGCAAATTTGGAAAACTCAGCAGTGGCCACAGGGCTGGAAAGGATCAGTTTTGATTCCAGTCCCAAAGAAAGGCAATGCCAAAGAATGCTCAAACTACCGCACAATTGCACTCATTTCACATGGTAGTAAAATAATGCTCAAAATTCTCCAAGCCAGGCTTCAGCAGTACGTGAACTGTGAAATTCTAGATGTTCAAGCTGGTTTTAGAAAAGGCAGAGGAACCAGAGATCAAATTGCCAACATCTGCTGGATCATCAAAAAAGCAAGAGAGTTCCAGAAAAACATCAATCTCTGCTTTATTGACTATGCCAAAACCTTTGACTGTGTGGACCACAATAAACTGTGGAAAATTCTGAAAGAGATGGGAATACCAGACCACCTGACCTGCCTCTTGAGAAACCTACATGCAGGTCAAAAGCAACAGTTAGAACTGGACACGGAATAACAGACTGGTTCCAAATAGGAAAAGGAGTACGTCAAGGCTGTATATTGTCATCCTGCTTAGTTAACTTCTATGCAGAGTACAACATGAGAAATGCTGGGCTGGAAGAAGCACAAGCTGGAATCAAGATTGCCAGGAGAAATATTAATAACCTCAGATATGCAGATGACACCACCCTTATGGCAGAAAGTGAGGAGGAACTAAACAGCCTCTTGATGAAAGTGAAAGAGGAGAGTGGAAAAAATTGGCTTAAAGCTCAACATTCAGAAAACGAAGAACATGGCATCTGGTCCCATCACTTCATGGCAAATAGATGGCGAAACAGTGGAAACAGTGTCAGACTTTATTTTGGGGGGATCCAAAATTGCTGCAGATGGTGATTGCAGCCATGAAATTAAAAGACACTTACTCCTTGGAAGGAAAGTTATGACCTAGACAGCATACTGAAAAGCAGAGACATTACTTTGCCAACAAAGGTCTATCTAGTCAAGGCTATGGTTTTCCAGTGGTCATGTATGGATGTGAGAGTTGGACTGTGAAGAAAGCTGAGCACTGAACAATTGATGCTTTTGAACTGTGGTGTTGGAGAAGACTCTTGGGAGTCCCTTGGATGGCAAAGAGATCCAGGCAGTCCATTCTAAAGATCAGTCATCAGTGTTCATTGGAGGGACTGATGCTGAAGCTGAAACTCCAATACTGTCGCCACCTCATGCAAAGAGTTGACTCATTGGAAAAGACACTGATGCTGGGAGGGATTGGGGGCAGGAGAAGAAGGGAACGACAGAGGATGAGACGGCTGGATGGCATCACTGACTAGACGGACATTACTTTGAGTGAACTCCGGAAGTTGGTTATGGGAGGCCTGGCGTGCTATGATTCATGGGGTCGCATAGAGGTGGGCATGACTGAGTGACTGAACTGAACTGACTGAAATTTTCTAAGACATTTATGCTCTAGGAAACATCACAATTAACAAAATGAGGGAAATGAATAGGCAGAGACAGATGTTGACTGCAATGCAATTGCAAAAAAGGCCTCAGCTCACTCCATAGGGCCATTAGTTTTCCAAAATTAAGTCAAACGGGCTGGATCTTCTTACCCATTAACCTGTAATGAACTGCATTGGCTGTCTCTTTAGACAGGGCATAACCTTGAGTGAGGTGGTCCAGAGAAGGAAATGGCAACCCACTCCATTACTCTTGCCTGGAAAATTCCATGGATGGAGGAACCTCATAGGCTACAGTCCATGGGGTCACAAAGAGTCAGACACAACTGAGCAACTTCACTTTCACTGTCTTTTAGTTACTGGAGAGAGCCTTAACTATGAGATTTGGCAGAAGTTTTTAATGTTAAGTGTCTCATGGCTAAACAAGGATCTCAGAGCATATCATAAGATCCACTGAAGCCTAACTCTTCTAGCACTTAAAAGCATTTTGTGTAATAACTGCATCCTATCTGGGAATAGCTTCTCCACTATTGTTTGATCTTCTTAATTCTAGTTGATCTTTCTTCCTCTAGTATTCTGGCTGATCTAAGGTAGGCTAAAGAAACCACATAGCTCCTGCCACTGCAGTTGGTCTTCAGTGTTTAAATGGTACTTCAGTTCAGTCACTCAGTCGTGTCCAACTCGTTGCAACCCCATGGAATGCACCACACTAGGCTTTCCTGTTCATCACCAGCTCCTAGAGATTGTTCAAACTCATGTCCATGTAGTCAGTCATGCCATCCAACCATCTCATCCTCTGTCATTCCCTTCTCTGGCCTTCAACCTTGCCCAGCACCAGGGTCTTTTCCAATGAGTCAGTTCTTGGCATCAGGTGGCCAAAGTATTGGAGCTTCAGTTTCAGCATCAGTCCTTCCAATGAATATTCAGGACTGATTTCCTTTAGGATGGACTGGTTGGATCTCCTGGCAGTCCAAGGGACTCTCAAGAATCTTCTCCAACACCACAGTTCAAAAGCCTCAATTCTTTGGTGCTCAGCTTTCTTTATTGTCCAACTCTCACATCCATACATGACCACAGGAAAAACCATAGCCTTGACTAGATAGAACTTCGTTGGAAAAGTAATGTCCCATCTCTTTAAGAGTTTTCCACAGTTTGTTGTGATCTATACAGTCAAAGGCTTTGGCATAGTCAAAAGCAGAAGTAGATGTTTTTCTGGAACTCTCTTGCTTTTTCCATTATCCAACGGATGTTGGCAATTTGATCTCTAGTCCCTCTGCCTTTTCTAAATCCAGCTTGAACATCTGGAAGTTCATGGTTCACGTACTGTTGAAGCCTGGCTCAGAGAATTTTGAGCATTACTTTGCTAGCTTGTGAGATGAATGCAATTGCGTGGTAATTTGAGCATTCTTTGGCATTGCCCTTCTTTAGGATTGGAGTGAAAATTGACCTTTTGCAGTCCGGTGGCCACTGCTGAGTTTTCCAAATTTGCTGGCATATTGAGTGCAGCACTTTCACAGCATCATCTTTTAGGATTTGAAATAGCTCAACTGGAATTCCATCACTTCCACTAGCTTTGTCCGTAGTAATGCTTCCTAAGGCACACTTGACTTCTCATTCCAGGATGTCTGGCTCTAGGTGAGTGATCACACCATCACGGTTATCTGGGTCATGAAAATCTTTTTTATATAGCTCTTCTTTGTATTCTTGCCACCTCTTCTTAATATCTTCTGCTTCTGTTAGCTCCATACCATTTTTGCCCTTTATTGAGCCCATTTTTGCATGAAATGTTCCCTTGCTATCTCTAATTTTCTTGAAGAGATCTCTAGTCTTTCCCAATCTATTGTTTTCCTTTCTTTCTTTGCACTGATCACTAAGGAAGGCTTTCTTATCTCTCCTTGCTATTCTTTGGAACTCTGCATTTGGATGGGTAGATATTTCCTTTTCTACTTTGCCTTTAGCATCTCTTCTTTTCTCAGTTATTTTTAAGGCCTCCTCAGAGAACCACTTTGCCTTTGTGCATTTCTTTTTTTGGATGGTCTTGATCACTGCCTCCTGTACAATGTCATGGACCTCCATCCTAGTTCATCAGGCACCCTATCTATCAGATCTAATCCTGTTAATCTATTTGTCTCTTCCACTGTATAATCATAAGGGATTTTATTTAGGTCATAGCTGAATGGTCTAGTGGTTTTCCCTACTTTCTTCAATTTAAGTCTGAATTTGACAAAAAGGAGTTCATGATCTGAGCCACAGTGTGCTCCCAGTCTTGTTTTGCTGACTGTATAGAGCTTCTCCATCTTTGGCTGCAAGGAATATAATCAATCTGATTTCAGTATTGACCATATGGTGATGTCCATGTGTAGAGTCTTCTCTTGTGTTCTTGGAAGAGGGTGTTTGCTATGACCAGTGCATTCTCTTGGCAAAACTCTGTTAGTCTTTGCCCTGCTTCATTCTGTACTCCAAGGCCAAATATGCCTGTTCCTCCAGATATCTCTTGATTTCCTGCTTTTGCATTCCAGTCCTGTCTAATGAAAAGGACATCTTTGGGGGGGGGGGTTGGTTTTAGAAGGTCTTGTAGGTCTTCATAGAACTGTTCAGCTTCTTCAGCATTACTGATTGGGGCACAGACCTGAATTACTGTGATATTGAATGGTTTGCCTTGGAAATTGCTCCTATATACTGCATTTTCAACTCGTTTGTTGATCATGATGGCTACTCCATTTATTCCAAGGGAGATTTGCCCACAGCAGTGTATAATGGTCATCTGAGTTAAATTCATTCTTTCCAGTCCATTTTAGTTCACTGATTCCTAAAATGTCAATGTTCACTCTTGCCATCTCCTGTTTGACCACTTCTAATTTACCTTGATTCATGGACCTGACATTCCAGGTTTCTATGCAATATTGTTCTTCCATCACCAGTCACATCCACTGGGCATTGTTTTCACTTTGGCTCTGTCTCTTTATTCATTCTAATGTTATTTCTCCACTTTTCTCCAGTAGCATATTGGGCACCTACCGACCTAGGAAATTAATCTTTCAGTGTCATATCTTCTTCTCTTTTATTATTCTCCATGGGTGGAGAAGGAAATGGCAACTCACTCCAGTATTCTTGCCTGGAGAATCCTATGGACAGAGGAGCCCAGTAGGCCACAGTCCATGGGTTCACAAGAATTGGATACGACCTGGCAACTAAATCACCACCACCACTGTTCATGGGGTTCTCAAGGCAAGAATACTGAAGCTTTGTGCCATTGCCTTCTCCAGTGGACCACATTTTATCAGAACTCTCCACCATGACACATTCGTCTTGGGTGGCCCTACACAGCATGACTCACAGTTTCATTGAGCTAGACAAGGCTGTGGTCCATGTGATCAGTCTGATTAGTTTTCTGTGATGGTGGTTTTCATTCTGTCTGCCCTCTGAGAAATAAGGATAAGAGGCTTATGGAATGGTACTTATATCCCCTTTTATACTTTCTAGATTTCGTCATCCTTGGCTCATCTTCCACTGCCCTGGGAGGTTTATCTGGTGGAGGGGGAGGGAGTCTGACCCAGACTTTCAACCATAAGAAATATGAACTCCTAGTCACCATCCTCTTCTAGGCCACAGGTGCTGTATTGTCAGTTTATCATCAAAATTGAGCATAAAATAATAAGACATTACATGTTTTCCTCACATTTGCTAATCTGCCCCATTATTTAACAGAATCGGTATATCCTCCTGTTAATCAAGGTCAATTATTTCTACCTGTGTGGTAACTTTTTCCTTTGTTCCTGTTCTCTCAGCCCAAGAAGCTCAAATGTACCATAGTGTTCAGCTATGGCAGAAAGCTTTATACGCTTTTACTATGTGTCCTCTGATAGATTCATTCTCCCTCTGAGAATCAGGATGGGAGCCACAGGGATGGGAGACATAAGTTCCTCCAGTCCCTGTCAGGTAACAGTGAATGAAGAGCCAATCCTCCTTGCACTCCTGCAGAGCCTATGTAGCATAATTGTTAAACACAGCCCTAAAAGCAACCATAGAAAGAGTATACTGAATGATGGAGTTGCATCCTATGGTATGACACACACATCCTTGTAAAGTTTAATCTCAAGTTAGCGTTTCAGCTGCACCTTCACATAGAAATTTCAACATTCTCTCAGGAAAGCAGATTCAGGGTGGTATAATATATGATGGAACCAATGGATCCATAATTGGATCCCTGTTGCTGAATCTCTCTTTCTATAAAGTTTCTTCTGTCTCTGTTTACACCCAGCCCTCTACTTACCACTGCCACTTCTTAGTGGGGTGATAGACCCTGGAAGCCTGATCACAGGACATCATGTGACAATGCAGTCAGGGCTGCCTACCATGACCCTGATTCTATCACACCCAGCAAGTCACACATTCAGCTAGACCCAGTGGTACTCTATCATAACTGGGCACAGGCATGGGCAGAAGGAACAAACAAGCTGTATTAATAAAAGCAGGGGGCTCAGACTCCCATTCCAGTGTTATCTGGGTAAATGTTTAAAAGCTGGCTCTTCANTATTTTCTTGAGGTCCAAAATCACTGCAGATGGTGACTTCAGCCATGAAATTAAAAGAAACTGCTCCTTGGAGGAAAGATTATGATGAACCTAGACAGAATATTAAAGAGCAGAGACATCACTTTAACAACAAAGGTCTGCATAATCAAAGCTATGATTTTTACAGCAGTCATCTACAAATGTGAAAGTTGGAACATAAAGAAGGCTGAGCATCTAAAGTATTGATGTTTTTGAACTGTGGTGCTCTAGAAGATGGAGAAGGAAATGGCAACTCATTCCAGTATTCTTGTCTGGAGAATCCTGTGGACAGAGAAGCCTGGTGGGCTGCTGTCCATTGGGTCACACATGGTCAGACATGACTGAAGCAACTTAGCATGCATGCATACATTGGAGAAGGAAATGGCAACCCACTCCAGTGTTCTTGCCTGGAGAGTCCCAGGGACAGCGAAGCCTGGTGGGCTGCCATCTATGGGGTCGCACAGAGTCGGACATGACTGAAGCGACTTAGCAGCAGCAGCATATATACATAATGTGCTTTCCTGTGGCACAGACAGTAAAGAATCTGCCTGCAGTGAAGGAGACCAGGGTTCTATCCCTGGGTTTATTTACCAGAAAGCATTTTAGGACATTTGTCTAAGTTCAGTCAAACAGTAATTGGTAGAGTTATTTGGATCCAGACATTCTAAGCCTTAGAATTCTTACTCTTGGCCATTATGTCTGAGTTATCTTGAGTGACACAGCAATATCACTTTTGTAAGAGCTTCCTGCTTTTTTCTTCATTCCATTTGGCAAAGACAAGTCTGTATTTGTTTAATAATATTCTCTGCACTTTTACTTCCTGAAGGACTTCATGGGTTCCTAGGAAAAGAATCAGCTGGATCAATTTAAGGAATTAGGAATGGAAAGAAGAGGGACAAAAACAGAGGACATGGAGCCTATATCTGGAAAGTGAAGCCTCCAGAGCATCCTTGGGGTGTAAATGACTTGAGAAGAAAGGCAAAAAATAATGATAATGTAGCATGGAATTGTAAATAGAGTCCTCTTTGATAGCAAGAATTCAAGTGCCCTGTGTAGTCCAGTGGTTTTACACTTCTCTTTCTCTCTCTTCCTCTGGGAATGGTAATCTTGTTGGCAATGACTTGCTTATGTTTGATTCTGCAGAGAACTCAAAGAATGTATATCAGATTGAGCTTGTCTAGGTTGCCAGTATATTTACAACAATATAGTGATCACTGTATCACCACATCCTTAGAAGATGTTGAAGCTACTGTCTAGACTGTATGGAGAGAAAAACTAAAGAAGTTCATGTACATTTAAACCAAAGGAAACAAGGAATGAAAGATTCTCTTTAGCATATCATTATCATATTAATGCCATTTTCAGTAGCAGTTAAGTCTCCAATTCTGAAGTGTGAAAATACAATTTTTAATGCCTTGCACTTGACTACAAAACAAAGTTTTAGTTTTGCCCTTTTTTACACCATTTTTTTTTAAAGAAAATAAACCCAAAACTCTAATCTTAATTTTAAAACTTAAGATTGAAGTCACAGTTTTTTCATAGTAGCTCATTATTCATCAACTTGTGAACATAGTATTGGTATTGTTATTTAATTATTGTCCATTTATATAGCAGCTTTTTCAGTAGGCTAAATTAACATTATCTCACAAGTATTTATTAGCTATTCTGAGAACTGAATGAGTCACTTTAAGTTGCAAAGAAAAAAAACAAAGCCATTATTGCTTTTATATCAGTAGATGGTAGTGCTATTCTTACTGTCATGAATGATAATGATTCATAGAGCACTGCATACTTTTCCTTCTCAAAATAAGAGCTCATATCTATGTATAATCATCAAGATCTAGTCTATGCCTCCTCATGACCAGCTTTACAAATAGCTGTGTCTGGAAAATACGTTTGTGGTTTATGTGACTGGCAGAATTCTTGAAATACAAGCCACTTTATTTGTAGGGCATTTGTGACAGGCTGCCACAAACTGAAACACACAATCTGATGGTCAATTCCAATTCTACTTAGGTTGTATAGATATGGATGTAAAGTGATGTTAGGTCATTGTGGCTGACATGAAGCATAAAAAGCAGAGTCTTCAAGGGGTTATTCTGAATTGAAAGTGACATACAATAATAAGAAAACGATTCTAGGCAAAACCAATAGTAGCAACAAGAAACATGAAAGGGGAGAAAGGAAAAAAAGAAAGACTAATAGTTGATTTTCTGAGGGGAGGGAAAATAGTCTTACCCTGAGGGAGTAGGAAAGGTTGAAAAAGAGTTTCTTAACATAACCCAGAAGTTAAGATATAAAGTTATCCCAGTTCTGGATTATTCAAATCCAGTTTAGAAGTCACAAAGTGCACAATTAATATTTTGTTAGTCTATCGTATCCATTAAGACTACACAGTAAAAATAAAACATTTCAGATATACTCACTTGGGCAAGACTCTAAGAATTAGAGAGAGATGTAAAATAGAACTTTTGCAGGCATGCAAATGGATGTAAATTTTCTTCAGAAAGTCCTAGGTTCCCATGCCCATATGTTTAGCTTTAAAATTTAGCTTCTTTGATGTCACAAAGAATGTTTATGTCCCATCTGGGTGCAAGATATAGTGTCTAGAAGATATTATTTATAAGACTGAAGCACTGGGATTCCTGGGACATCCTGATTTTGCATTGACACACAATTATTAAAAACATGAGCTATTTTTCTAAAGCGGAGATTCAGGGGGCATGCCAGCTAATAGGCACAATGCCTCTAAGAGGGTTGGACACTGTTCAGTTGCTGCTAAGTTGCTGACGCTCTACTCCTTCTAAGAGTTTTTCAATTAATCTTCTAAACCAGAAATATATGCCTAGATCTGACTAATTTTGCCCTAAGATACCAGCACTTTCAGTCCTACTGCCAGCTGCCCTCAGCAATTCTGAGGTTCAAATGGGCATGCGGATTTGTGTGTGTCTTTTTCCAGACCACTCATTGGAATTTTTTTCTACCAGTTTCTATAAAGGGTGAGTCATAATAACACACCTGTTAAATTTCTTAGTTGGGGAGACTACATCATTAGATTAATTGTAACACAGCCCTTCTAAGAGAAAAAGAAAATTTCAGCAACCCTGTTTTACTTCTAAATTCATACCAGCCAGTGAAGCTAGTGATAATAGCTTTTTACCAAATTGAACTTATCAATAAAACATGAATAAATCATCTCATTATAATTCCTTCATGTAATTTTAAAAAATCTATCAGGGAGATACAGTTATTTGGCAATTTGCCTTTATTTTTAGTTTGCTTCTGGTCTTGTTTCTGTATGTTACTTCATTTCTGCTCCTACCTATTTGATTGCTCTCAGGAACCTCTAAATCTATAACTTCTCTATACTCAAGATCATCTTCAGCCTGTATTAACCTGTCTCCTAAAAATCCTAAAAAAAAACATATCTCAGTGAAACAGCTAAAAATAATGTTTAACCAGACATTTAGGTGCCATGGTATAGCCAAGTGAAGTCGCTCAGTCGTGTCCGACTCTTTGCGACCCCATGAACTGTAGCCTATCAGGCTCCTCCATCCATGGAATTTTCCAGGCAAGAGTGCTGGGGTAGATTGCCATTTCCTTCTCCAGGAGATCTTCCCAAACCAGGAATCGAACTGGGGTCTCCCACATTGCAGGCAGACGCGTTACCGTCTGAGCCACCAGGGAAGCAAGGTGACACATAAAATTAACCATCACGACTTTGTTCTAGCTATTTTGATAATTATGTCTCTTTGAAATTAAAGAATAAAAGTGAGACATGATGGCAAAACTAACTGAAAAAACAAAATGCAAAAATATATTTTTATGGAGCATCACCTAAAATTTATTTCAATCCAGTACTTATTTTTTTTATGTTAGCAAAATAAAACTTGAATATTGTATAGAAATGATAGGCCTTCCATGGTGGCTCAGATGGTAAAGAATCTTCCTGCAATGCAAGAGACCTGGGTTTGATTCCTGGGTTGGCAAGATCCCCTGAAGAAGGGAATGGCTGCCACCTCCAGTATTCTTTGCTGGAGAATTCCACGGACAGAGGAGACTGGCAGGATATAGTCCATTAGTTTGCGAAGAGCTGGGCACAACTGAGTGACTAACACACACATAGAGATGATAAGTAAAGAGGTTAAAGGCAACTTTCAAGCTACAAGCATGAGATAAACAGTAAACCAAGGTGAAAACATGAAAAGGATTAACTTCAATTGACACAACAATAAAAAATAAATACATAAAAATAATACAATAAAATGAAAAACTCTCAAACCCCTTTCTTTACACTCAAGTCTTTGTTCAAATTTTCAATGTTGTCTACATTGGATTACTATTTAAAATTATAACTGACCCTTCTTCTGTCATAGCATTTCTCAATTCCTCCTCTCTGCTATGATTTCTTTCTCCCTTATAATTTCTTGACACACTGTAAAATTTATTTGTCTGCTTATTGTTTATTGTCTACATTCCCTCAATATAAAGCAAATTCAAAGAGGACCAATGTCATTGCACAGTTTCTTTACTGATATGGTCTTATATCTAGAACAGTGTACATAGAATATGCTCAATACATATTTGTTGAATAAATGAACATATACATTATCTGAACAGCAGCCATCCAATCATATCATGTCACTTTCTACACTTTCAACTGCAATATCAAATTTCATTTTTTCTCATGACTTACAAAGTCATGCACGAATTGCTTCCACTTTTCTCAAGTATTTCATCTCACACTGCTCTTCCCTCCCAACTAGACTGACTTTCTTTCTGTTTCTCATATATGCCAAATTTGCTCATGCCTGGGGCCATTTGTTCAAGCTGACCCCACTGCCTGGAATCCACTCCAGAAAATCTTTGATCTTTGCCAAATGGTTTTGTTATTCAGAGTTTGGCAGACATGTTACCCCCTTAGCAAAACATTTTTTTGGCTACCCAATCTAAAAGAGCCACCCGGTTACTCAACAGAACTGTATCCTATTTTAATTATTTGCATACTATTCATCATTAGATGATTTTTCAGTTTTTCTTTGTTCTATTTTCTGTCTCTTTTACTGGCATACAAGAGTAACAAGCACGAGGACCTAGTCATGTTTTTCTCTTTCTAATCCCCAGTGCCTTGAACAGTTTTTGACACAGAGTTCAGTTCAGTTCAGGCGTGCAGTGGTCACCCCAAGGACTACAGCATGCTAGGCCTCCCTGTCCATCACCAACTCCTAGAGTTCACTCAAACTCATGTCCATTGAGTCGGCGATGCCATCCAACCACCTCATCCGCTGTTATCCCCTCCTCCTTCCGCCTTCAATCTTTCCCAGCATGAGAGCCTTTTCCAATGAGTCAATTCTTCACATCAGGTGGCCAAAGTATTGGAGTTTCATTTTCAGCATTAGTCCTTCCAATGAATATTCAGGATTGATTTCCTTTAGGATTGAATGGTTTTATCTCCTTGCAGTCCAAGGGAGTTTCAAGAGTCTTCTCCAACACCACAGTTCAAAAGCATCAATTCTCCAGCACTCAGCTTTCTTTATAGTCCAACTCTCATATCCATACATGACTACTGGAAAAATAATAGCTTTGACTAGACAGACCTTTTTTGGCAAAGTCACATCTCAGCTCTTTAATATGCTGTCTAGGTGAGTCATAGCTTTTCTTCCAAGGAGAACGTATCTTTTAATTTCATGGCTACAGTCACCATCTGCAGTGATTTTGGAGCCCCCAAAAATAAAGTCTGTCACTGTTTCCACTGTTTCCCCACCTATTTCCCATGAAGTGATGGGACCAGATGCCATGATCTTCGTTTTCTGAATGTTGAGCTTTAAGCCAACTTTTTCACTCTCCTCTTTCACTTTCATCAAGAGGCTGTTTAGTTCTTCTTCACTTTCTGCCATAAGGGTGGTGTAGATGTGTATAAGAGACAGTGGTATAGCCAAGTGAAGTCGCTCAGTCGTGTCCGACTCTTTGCGACCCCATGAACTGTAGCCTATCAGGCTCCTCCATCCATGCAATTTTCCAGACAAGAGTGCTGGGGTAGATTGCCATTTCCTTCTCCATGAGATATTCCTGACCCAGTGATGGAACCCATGTCTCTTGCAACTCCTGCATTGGCAGATGGATTCTTTACCACTGCACTACCCATCAAAAAGGCTTCCCGGGTGGTGCAGTGGTAAAGAATCTGCTTGCCACAATCTTGATTCCAGCTTGTGCTTCCTCCAGCCCAGCACTTCTCATGATGTACTCTGCATATAAGTTAAGTAAGCAGGGTGAAAATATACAGCCTTAACATACTCCTTTTCCTATTTGGAACCAGTCTTATATAAATATAAAGCATTTTCCAATTTCCTAGGTATAAATACTCCCACCATGGCTGACTTCAGGCTACTAGTGTGACTTCATTCAATAGATTTGGAAAAAGATGGTTCTCATCAGCACCTCTCACTCATGCCACATCTACATTCACATGAGAGAGGAGAAGAGCCCTTACAGGCAGTTGAATAATTCTCTGCATAGACAATGTAGCCTGCTTCAGAACTTTTAAGGGTATACATTTTTATTCTCCTATGAATCTTGACTCCACATGGTGCCCTCTCCCACCACAGAAAACTGTAATACCATATTGTCCACCAGGTTGTATAGCCTAAGTCGCAAGGTTGTTTTATCATGGACCAAATGTGCTAAGAGCCATTTGCAAATCAAGGCTCAGCTCGAAGTAGACAGTCCTCAATGTTACATGATAAACAAGTCAATGAAGTATTCTCAAGCACAGAAAAGTTTATATTCAGAATGCAAATACCCACCAGGAATGAAAAGTGAAAGAGGCAGCAAATTAAAGTATAACTGACTTGAAACATTATTAGATTCAGGCGTACAGTATAATGATGTAGTATTTTTATATATTACAAAATGTTCACAAGTCTGGTTACTATCTGTCCAAGTTGTTACGTTTCAACTATATATCCTATGTTGTACATTACATTCCTGTGCTTTATTTTATATTTGGAAGACTATACTTCTTAATTTTCCTCATCTATTTCACTCACCCACCCACATACCTACCTCCCATTTGGCAACCACCAGCTTGTTCATTGTGTTCATGAATCTGTTCCTGTTGTGCTGTTCATTTGTGTCCTTCAGATTCCACATAAGCCAAATCCATATGCTATAACTTATTTCACTTAGCAAAATACTCTAAATTCATTCATATTGTCAAAATGGCAATATTTTATGGCTGAGTATTATTTCTTTAAATATATACATCTTTACATTCATCCATTGATGTACACTTAGATTGATTCCATATCTTGGCTATTATAAATAATCCTGCAATGAATACAGAGGTGCCTAAATATCTTGACTATTATAAATAAAGGTACAATGAGAAACCTATATGCAAGTCAGGAAACAACAGTTAGAACTGGACACGGAACAACAGACTGGTTCCAAATAGGAAAAGGAGTACATCAAGGCTATATATTGTCACCCTGCTTCTTTAACTTATATGCAGAGTACATCATGAGAAACGCTGGGCTGGAAGAAGCACAAGCTGCAATCAAGATTGCCAGGAGAAATATTAATAACCTCAGATATGCAGATGATACCACCCTTATGATAGAAAGTGAAAAGGAACTAAACAGCCTCTTGATGAAAGTGAAAGAGGAGAGCAAAAAAGTTGGCTTAAAGCTCAACATTCAGAAAACTAAGATCATGGCATCTGGTCCCATCACTTCATGAGAAATAGATGGGGAAACAGTGG
>SJYX01023341.1:35509-60214 GCA_006410675.1 Oreotragus oreotragus | reverse complement strand
TGAAGCTGAAACACCAATACTTCAGCCACCTGATGCGAAGAGCTGACTCAAGATGTGTATAAGAGACAGGGTGATGGACAGGGAGGCCTGGCATGCTGCAGTCCATGGGGTGGCAAAGAGTCGGGCATGACTGAGGGACTGAACTGAACTGAACTGAGAGATTGGGGGAACTGGTTACATTGCATGAAGACGTTCTAAATCGATAGAAGGATTTAAAGGACAGCATAGTGACTCTAGTAATAATGTTGCTATTATTTACTCACTCCATCATGTCTGACTCTGTGACCCTGTGGACCGTAGCCCACCAGGCTCCTCTGTCCATGGGATTCTCCAGGCCAGAATACTGGAGTGGGTTGCCTGATGGACAGGGAGGCCTAGAGTGCTGCAGTCCATGGGGTCACAAAGAGTCGGACACGACTGAGCGACTGAACTGAACTGAACTGAACTGAGAGATTGGGGGAACTGGTTACATCACATGAAGACGTTCTAATTGATAGAAGGATTTAAAGGACAGCATAGTGACTCTAGTAATAATGTTGCTATTATTTACTCACTCAGTCATGTCTGACTCTGTGACCCCGTGGACCGTAGCCCACCAGGCTCCTCTGTCCATGGGATTCTCCAGGCCAGAATACTGGAGTGGGTTGCCATTTCCTCCTCCAGGGGAACTTCCCTACCCAGGGATCGAACCTGTGAGTCCTGCATTGGCAGGCGGATTCTTTCCCGCTGAGCCAGCAGGTACTATATTGTATTATACACGGCAAACCGGCAAAGCGTAGATTTCAGGCCCTTCCACATGCCCAGCAAACGATAATGGTATTATTGACAAAAAGAAGGCAAATATCCATGTGAAAAGGGATGTGACCTCCTTTGTTGGGTATCTCCTGCCCTCCTGATGCACTATGAACCAGTTCACCTTCGTCCACCGTTTTCCAAGGCCCTAAAAAGTGACAGTCACTTGGACAGCAAGCAGATTTTAGTCCCAAAGGAACTCAACCCTGAATATTCACTGCGCGCGCTGATACCGAAGCTGAAGCTCCAATCCTTTGGCCACCTGATGCGAAGAACTGACTCATTGGAAAAGACCCAGACGCTGGAAAGGATTGGGGGCGGGAGGAGAGGGGGATGATTGAGGATGAGACAGTTGGATGGCATCACCGACTCGATGGACATGAGTGTGAGTAGATTCCGGGAGTTGGTGATGGACAGGGAGGCCTGGCGCGCTGCAGTCATTGGGGCTGCAGAGAGGCTGAGCGACTAAACTACAACAACACAGTGACCTGGGTGGGTATCTTGGAGATTTCCTGCCCTCTGGTTTCCAGTGAGTCAGAAAGGAGGGGTTTCCCAGCAGCGGAGAAGAAGGTGAGAGCAGATTGTGGAGGGTGGCAGGTGTTGACCAGACAGCCCTGTAAGACTCCAGGTTCTGGGAACCCTTCTTCCTCCCAAGAAGACAGAGTCCTTCGTGACGCAGACTTCGGCAACCTTTTTTTTTAATAGTTGGTTATTCCCTGATATACGTTTACCTTTTTCTTTGACAGGTCTCATGAAGGTGAAAGTGAAGTCGCTCAGCCGTGCCCGACTCCTTACGACCCCATGAACTGCAGCCCACCAGGCTCCTCTGTCCATGGGATTCTCCAGGCAAGAATACTGGAGTGGGTTGCCATTTCCTTCTCCGGGGGATCTTCCTGACCCAGGGATCGAACCCGGGTCCCCCACATTGCAGGCAGACACTTTACCGTCTGAGCCACCAGGGAAGTCCATGACAGGTCTCATAATTCATTTCAAAGCTACATTCAGATTGGATTATCTACGCCACTCCTCCCTTTTACTGTGACACTTTTTTTTTTTTAATTTATTTGGCTTTCCAGGTCTTATCTGCACCTCGTGGAGCCTTCATTCATCACAGGTGGGATCTTTGCTTGTGGCACGTAGCCCTCTAGCTGTGGTACACAGGCTTCGTTTTTCCGGAGCACGTGGGATCTTAGCTCTCCCACAGGGGATTGAACCCACGTCCGCTGCGTTGCAAGGCAGATTCGTAACCGCAGGACCACCAGGAAAGTCTCCTGCATTCTTGCCTGTGTCTTTCCCAGACTTCAAATGAGTTTCCTGTTTACAAGTCATCCTCAGATCGCACAACTCAAGGCTCCCGTGTATTCCCACCCGGGACCACCCGCTTAAGTGTTCCCCACGTTTGGAAGAAACTTGCTGACTGGCTTCTGCATTTAGATGTCAACTGCTCCAGGTGACCGTAACCCCGGAATAGGAAACCCATCTCATGCTGTCAACACATCCATTTTCTGCCCCGTTTGCGGGTGAGCCTGTTGACCACGGTTTCTTTCTGATTATCTCAACGGCCACAGAAACGCCGTTAGGTGATTTGAGATGGTGTTTGAAGAGCAGATTTCAAATGACTGACGGGAGACTCTCCATGAGAAAAGGACTTAAGGTCTGATGGACGCCGACAGCCCCATGCATTATTTACATACTGTGTGAAACCTGTGATTATGAATAGAATTGATAATACAATAGTCACTGCAGGGAATAAAGAACAATTTCTACAGTCATGCTCTTGTAATTTACTTTGGTTTTTAAGACCAGTGGGTCACAAGCAGGGAGTTGCAACTTTCCTTTTTTTTTTTTTTTTAGGATTTTTTTAAATGTGGATCATTTTGAAAGTCTTTATTGAATTTGTTGCAACATTGCTTCAAGGCTATGTTTTGTGTTTTTTTTGGAGGCAAGGAATGTGGAATCTTAGCTCCTTGCTGCTGCTGCTGCTGCTAAGTCACTTCAGTCGTGTCTGACTCCGTGCGACCCCAGAGACGGCAGCCCACCAGGCTCCCCCGTCCCTGGGATTCTCCAGGCAAGAACACTGGAGTGGGTTGCCATTTCCTTCTCCAATGCATGAAAGTGAAAAGTGAAAGTGAAGTCGCTCAGCCGTGTCGGACTCTTAGCGACCCCATGGTAATTCAGCCCGTATGCCACGGTAACTGAGGCTGTGCTGTAGAGCCTGGGGGCCGCAACTACTGAATCTGGTGTGCCCTAGAGTCTGCGCTTTGCAGCAACAGCAGCCGCTGCGATGAGGAACCACAGCTATGAGCAATGAACCCGCAACAATGAAGCGCGGCTCATCGCAACTGGAGAAAAGCCTGTACCCAGCAACCAAGGCATAGAGCCGCCGAAACTAGACAGTCAAGTACATAGCCAAAAATACACACACAAAATGCCTTAAAAAACAAACAAAAAAAAGCTTTTCCCACGTCCTGCGTCTTTCTGAACTACCCTGACGTCCGAGAACCGCCGCGTCAGGCGTCCCTTTCTCGTAAGTAGGTTCACATCACATTTGGGGTCTGGTTTCCGGAATCACCTTACTGTTCCAACACAGCCAAAACCACAAGGAGCAGAAGCCGTTCTGGAGATAATGGCTCAGACGTCGGTGTGGCTCATGAGATGAAGAAAAATAAACAACAAAGAAAACCGAGAGTGCCAGCAGGGAGCCAGCGTGTTTAGGCAAAGATGGATGAGCTGGTCTCTAAGCCTGGGACAAGATAAACTGCTTTTCCAGTACAGAGCATCTTGAACATGATATGTTTCCCTTGAACCTGCCTATGAGGGGATTTGGAGGGTGGAGGGCTATCAGGTATAGTCATGGATATGACCTCCTTTATACCGTTTTCTCCCTGGGTGCTAATCATCAGACCTCCCCTGGGGTGGTTATCCTAACTCGGCAGTGGGTGACCATCCCTCATTTTAAATCAATAAAAAATGCATGCGTCCCCAAGAAAGGGCTTCCCTGCTGGCTCACACGGTAAAGAATCTGCCTGCTAATACAGGAGACCTGGGTTGCATACCTGGGTCAGGAAGCTCCCCTGGAGATGGAAATGGCAGCCCAGTCCAGTCTTCTTGCCTGGAGAATTCCGAGGACAGAGGAGCCTGGCGGGCTACAGTCCATGGGGTCGCAAAGAGTCGGACACGACTGAGCACCTAACACACCCGCACGTGCCCAAGGAAAATGAAACGTGTGTCTCAAAGAGATTTCTGCATTCTGATATCCGCTTCAGCATTCTTTGTGTAATTTTGGCTGCCCTGGGCCTTCCTTGCTGCCCTTGGGCTCTCTCTACTTTTCTAGTTTCTCTAGCTTTTTCTTGCAGAGGCTTCTCTTGCCGCAGATCACAGGCTCTAGGGCATGAATTGTGGCTCTCAGGCTTAGCTGTTCCATGGCAGGTGGAATCTTCCCGGACTAGGGATCGAACTTGTGTCCCCTGCATTGGCGGACAGATTCTTATCCACTGTCCCAGCAGGGAAGTCCCCATTGCATTATTAACATGAGTCATTAACACAGGGAACAATCTAAGTGTCCGCTGATGAATTGATAAAGAAATTTTGGTGTATGTATGTATGTGTGTGTGTATGCATATATATGCAATGCAGTATTATTCAGCCTTAAAAAAGAAGGAAGTTCAGACATTTTCAACAACTTGAATGAACCTGGAGGACAGTTATGCTAAATGGAGTCAACTTATGACCAACTTAGACAGCATATGAAAAAGCAGAGACATTACTTTGCCTNGAAATGAATCGCCAGTCTGTGTTTGATGCAGAATGCAGGATGCTTGGGGCTGGTGCATGGGGATGATCTGGAGGGATGATGTGGGGTGGGAGGTGGGGGGGGGCGGTTCATGTTTGGGAGTTCAAATAAAAATTTAAAAAAATAAAAATAAAAAATAAAAGTAGAAGACAGAAGACAAAGCCCCCTCTGTTTGCACCCCTTGCTTGGCTCCAAGAGAGGTGGAGCCCCACTTCTTGTAACACCAAATTTCACGTTGTTTTTTATGAGCAGAGGGTCCATTTCCAAAAAAAAAGACCCTTACTTCTTGGAAGAAGAAAAGTTATGACCAACCTAGATAGCATATTGAAAAGCAGAGACATTACTTTGCCAACAAAGGTCCGCCTAGTCAAGGCTATGGTTTTTCCTGTGGTGATGTATGGATGTGAGAGTTGGACTGTGAAGAAGGCTGAGCACTGAAGAACTGATGCTTTCGAACTGTGGTGTTGGAGAAGACTCTTGAGAGTCCCTTGGACTGCAAGGAGATCCAACCAGTCCATTCTGAAGGAGAGCAGCCCTGGGTGTTTTTTGGANAAGGTCCGCCTAGTCAAGGCTATGGTTTTTCCTGTGGTGATGTATGGATGTGAGAGTTGGACTGTGAAGAAGGCTGAGCACTGAAGAACTGATGCTTTCGAACTGTGGTGTTGGAGAAGACTCTTGAGAGTCCCTTGGACTGCAAGGAGATCCAACCAGTCCATTCTGAAGGAGAGCAGCCCTGGGTGTTTTTTGGAGGGAATGATGCTAAAGCTGAAGCTCCAGTACTTTGGCCACCTCATGTGAAGAGTTGACTCATTGGAAAAGACTTTGATGCTAGGAGGGATTGGGGGCAGGAAGAGAAGGGGACAACAGAGGATGAGATGGCTGGATGGCATCACTGACTCGATGAACGCGAGTCTGAGTGAACTCCGGGAGTTGGTGATGGACAAGGAGGCCTGGCGTGCTGCCATTCATGGGGTCGCAAAGAGTCAGACACGACTGAGCGACTGAACTGAACTGAACTGAACAACAAATATAGAGGCGCTTTCTAATCATTGGTAACCAGTGCATTGGTAACCACTACATTGTTTATTTGTAAATAACAATTTATCTTCTCCTTATCAGTAATATATAAAGAATGTTTTCATTTAAAAAAGAAACTATTATATTTACTACATGGATGTGTCGTCTACTCAACCAGTCTTCTTTTGCCAAACTCAGTTGTCAAGTAGTAGCATAATGAATAGCATGGAACATGAAATTTCATGCTTATCAGGTATATCTGTAGTATATTTTTCTAGAATATTGTCATATTTGAGGATTAAAATATATATGATGCTGTTAAATACTACCAAATTCTCCATAGGTGCTATACCATTTTGTACTCCTTCAAGAAATTGCACATGTATACCCAAAGGGATTATTTTCTGTATATTCCTCATTTTTCTCAATTTGATTGTTAAGAAATGGTTCATTACTGTAGTTAAATTTATTTTATCATAAGAGATGTTGAACACCTTTTTAAATGTTTAAGTGCTATTTACATTTTACTCTGTGATTTGTCTTTTTGTGTCCTTTGCTCATTTTTAATTGGATTGTTCTTCCTAATTTATAGAATTTTTATTTACATATACTTCAAATAATTATATAATACTCTATTTCAACCATGGTTTACTGGACTGGTCTCTTGGTAAAAAGTGTTCTCAGCTCTAATGTGGCCTGTTTTCATTTTTATTCAGCAGTTCTCTCTGAGGCTTTCCCACAAGGACCAAGTATGGACACCACACACTCTCCCCATCCACTGATTTGCACAGAGAGAACTAAGCAGGTGGGATTTCAACAGGAGCCAAGGCATTATTCCAGGATCTGAAGTAAACCACAAAATGTGTGCAAATGAGAAAATGCTGTTGTTCTAAAATTTAACCATGTAGCCTATAATTCCATTTATAAACTGTCAGTCACAGCCACAAGTTAAACACTTTTAAAGTAAGCCAAGGAATACTGAACTAGCCATCCAGTCTTCTACAGTCACTTCTTCCCTCAGGGTAATTGCAGCTGTGGGGCACAGCATAGAAACTGAAAGTAAGAACAAAAAACCTGAGCAAAGGGTCGCTGTGGGGTAAGAGAATATATACATGTAATATATTATATGTAATATACTATTAAGGTTTTTAAAACTTTGAAAGACAACCCACTAATAAGTCAATATCCAAGTAGAGTTCAGTGTTCAGGAAGCATGCCAAGAGACATAGAGGGTGTGGAAATGAAATTAAAAGGAAGCAGGAAGTAAAATAATTTCCATGAAGAATCAGAATCGAGAAGAAATACAACTCAAGTATAATCATCTCCTGGGAGGTATCTCTATTAGAAGATGAAAAGGGAGGAAAAGTTGTTATGAAGACATACAAGAGTGGGTTGAGCCAATCTGTCTGCTTAGTCTCTGATCACATTTAAAAATAACTTATCCCAGAAATAGATTCAGCACAGCACCAATGTTATTGCGTGGGAAACTGAGAGCAGGATTGTGGCATAGACATTATAAGTCCAAAACTGCTTCTCAAAGTTGTAGCTCAGAAATCATTACCCCAAATTCAAGTACATTGGAGGTGATGCCAGCAGTACTAGTACTTAGTGAACATACCTAAATATGTAGGAGTTCTTCAGGGAGGCAGTAAGAATGATAGCCAGGAACCACCACTCACCTCGTCACAAGTAACAGAGGAAGAGTACAGACGTGAAATATTCCTCAAGAGCCACTCACCTGTCTTCAAATCATGGCAGAAAAAAATCAGAAGGGCATGACCTATAGTGCTAACATTTCCCATTTATTATATTCCTCGGAGGTGTCTATTAATGTTAGGCTTATAGTATTTATGAAAGTCAATATTTTAATAAAATTTTTACAGCATGAGTAGAAGAGAAAGTTCATACTTGGTGGCAAGGGATCTGAGTTCACATCATGCTTCTGCCACTTGTTAGCCATATGGTCATGGGCAAATGACTTAAGGTCCTAAGCCTATCCATGATCAGTTCTAGAAAAGGGGATAACAAGCACTATTACTGGGAAAATAAACATTGTGTAATGGAATAACCTCTGGCACATAATTGTTCATGACATACCCTATCTTCTACCCTGTCTTCTAGAACATACTTTGAACTCATTCCTGATAAGAAAATTTTTCATCCCTTTTCTGTCTTAGGAAGTGGACTTTGGCCTCAGTATCAGAATAAATAGGCCATATAAAGTAAATAGAATGAAGATTAGAATACTAAGGTATCTAAGGGAGGGAAAAAATCTGTAATCTAGCAATATAGACTGTTACAGACACAAAGCTTCAGACACCTTGGTAATTATTTCTTCTGTCATTAAAGTTGGGAGTTAGGTATGAGTGAATAGGAAAAAAAATACAGTTTTACAACTTGGAATAGGATGGAAAGTTTCAGAATCCTGCATCAAATTCTGATTTACAATTCACCAAATAGGTGAGGAAAGCTATTTGGAGAGGGTTTGAATATATAGCCAAGTAGCAAAGATTTTTGATCAAATAATGACATGATTGAAAGTGGATTTGGAAAATTTTTCTTTAGCATTGGTAACTATTCATTGAGCACTCCACGGAAAAACAGGATGTATGAAGTAGGGCAGAGGGTGAATTGAAAGGATGGAGGCAGTTTGCAAGTCATCAGAGTAGCAAGATGATCTTTTTTGAATAAAGAGGGCAAAGGTAAGGCTAAGTTCTTGAGGACCATAAAGACTGTTTTTTAACATCTACTGTGGACTGGTGCTATAAAGATCTAACAGGAGAGCAATAAAGAAATTACAGTCTCTGCTAAAGAAACAATTCATGTTAGGGAACCTTCTTTGCACAGTAATGACTTCTCTAAATACATGCACAAAAGATGAATGGGCAATGGTGCTTATTAAGACTTGAATAGTTTAATATGAAGATTCTGTAATAATTTAAGGAAATTGTTGAAATTACCTTAATGCCATAATTATCAATGTTCATTAATTCAAAAACTAATTTTTAAGGTAACACTTTGGAATAGTAAGAACACAAAAAAATATGTAAAGAGGTTCTGTAAGTAGCAATGACATCCGTACTAAGAGCATTAAGGTTTAATTAAAACATGACTAGTTGAGAAACAAATAGTAACTCAGGAACTCCTGAGACTTGAGGTTTTTTTCTCTGAGAATCACAGAAAATACAGTAATTCTTGTATAAGGGTTTCCTTTCTGATGTAGGAATGGTAAAATATCACTCAACTCAAGAAAAATTTATGATTCACAGGCATGTAAGGTAAGGCTTGAATTGGATATTTGAAGGGGAGGAGGAGACGAAAATTTATTTGCTGCTGCTGCTGCTAAGTCGCTTCAGTCATGTCCGATTCTGTGTGACCCCATAGATGGCAGCCCACCAGGCTCCCCTGTCCCTGGGATTCTCCAGGCAAGAACACTGGAGTGGGTTGCCATTTCCTTCTCCAATGCATGAAAGTGAAAAGTGAAAGTGAAGTCACTCAGTCGTGCCCAACTCTTAGTGACCCCACAGACTACAGCCTACCAGGCTCCTCCATCCATGGGATTTTCCAGGCAAGAGTACTGGAGTGGGGTGCCATTGCCTTCTCCAAACATTTATTTAATACCTTGCAAGTATTAGACGAAATGCTTCAGTTTTACTTCCCCAAAACATACACCAACTCTTTGAAGTAGGTATTGTTAACTGTATTTTAGAAATGAAGAAATCAAGGCTCAGCAAGTTAAATTGACTACAATCACTCAGTTAGCAAGTGATTAAAGAACCAGAATTACAACCCAGGGCCTGTGAAGCCCAACTCCATGTTCTTTGTACTACACTACTATAGTCAATTAAGTTTAAGTACGGATTTATAAAAATTTAGGGCAAGCAAATAAATACGTCCAACACAAGACTATATTTAAAACAAATTCTAAACATGATTTTCTCTCTTGCTTATATGACAGTTGTAGCAAATATGTGATCCTGAAAAGAAGTCCTCTTCAAGGTATATCATTTTTATCCTTTAGCAATTGTACCCAAAGTTGTGCCACACCTCAAATCACAACCAAGTAAACTGAGATGTTTATCCCCAGGACCTGTTACCTTTCTGATGTTTGTTCTTAAGATTAAAAAAAGGTGAAACTCAAAATAAATAGGAGGTAGCTACCTGAGTATGTTGATTTTTTCATCAAATTCCCATTTTCATTGCTAAAATATAAAAGCAAATGAAATATCAGAAGCAATTAACACATATGCTCATACCTGTGTGGATTGTATAACTGAGTACGTCAGTGAAAAGTATATTTAGCAGTACAATGTCAAGAAGGTTATTTTTGCAGAATTATTGCATTTATATAAAACAATAGCAATATAAGCAGCCAGTTTACCCAGTGGTATTAAAAGTGTTTAATGTAGAGAAATGACTGAACTAGTTATATATGATATGTAATTATTCTTTCACAATTTGTAAAAATTCTTATACAGACTAGTTATAGTTTTTCCTTATACAGACTATTCATTTCCTTTCCTACATTTTACTTTTTTGATTAGACAGGAAAATTTCAACCCAATATATTATTTTCAAAGGAAAATAATTAGACTTGTGTAGAACACAAATTCCTTAAGACTTTGTTGTGTTAGAGAAGAAAGCAACATTTTATTTTAATGTTCTTCCAAATTCACTAAAAAAAAAAAATGCTGANATTAGACAGGAAAATTTCAACCCAATATATTATTTTCAAAGGAAAATAATTAGACTTGTGTAGAACACAAATTCCTTAAGACTTTGTTGTGTTAGAGAAGAAAGCAACATTTTATTTTAATGTTCTTCCAAATTCACTAAAAAAAAAAAATGCTGACATTTTAAGAACTAAGTTATTCTTAAGGAAAACATTTATCTGACTTTATAACATTGATTATCAAATTATTCAGTCTCTAGTATTTTTGAAAAGTTGGCCTTTTTTCCACCTACATTTTAATACCATACTTTAATTCTTTTAACTTCCCTGGTGGCTCAGACGGTAAAGCGTCTGCCTACAATGCAGAAGACCTGGGTTCAATCCCTGGGTTGGGAAGATCTCCTGGAGAAGTAAATGGCAACCCACTCCAGCATTCTTGCCTGGAAAATCCCATGGATGGTAGAACCTGGTAGGCTACTGTCCATGGGATAGCAAAGAGTCAGACATGACTGAGCAACTTCACTTTCACTTTAATTCGTTTAATAAATTAACAAAACTTTAGAAAAAATACCTAAAATGTAGAAAGGGTTACCGGAGTGTGTTCTTTTGCTTTCAGATATTTTTGAAGGAAAAACTCAGAACAGCTTAATAAATCTAGTCAGCCATCTCTGAAAAATATTGTTCCACTGAAAATTATCTGAGCATAATAGCACATACATAACAAGTTACAGGGAATTTGGTGTTCTCATATCCTGCTACTGTGACTGAAAAGTTTATCAACCTTCTAGAAGTCAATTGGTAATGGCTCAAGTTTTTATATATGCTTCTCCCTTAAACCCAATATTTCTACTCCCAAGAATTTAGCCCAGGTGTACAAGTTCACCAAAGATACATGAAAGAGAAATATTCACTGAAACACGAAGCAAAATTTTTGTTAGAAGTAATCTAGCTGAACCTCCACTCTAGTTAACTAAATTGTGGTTTTTAAACAACAAAATGCTGTGGAGCCTCTAAAATGATCAAACAGAACGACATGTTCTGATATAATACAAAGTACATAATCTACTAAGTGAAGAATCAGGTTATAGAGCAGCATATATATTATAGTTCTGCATGTTATGTTCTTACTTGGATTGGAAGAGACAGCTCAAATTTTAAGCTATAATATTTCTGCACAGTGAAGCTAAAAGTGGGAAATACCTCTTTAGCATATACTTCTATATAGTATTAGCTACAATAGTATATATTGCTTTAATTTTTAAAAGTCACCCCCATTGAATTAAATTACTTTCAAGTGAAATAATTACATATAATTTAGTGATATTATGACAATAAAAAGAAAAAAATCTCAAATCATCTTGTGATTGCATTTTGTGTTTCAGTTCACCAAGTCTATCATATGTAACATTTTTGCCAGCAACAGCATCTATTATTGTCCAGGCACTAGACAGTCCCCATGACAGTGTCTGGGTAATAAGAGTCTGAATGAGGATGCATCAGTTCCTGCCTAATTCAAACCTTCCCCACCTACTCACAGTTTCCATGAATCTTTTTCACAAAAACTCACTTTTTAGCCATGGCCAGTTCCTGTTATACTAGAACCCTATTACACTTTGTCTTTGGAAGCTCTATGATGGTTTGAAAAAAACTCTTTAATTCCTCTCATTCCTTCTTAGGCCCCGAAAGACAAGCTCCTGATCAACAACAACAACAAAATGATGTCTATAATTGTATTTAAAATTGTTCCTGGGAGATTTCAACAACAGCACTATTGCTGTTTTCCCAACCCATCTCAATATGGCTAGGATTCCCACAGAAGAAATAATTTGCTTTGCTTTCATGCTCTACTAAAAAGCACTTGTTGTCAGCAGCCACCTTCACCTCCACACAGAAACTCCACTACTTCAGCAACACCCCAGGTCACTGAGATTCAGAAAAGTCACAAAATTATAATGAAAACAGTAGATGCTTAGATATTCTCTTAGTGTCATTTAGTTTNTCTCCCCTACTCATATATCAATGCCTTCTCTTTCCGGTCAGCAAATCTTTTGCCAAGCTTGTTCTTCCCACTCTTCATTAGATGTACTTTTTCTTTTGCCAGGAGCATTAGTTTAGTACCATGCATCATGGTCCAGAAAACTAAATTCTGTTCAACACCATCCACAGAGCCAGCTGTTCACTTCTCAGTTCCTTCTTTATCTTCCAAAGTCCTGACCTTCAATTAGAAGAAATAAACCCACCACCTGTGTTCCCAAGGTTTCTAATTTCCTACCCAGATTTCTAAACATATATACAGTCCAGAGTGTTTTGGGTTTTTTTCTCCTTTCATATTTTCAGCAGTCCTAATTAAACATTGGACTGGTGTGTAAATATCAAATGTTAAATGACTTTTGATGGACTAATCAATAATATTTTATTGCCATTTAGTCCTCAGTATCAATGAATTTTGACATATGTAGCTCATGGGATTGCAAAGAGTCGGACATGACTGAGCAAATGAACTGAACTGAACTGAATCTTTATAATCCATTTTACTTTCTAAAGAGAATCATTTCAGTTATAAGAAATAGATGCAATATAACATTCAAATTAAAAAATACATACACAAATATTTTGCAATTATATTCCTGATAGAGTTTAGAGGAACTAATTTTTCAGAAGTTTTATGGTGTGCTTTTTCAAACACATCCAAGACTAAATCTTCAACACTGTTCTCTTCTAATCAGTGACTCTCTCTTATGTTCACTAACTGCATGCCTTTATTCAATCTATGAATTTCTACACAGTTGAGGTGAAAGGTCCCATGAAAGATGAAAAGCAATGACCTTAACTTAACTGTTATTGAGTTAAGCTGAGGATAGGGACTGTAATTCTATTTTACCTTTTAAGGAAGACCAAGATCTTTTTCTACAAATTGAATATGTATTGGGGATGGATGGGGGGAACAAATGTGAATTTGCAAAGTTAAAAAATTATTTAAATCATCTTCCACACATGTTTTTATATTTTTGGTACTCTTGTGTTGACACAGAACCATGCGATTTAAAATGTCAAGTTAAATAGTAGGTTAGAACTCTTGGGAAGATTCACTGCTTACACTTGTTATTGTATTAGTATATCCTAAATTCCTAAAACCCCACAGGAAAAAATTTTAATTAATAAGACACTTCCACAGAATTTAACATGTTCTCCTGTGTACATACATAGGTGCTTTCTCAACCCATTCTGAGTCAGCACCTCGATCCCATTATCCTTTAAGGTTTTAAATATCAAACTCAAACTCTTTAATCCAAGGGTTTCCTGATAAAATAGAAGGCACGGAGTTAAACCTGAATTTCAGAGAAACATTTAGTGGAAATACACCTCAGTTGTCCAGGACACTTGTTGTTCAGTCATGTCCAACTATTTGCGATGCCATGGACATACCAGGCTTCCCTGTCCTTCACTATCCCTCAATTGCCCAGGACATACTCATACTGAAAAGTATTCATCTGAAATTCTAATTTAATTTAGTACCTTGTATTTTTGTTTACAAAATCTGACAACACAATAGCCCTGAACTATGGGAATTATTTCCAAAGGCTCATTTTCATATGATCAGTTGCAATTCAGTATCATCCTGGGCTCATAACATCCATGAATTCAGATGAGGTATGGCATAGCTTGTTGCTTCCTTGTTTCTCTGTGAGCATCCATAGATTTTTGGATGTGTGAGTTCTAACCTTATAACCAGACTGGAATAAAGGTTTTACCTTCCTGAAAATGGCCCTATGTCTCTATCTCCCTCCTTTTATCCCTCCAACCACCCTTTCTCACTGGAGCACCCCTCAATGTTCTGAGGACCACATCTGATTCTACTCTGGGTTGTATGTGACAATAACCTGGGAAGCTTTGAAAATGTGATAGCTAGCCTCCATCCCAGAGTATTTAAATAAAAGCTAAACTTCATCCCAGAGTATTTAAATAAAAATCTCTAAGAAGGACTACTACCACAGTTGGTATTTGTTACTCACAGATGATTTTAGTGTGTAGCCAGGTAGAGACTTTTGTTACCGAAAGGAGTAGTGATAGTCAAATTTAGATACAAACTCAAATCATGTCAAAGAGCTTTTTAAACATTCCCACAACCCAGACTTAACTGTAGCCCACCAGGCTCCTCTGCCCATGGGGATTCTCCAGGCAAGAATACTGGAGTGGGTTGCCATGGCCTCCTTAAGAGGATCTTCCCTACCCAGGGATCAAACCCAGGTCTCATGCATTGTAGGTGGATTCTTTACCATCTGAGCCACCAGGGAAGCCATATCACACATCAGTGTATGACAATTAAATTCCCAAATGCCAACCACCACTTAAACATTTTTCTCTTTCTTTCCTAAAATGTTCTTTCTTCATGACTTCTCTTAGACTCAGATGTTTTTGTTAAACATGGAAGGAAATGCAACAGGTAAAGAAATATAAAACAGATTAAGAAACATTCTTGCATTCATTTAAACACTTCTGTGTGTCAAAAACTCTTGATGGCTAGTGAATATGAGGAAGACACAATTTGTCCCAACAATCTGTAAAGACTCCATATTCATTTATTTCTCTTCATCTAGAATGTGTTTTTATTCAAGATCAAGATTAAAATGAAAGTATAAAAATAGCTACTAACACATATTGAGTACTTAGCACATTTTAGGTACTAGGGTAACTATTTTATCAACATGTAATCATTGGAAAAACTTCATGAAATAGGTACAGTTTACTAATTCTGTTTTACAGGCAACTCCACTGTTGACAGAGAAACTTGTAGGAAATATAACAAATTGTTGGTTTTTCCAATAAATATGTTTTTCTGGAATGTTTATATTATAGGCAAGTATGATAATAAAGAGTTTTGCCAATCACTTTAATACAATTTAATATACTTTAATATAATACTTTAATATACTTTAATACAAATTTATCAGAATATAATCTACCTTGAATTTAAATATACCTCTTATAGTATGATTATGAAATACTATGTTTCTTTCTTCAATATAATTATCATCAAATCTTGAAGCATCTCTATTGAATAGTGTTTCAATGAAGAATATCAAGGTGAAATGAGTACAATAATCGATTTTAGGGTTTTAAAGTATTAAAGGAGTCTAATTTGCAGAAAATTTGGGGGGAAAATGCTAAGCAAGTGTTTTACTTACCACCCCCAACAAAGACACATGAGTCACTAAAAGAGGAAGAAGAAAGAAAGTTGGAAGACAAGAATAGATATTGGTGTACATAGTGGTATACAATGTGCTCCCTTATTTAGGCCTGGATTGTGAGTGAGATACGAACTTTTAAATTTAGACACCCAAGAGTAGAAAACTGTGGAACTGGAGATCTTCAAGAAAATCCATTCATGTTCCCCTACCCCAACCAAAATGGCACAGGCAAAGAAAAATAGAGATAAATGAAATGTAGAGAAGTTTTGATGGCCACGAGCCTAAAATCCCAAGAAAAGCACAGGAGATCTGCTTAACGTGACCCATGCCCTTAAGTATATAAGAACGTTAACACAGAGAAAGCTAGCAAGCGGGACAGGCATTGCAGACTGACACTACAGTGGCTGGCCATCCATGCAAATGTAGAGGTGGATAGTGAAAAGTGGAGATCATGACCGGACTGCACATATCAGAAAGAGGAAGGAAAGGACCAAAGAGGATATCTCTGCCTCCCACTGACACTACAGCAATAGGTAATTCCAAGTACCTGCAAAAAACAACTGCAAGGCCAGAGGTAAAGGGTTCTGTAAATCCTGAAGTGACAGAGTTTTAAATCTTAAATGACTGATCACTGACTTTGCTGTAGTTTCCATCCCAAAAGACTAAGAAATCATTATTGTGGAGTGAATATCTACCTGGATAAGAGCAGACCAATTTTTCTAGTATTGAGAGCAAGAAATTCAGAACAGAAATTAAACTCAGCTATGGGGGAAAGTCTTAAATTTTCCATGCNGTACATAGGTGCTTTCTCAACCCATTCTGAGTCAGCACCTTGATCCCATTATCCTTTAAGGTTTTAAATATCAAACTCAAACTCTTTAATCCCAGGGTTTCCTGATAAAATAGAAGGCACGGAGTTAAACCTGAATTTCAGAGAAACATTTAGTGGAAATACACCTCAGTTGTCCAGGACACTTGTTGTTCAGTCATGTCCAACTATTTGCGATGCCATGGACATACCAGGCTTCCCTGTCCTTCACTATCCCTCAATTGCCCAGGACATACTCATACTGAAAAGTATTCATCTGAAATTCTAATTTAATTTAGTACCTTGTATTTTTATTTACAAAATCTGACAACACAATAGCCCTGAACTATGGGAATTATTTCCAAAGGCTCATTTTCATATGATCAGTTGCAATTCAGTATCATCCTGGGCTCATAACATCCATGAATTCAGATGAGGTATGGCATAGCTTGTTGCTTCCTTGTTTCTCTGTGAGCATCCATAGATTTTTGGATGTGTGAGTTCTAACCTTATAACCAGACTGGAATAAAGGTTTTACCTTCCTGAAAATGGCCCTATGTCTCTATCTCCCTCCTTCTATCCCTCCAACCACCCTTTCTCACTGGAGCACCCCTCAATGTTCTGAGGACCACATCTGATTCTACTCTGGGTTGTATGTGACAATAACCTGGGAAGCTTTGAAAATGTGATAGCTAGCCTCCATCCCAGAGTATTTAAATAAAAGCTAAACTTCATCCCAGAGTATTTAAATAAAAATCTCTAAGAAGGACTACTACCACAGTTGGTATTTGTTACTCACAGATGATTTTAGTGTGTAGCCAGGTAGAGACTTTTGTTACCGAAAGGAGTAGTGATAGTCAAATTTAGATACAAACTCAAATCATGTCAAAGAGCTTTTTAAACATTCCCACAACCCAGACTTCTTATATTAGAATATCTAGTGGCAGGACAAAATCATGATTTTTTTTTTTTTTTTAACTCTCCCAGGTGAATCCAACTTCAGCTAAGAATCAGTGCCTCATAGGCAGGTAATGTTTCCAGTAAACTTTAAATCTCTCATACCTCCACCCACAGGTATCTTTTTTCCACTCTTCTCTTTTCAGACAGTATAGACCTTAACTTATTCTTAACCGCCATTCTCCCCACTCCCCCCAAAATTACTAGAGTGCCATTTCTATTAGTTGCAGACTTTACTAAAGGTTTAGAGTTTTACATGAGAGACACACAAAAATTTTAATATTAGACATCCTTAGACCTCAAAATTTTTGGTTACTCTGACATCTGTCTTATTTAACTTGCCCTTACTAAAGATACCTTGACCCAAATTCACCCACATTTTTATGTAGGTCAATTTAGCCCTCCTCCACAGTTTCTACCTATACACAAAGGATCTTTGAAGTGTTTTTTTTTTTTTCTCTGTCTTCCCACCAGTCTCTAAGCATAAAAGACCACCACACACACACACCAAAAAAGATGCTATCAACACCCCTGGCACCAACACTCCATAAAACACCTAACCCTAAGAAGTCTGAAATGTGAATCAACTTGAACTTTAAGTGACTTTTTTTTTCAAACAGATACATAAATTACTGTTGTGGGAATGAATGTCACTATAAAGTGTGGTGATGATAATCCTCCACTTAATTCTCTAATTTCAAGACAGATTTTTAACTCTTACAAACACTTGGTTACAAAAAGTCAAAGGATAACAGACTCAGATTCTCTAAGGAGTAAACTTCTGTAAAGCAAAATTTAGAGAAGTGTTCAATAAACAGCAATTGAAAATACACATTTTCAACTATTCCCACCAACTTATTTCTGAACCACTCAATTTAAGTCTATTATTTAATAGATATTTATTTAACATAAATAGATATTTAATAGATATTTATCCTTTTACTATTATTTGCTTGCTATTTTAATATCATATATACATTGGTGTTGTCTTCTCAGGTGTCACAAATTGACCCCTTCTTTTTCACCATCCCAATTTCCCATTCATTATCAAATTAGAAATAAGTAATTAGGAAGTAAACACAAATTGTTTTTAAGCTGAGTAAATGCTTTAGTGGTATAACTTTGGGGCAGAAAAGCTGAGTTTTCACATTAAATTTGAAAAAGGATTTTATTATTTAATGAGATCACAGTAATAGCTACAAATTACACTCAACTATTAATTATCCTGCCTAACAACCAAACAAACCTCAATGGCATACAGTGTTTGATTTCATAAACCCATATCTGCTGGTATTTGGCTTGTGTAGGCTAGGACTCACTAGGATTTGCTTTAGGTTGCAGGTTGTGTTCAGATGTGCTCCAGCAACAACTATCCAAGGCAAATTCCTCTCGTGATGAAATACAGGAGTATAAAAGGAAACTCAACTGAAATTCCAAACTTTTTACATATTACATCCATCAACATGCCATTGGCAAAATCATATCACATAGTCAAGTCCAAAAATCAAGAAAACAAGGAAGTATATACTACTCATCATAAAGTTCAAATAGATATTAGTACTACTGTAAACAGTTAAAATTTACCACACTATCCTAGATATATTCTCTTTGGAACATAGGTGATATGTTAATATTTTCCCTATATATATTAAAGCTCATAATCAAGAGACATACATACTTCATTGTTCATTGCAGCACTATTTACAATAGCCAGGATATGGAAGCAACCTAGATGTCCATCAGGAGATGATTGCCTAAAGAATTTGTGGTACATATACACAATTGAGTGTTACTTAGCCATAAAAAGGAATGAATGTGTTGGTTGAACTGAGGTGGATGAACCCAGAGCCTGTTATAGAATGAAGTCAATAGAGTGAAGTAAGTCAGAAAAATAAATATCATATTAATGCATATACATGGAATCTAGAAAGATGGTACTGATGAACCTATTTGCAGGGCAGGAATAGAGATGCAGACATAGAGAACAGATTTGTGGACACAGTAGGGGAAGAAGAGCGTGGGACAAATTGAGAAAGTAACACTGAAACATATACATTATCCTATGTAAAATAGATAGCCCATGGAAAGTTGCTCTATAACACGGGGAAACCAACCTGTGCTCTGTGACAACCTCAAGGAGTAGATGGGGGTGGGTAGGAGGGAGGTTCAAGAGGGAGGGGATATATGTATACTTATGGCTGATTCAGCTGTATGGCAGAAAGCAGCACAACACTGTAAATCAATTATCCTCCAATTAAAACAATAAAAGCCCAATGGGAAACCTCCAGTTTTTCTTCTCTCTCTCTCACCTTTTATTCTCCCTCCAAAATGGAAGAAGATCTCAAATGCAAACGGCACTAAAGTATGGTACTAAGTAGTATGGGCCCTGGTGTTGCCTCAACTATTTCTGTAAATAGGTATAGTGATACCTGTATCATAGGGCTGCCAGGATTAGATGAAATAATCCATGTAAAGCACTTAGAACAGTACTAGCAAAACAGCAAATACTCACGAGTTATCTGCCTAATGGGAGGAAAAAGACTTGGGTTAAAGTTAAGTGTTTTCACCTTCCCCCACTTTATCCTTTGGAGCATCTTTCTGCCAAGTTAATACATATCCTCTTTCTTCCTACATGAGTACTCTGATAAGACTGACTCCATCCCAAAGGAAGCTCCATTCCTGTAAAGCCCCACCTGGGGAAAGGAAGTTGGTTCAGGCTTAAGAAGCTAGAGCTCTTGTCCTAAAAATATAAAAGTCATCCCTTTCTTTCATGATCCTTTTTCTGAGTAGACAAATATTTTCCCAGTAATTTTTGCATAGAATAAGAGCCATAATTGGGGCCAAAAATTCTACTAAAAACTTTGCATGTATTATCTTATTCAATTCTCCCAAATATACAAGTATATGGATTATCTTTTCACTACATACAAATTAAGAAAGTTTAACTTGCCCAAGGATTAACAGCTAGCAAGTGAGTGGCCAAAACTCAATTTAAAATAGATTCAACTCCAGAGCCTCTTTGAAATAGTAACTTTAGGAGTCCTTCAAAATTCTTAGAATATGACGTCTAATATATATTCTGAAAATAAGTACAAATTAGGTATGAGATAGTACTTCATATATAATCTGAGTATGAAGAAAAAACTATCACTTTGGCGGTTCATCAACTGATCCTTTTTCATACTTACTGAAGAGAACAAGGGTTGAAGTTCTCTTTCAGATTCCAGAACTTACCCAAAGGAAATTCAATCAGGCAATCTAATTGTTTCCAGCTGAATCTTGCTTAGGGGTTCCACTATAATAGAACGTTTGTAAACCCTTAATGGAATCAAATTCCACACTTTACAGAGGCAACTAGTAAAATCAAGATATGTACTAACCCATCTAGTATCACTCAGCTGGACATGACTGAGTGACTGAACTGAAACTGCTAGTAAACTTGAGATTAAAATTTGGTTCTTATATTTAAGATCAGTACTCAATTATAATGACATACTTCATTTTGAGAAAATTATGCACTACACCCCCCTCCTCCAAAATAAAGTACTCATTCTTTCAGTAAATAGCTTACACTAGGGACACTTTTTTCATCTTCTCATTTAAGGGTCTCTTCCTGGCCAGTGCTTGCCCTTGAGAATGTTTCCAAGATCGTGGCATCCACAGCAACCTTGAGTGGCCACACTGATGTGCACAGCATAAGGTGATGAGGGCCTTAACCATATATGATAGAATGTAAGAGATACCCCCTGGAATTGTGCAACACAGTGATCCAGATGACAACTCTGCTCATTTGATAAAAATTCAGACCACAGAAAACAAGCGCTCTGTTATTCACCCCCATCCATTCCATGAAATTTTTATCCTTTTTAGAAAAGGGGACAATGCTTTTTCCTGGAGCATTTTGCACACTACAATAAGCCTCCATACAAAATCTGAAAATATCTAGTTACAAAAAAGTGCAGGATAATGGCTTTAGCTCCTGTTATCTGCTTTGGCTGGAGAGTGGATGCAAGTTCTAAGCATCTGTCACAGATAATGGCAATTTCATATTAGCTCTGCTAAGATGCTCATAACATTCATTCAGTTTCAAAAGAAGACAACATATTGTTATTCTCAGGTTTATATTTTGCCTTTTTATCTATTCGTAGGGTCTTCCAGCTATATTAGAGTGATATTATGTCTGTACTTGAAACAGAAGACTATCATCGTAAAATAGACTACAGTATTGCCCCTTTTTAAAAAATACAAGTGCATTTTCTCTTAAAGAGCATGACTTACAATAATAACAGTTATCAATATGCAATTACTTTGGTTACCTTGGAACATATTGACATTCATTTCTTTAAAGATAATGTAGCTTATTTGTATTCATTGGGGTAATCTGTGAATATGATTAAATATGGATGCCTATCTTATACTAAGGGATAAAATAAAAATTGTAATCTAAGCCTTTGTACCACTAAAAATAGTTCATATTAAATTGAGAAAATTGCATTATGGCTTATTTCAAACACAATTGCAAATAATTATAAGGAAACAAAATCACGACTTGGATAACTGCTATGCGAGAACATTCATTTTACCCTATAATGGGACATTGGAGCTAGATTAACAGGGCAAGTGCTTCAATTAAAGCATCAGTAACTGTTCAAGAGTGNTCCCAGTAATTTTTGCATAGAATAAGAGCCATAATTGGGGCCAAAAATTCTACTAAAAACTTTGCATGTATTATCTTATTCAATTCTCCCAAATATACAAGTATATGGATTATCTTTTCACTACATACAAATTAAGAAAGTTTAACTTGCCCAAGGATTAACAGCTAGCAAGTGAGTGGCCAAAACTCAATTTAAAATAGATTCAACTCCAGAGCCTCTTTGAAATAGTAACTTTAGGAGTCCTTCAAAATTCTTAGAATATGACGTCTAATATATATTCTGAAAATAAGTACAAATTAGGTATGAGATAGTACTTCATATATAATCTGAGTATGAAGAAAAAACTATCACTTTGGCGGTTCATCAACTGATCCTTTTTCATACTTACTGAAGAGAACAAGGGTTGAAGTTCTCTTTCAGATTCCAGAACTTACCCAAAGGAAATTCAATCAGGCAATCTAATTGTTTCCAGCTGAATCTTGCTTAGGGGTTCCACTATAATAGAACGTTTGTAAACCCTTAATGGAATCAAATTCCACACTTTACAGAGGCAACTAGTAAAATCAAGATATGTACTAACCCATCTAGTATCACTCAGCTGGACATGACTGAGTGACTGAACTGAAACTGCTAGTAAACTTGAGATTAAAATTTGGTTCTTATATTTAAGATCAGTACTCAATTATAATGACATACTTCATTTTGAGAAAATTATGCACTACACCCCCCTCCTCCAAAATAAAGTACTCATTCTTTCAGTAAATAGCTTACACTAGGGACACTTTTTTCATCTTCTCATTTAAGGGTCTCTTCCTGGCCAGTGCTTGCCCTTGAGAATGTTTCCAAGATCGTGGCATCCACAGCAACCTTGAGTGGCCACACTGATGTGCACAGCATAAGGTGATGAGGGCCTTAACCATATATGATAGAATGTAAGAGATACCCCCTGGAATTGTGCAACACAGTGATCCAGATGACAACTCTGCTCATTTGATAAAAATTCAGACCACAGAAAACAAGCGCTCTGTTATTCACCCCCATCCATTCCATGAAATTTTTATCCTTTTTAGAAAAGGGGACAATGCTTTTTCCTGGAGCATTTTGCACACTACAATAAGCCTCCATACAAAATCTGAAAATATCTAGTTACAAAAAAGTGCAGGATAATGGCTTTAGCTCCTGTTATCTGCTTTGGCTGGAGAGTGGATGCAAGTTCTAAGCATCTGTCACAGATAATGGCAATTTCATATTAGCTCTGCTAAGATGCTCATAACATTCATTCAGTTTCAAAAGAAGACAACATATTGTTATTCTCAGGTTTATATTTTGCCTTTTTATCTATTCGTAGGGTCTTCCAGCTATATTAGAGTGATATTATGTCTGTACTTGAAACAGAAGACTATCATCGTAAACTAGACTACAGTATTGCCCCTTTTTAAAAAATACAAGTGCATTTTCTCTTAAAGAGCATGACTTACAATAATAACAGTTATCAATATGCAATTACTTTGGTTACCTTGGAACATATTGACATTCATTTCTTTAAAGATAATGTAGCTTATTTGTATTCATTGGGGTAATCTGTGAATATGATTAAATATGGATGCCTATCTTATACTAAGGGATAAAATAAAAATTGTAATCTAAGCCTTTGTACCACTAAAAATAGTTCATATTAAATTGAGAAAATTGCATTATGGCTTATTTCAAACACAATTGCAAATAATTATAAGGAAACAAAATCACGACTTGGATAACTGCTATGCAAGAACATTCATTTTACCCTATAATGGGACATTGGAGCTAGATTAACAGGGCAAGTGCTTCAATTAAAGCATCAGTAACTGTTCAAGAGTGACCATCCATTTATCTCCATTATAGTAGATGGATGCAGAGAGAGGGTCAAGTAGTGTTGAAGGTATATTATTGAGGAGAACGTAATTGAAGATGATGCCATGGACTAAAATGTTTTAATATTTACAAGAATTCATTTGGTCAAAGGTTGCAAATAAGGCTTAAAGAGTCATATATATATATATGTATATATAGATCAGGATTTTTTTTAATACTCATTCATATAGCAGTCTACTGAATTTGATGATCAATTAATATTCAGAGATTTACATATAGGAAGCAACAAAAGTTGAGATTAAAATACACAAAAAAAGGTGTTAAAAATTTTAATGTAATTTGAAATTTTTTATACCTTAAAACACTTTGAAAATGTCACCAGAAACACAATATCACTCATTAAAAGTAAAAATTTTCTCTTACAAGAGGCTCTAATTAGAAGCCCTCTTGGAACTTAAGAACAAAGTTTCATTTTTATTCTATGCCACCCACAACATTGTCTTCTCTCAGAATTATTGCTCTTTATCACAAGTGTGTTAGGGCTCCCTTGTTCACAAACACCAATCCTTCTAGCGGGGTTCCCTACACTAGCAATAATTAAGATGATATTTTTCGAATAAACCATAAAGTTGCTTTGCTACAGAGATGAATGTTATGTTTCATCTTCATTAATAGTCTGAAAGGCATTCATATGTGATACTCTTTCCAAGTGATACTTTCCACTCTAGGGTAGCAGTGAAAGAAGTTATACATTAGCATGTGAGTTCTACTCAACTTTCACCATCAGATAACCCATCTACTCTAAAATTCTCAACTTCAATGAATGATTCAGACTCACAGGAATAAATTTAGTTGTTATCTCCTTCTCCAATCATTTTTTCCTTTTATCAGTGTTTTGATTAGAAAGCATTTTGTGAGTGCATACAAATCAGAGTGTATGTGAATTAACTTATTTCATTCTCTCATTT
>SJYX01023341.1:13408-23468 GCA_006410675.1 Oreotragus oreotragus | reverse complement strand
CGATGCTTTTGAACTGTGATGTTGGAGAAGACTCTTGAGAGTCCCTTGGCTGCAAGGAGATCCAGCCAGTCCAATCTGAAGGAGATCAACCCTGGGATTTCTCTGGAAGGAATGGTGCTAAAGCTGAAACTCCAGTACTTTGGCCACCTCATGTGAAGAGTTGACTCATTGGAAAAGACTCTGATGCTGGGAGGGACTGGGGGCAGGAGGAGAAGGGGACGACCAAGGATGAGATGGCTGGATGGCATCACGGACTCGATGGACACGAGTCTGAGTGAACTCCGGGAGCTGGTGATGGACAGGGAGGCCTGGCGTGCTGTGATTCATGGGGTCGCAAAGAGTCGGACACGACTGAGCGACTGAACTGTACAGCCGTGGCGGATTCATGTTGATGTATGGCAAAACCAATGCAATATTGTAAAGTAAAATAAAATAAAAAGCAGTATCAGTGGAAAGCTGATAACTAAATAACACTGAATTTAAAGTTAGGATACAAATTGTAACTACCAAATGCCCAGGTATACTCAAATACATATTAAGTGTGTAACTGGATGAAATTACACATGTCATAATAGTTATGTCCAGGTGGTATTTGGATGATTTTTCTTTATCCTTTTCTGCATGTCTAATTTCCCAAAAAATAAATATGCATTGCTTCCTAAATAAATAAATAAATAAATGGAGGACTAGACATGGCACCCCACTCCAGTACTCCTGCCTGGAAAATCCCATGGACGGAGGATCCTGGTGGGCTGCAGTCCATGGGGTCACTAAGAGTCGGATATGACTGAGCATCTTCACTTTCACTTTTTACTTTCATGCATTGGAGAAGGAAATGGCAACCTACTCCAGTGTTCTTGCCTGGAGAATCCCAGGGACAGTGGAGCCTGGTGGGCTGCCATCTATGGGGTCGCACAGAGTCGGATCTGACTGAAGCAACTTAGCAGCAGTAGCAGCAACAACACTTCTTCCCAAAAAATGTCCAAATAGCTTATAAACAAATGTAAGATGTTCAACATCATTGGCCATCAGAAAAATGCAAAATAAAAATCACTACTTTATACCCACCAGGATAACTAAAAGACAGATAACAACAAGTGTTGGTGAAGATGTGAGAAATCAGAGCCCCTCATACACTGCTGGTGAGAAGGTAAAATGGTAAAGTCACTTTGGAAAATGGTCTAGCAGTTCTTCAAAAGATTAAATAGTTTCCATACAACTCTATAATTCTACTATTAAATATAATGTATATTCATGAGCAGTAAAAACATGCCAACTCTACAAAATCTAGCCCATGAATGTGCACAGAATCATTATGTATAATAGCCAAAGAGGGAAAACAATTCAAAGGTCCATAGCTGATGAATGTATAAGTAAAATATGATACATCCATACAATTACAATATTATTTTGCCATAAAAAGGAATGATGGAATATGAAATGGCAACTCACTCTGGTATTCTTGTCTGGAAAATTCCATGGACAGAGGAGCTTGGCAGGCTATAGTCCATGGGATCACAAGAATTGGACACAATTGAGCACAAAAAGGAATGAAATACTAGTACATGCCACAACATGGATAAACCTTAAAAAATATGGTAAGAGAAACAAACCAAGTACAAAATTTCACATATTATATGTTTCACTTTGTACTGAAAGTCCAGAATAGTCAGATCAATAGATACAGAAAGGGCTTCCCAAGTGACACTAGTGGTAAAGAACCCGCCTGCCAATGCAGGAGACAAGCGATGCAGGTTCGATCCCTGGGTCAGGAAGATCCCCTGGAGGAGAGCACAGCAATCCATTCCAGTACTCCTGCCTGGAGAATCCCAGGGACAGAGGAGCCCGGCAGGCTACAGTCCATAGTGTAGCAAAGAATGGTACCTGACTGAAGTGACTTAGCATGTGCGTGCACACACACACACACACATAAATCATAGAAATGAGATTAGTGATTGCCTAGGGTTGAGGGGGAGAAGGCAATGGCAACCCACTCCAGTACTCTTGCCTGGAGAATCCCATGGACGGAAGAGCCTGGTAGGCTGTAGTCCATGGGGTCACAAAGAGTCAGACACTTACTGAGAGCCTTCACTTTCACTTTTCACTTTCATGCATTGGAGAAGGAAATGGCAACCCACTCCAGTGTTCTTGCCTGAAGAATCCCAGGGATGGTGGAGCCTGGTGGGCTGCCATCTGTGGGGTCGCACAGAATCGGACACGACTGAAGCAACTTAGCAGCAGCAGGGTTGAGGGAGTAAGGGAAAATGGATGGGTAACTGATAAGGTATGAGATTTGCTCTGGGGGTGATGAAAACATTATAAAATTGATTGTGATAATGGTTATATACATCTGTGTGTATGCTGAATCCATTGAATTATATACTTTAAATGAGTAAATGTTATATATGTAAATCATATCTCAGTGAAATTGTTACCAAAAAGTACTGACTAAGATCACCAATAATCCCTGCTCCCAGCTAATATTTCAATCTCATGATTTCCTCCCAGAGTAGAAAAATATGCCATGGGAAGGCATAGGAACGGTGTTTAAGGTTGACCTGGAAATGGGCTTTTTCAAAAGAGTTTCCCAGAGAGATGATGTCAGCAAAGATTAAAAAACTATTTAAATAGGAATATTGAATCAACAGAATAACTTAAAAAGTAGAATATTTCAAATGAAGTGATTTACACTGTGAAGGGCTAGAGCAAGAGAGAGTTTGGGCATTTGAGGAACTAAAATTTTGTGACCCACAAACAGTACTGGATAATAAATAAGGCATGTGGGGGCATAGGGTGCTAGATGAGAAAATTACCATGAAGAACCATGTGGTCTGTGGTACAAATTCAAACATACTGCTTAAGAAAAAAATGGGGAGCTATAACAGTTTTAATGTGAAGACAGATGGGCATTAATAAGATACTTTCTCATGAACACAGCATGTTTGAATTTGTTAGTCTTATCTAGTATGTTTTGAGTTCTTTACATATTCTCAGGAAAAAAAAATGAATCTTGCTAATGTAACACATAAATCAGAAGACATAATTTGCCAAATTGACAAATTTAGCTACTCAAAATTTTTTTTTCTTGGCAAATATCACTTTGCTGACTTTACCAAAAGTAAAGTCAGAGAGCAATTGCCAAAACCTTAAAAAGCAAAATCAGAAGACCATCGAGAGATTAAAAATAATTTGTAACTTACCTGTCAGATAAGCATTAATTTCCCTAAGCAATAAACAGTCCTTAAAAATAGAAATAAAAAAGTCAACTACTGAATGAAAATAGATTACCTCTGAACCGAAAGTTAAAAGAAAGGGAATACAAATGACTTAAACATATAAAAGCTTGCTCAGTCTCACTCATTCTAGTAAAAGAAAATTAAAATTACATCAAGATATTATATTTTTTGCCTTCTTGGCTGGCAAGGCTCAGAAAGTTTGAGAACATTCTGTGCTGGTGAAGATATGAGTAAAAAACTACACTTATACATGCTGGTGAAAGCACAAGTTGGCATAACTTCTACGAAAAGCAATTTAACAAGAGTTATCAAATCAAACACATTTTAACTGCATTAGCTTCCTAGAGTCTATCCTATAGGTAACATAGACACTTGCCAAAGACCTATGTCTGTGGCTTTTCCTAACAGCATTGCATATAATAACATTGGGCTGAAAATATCTAAATGTCCAGCATTAGGAAACTGCTCTTAAAAGTTATGCATTCATACAACACATGAAAAGACGCTCAACGTCACTCATTATCAGAGAAATGCAAATCAAGACCACAATGAGATACCACNACCCAATCAAAAAATGGGCCAAAGAACTAAATAGACATTTCTCCAAAGAAGACATACGGATGGCTAACAAACACATGAAAAGATGCTCAACGTCACTCATTATCAGAGAAATGCAAATCAAGACCACAATGAGATACCACTTCACACCAGTCAGAATGGCTGCGATCCAAAAGTCTGCAAGCAATAAATGCTGGAGAGGGTGTGGAGAAAAGGGAACCCTCTTACACTGTTGGTGGGAATGCAAACTAGTGCAGCCACTATGGAGAACAGTGTGGAGATTCCTTAAGAAATTGCAAATAGAACTGCCTTATGACCCAGCAATCCCACTGCTGGGCATACACACCAAGGAAACCAGAACTGAAAGAGACACATGTACCCCAATGTTCATCGCAGCACTGTTTGTAATAGCGAGGACATGGAAACAACCTAGATGTCCATCAGCAGATGAATGGATAAGAAAGCTGTGGTACATATACACAATGGAGTATTACTCAGCCATTAAAAAGAATACATTTGAATCAGTTCTAATAAGATGGATGGATTTTTTTTTAATACAAATGACCAATATTGCTTTTTTTCCATCCAGAGCTTGAAATATGTTTCCAATGAACCACCATAGTTAAAAACAACTGGACTATAAGATGACCTTTTACTTTTATCTAGTTTGTTTCACTTTTTCTATTTAATATTCAGTACTCCCATTTCATTTAATTTTTGTTTTCCAATTTCTTCATCTCTTTTTTCTTCTTTTTCACCCCTTATTCAATTGTAGTAGCAATGCATTTGTGTGTGTGTGTGTATATATATATGTATATAATATGCAAACATATACTTATATATCTTAGAATATTTATGAGTTTCTGCCCAAATAAAAAATGTATGACATTTTTATTTCAGTTGTTTGACTAAGTATGAATAGAATGCTAGGTTTTTAATTAAAAACATAGATATGCAACAAACAAGAAAGGTGTAGGGTCCAGCACAGGGAACTTTATTTAATACCTCATAATAACCTATAATAGAAAAACATTTCAAGAATAATATGTGTGTGTATGTACACCTGAATCACATCACTCTGCACCTAAAACACTGCACGTCAACTGTACCTCAATAATATATATAATAAGAAAAAGTAAGTAATTTTTTTAAAAAAGAATGTGATCATCACCGGCTGGCAGTGTAATTCATGTGAATTTCAGCAGCATTTTTGCCTCATATTCAACCTCCAAGAATGGGGTTTTGTAAGTCTCCCCATTTCCAGGATTGCTACCAGGACTGAAAGAAAGACGTGTATGCCTTGTTCTTAGAACAGGAGGTCATCATGAGATGAAGTCAGGGTCCATGCTCTGAGGCTCCCAAGAGCCTGATGGTGTTGGGAATGGAGCCTCAGAGAATCCCCTGGGGAGGATCGAAAGGTCCACAGCCCTTCCTGCCCCAGTGATGGGAACCTGTGTTAGCTTAGATTCTGGCTGCTCTGGTCTGGCTTGCAAGGTCAGCTGTGCAGTGTTCAAGAAGGTGAACATGGTGGTCTGAGACCAGAGATGAGGAATGGTCATTCTATAGGTACCGGGAGGAAAGCAGCTCAGTGCCCTTTCCCTCCCTCTATGCCCACCAGCCCTGCTCTGGTCAACTCCTGGACTGAGCCTTGGGGACCCAGACAAGAATCAGACACCGGTCACTGCCAGAAGCAAACTGTAGGTCACCATGAAGAGGGGAGGTGCTCGAGCACTGTGGCCCCAGTGGAAGGTTCCTGGACATGAGACTCCCTAGGTGAGTCTGGCTGGAAACAACAGGAAACCTTGTTCTGAACCACAGGAGGCCTTGTCTTAGGGGCAGATCTGGAAAGCAGGAAGCAGAAGGCACAGGAGGAAGGCAGGAGGTGAGGCCTGAGGCTGCATTTTGAAGACGGGGGAGTTTATACAGTCAAACATAAAGCTTCCCATGAGCTTGTCACTTACATCTAGAAATAAGGCAGTAGAAACTCAGAAGGAAGGAAGCGCAGATTAAAGAGCTGAAAGGAGAGACAGGGTAAGGAAAGCCAGAGCGCGCCCAGTGCCATGGTGACGCCCTGCACAGGGTCCGGCTGTAGTGGAGCGACAGCGCGCTAGAGCCCAGCCCGCACTGCAGTCAGCCTGGCTCTCCCAGGGACACTTTGCCCTTCTTGCAGCTTCCGTCTTAGCGTCTCTTCTGCGAAAGAGACTGAGAGCCTGATGCCCTCTGGACACCCTGCCTTCTGGGGTGAGTGAAGTGATGCCTGTGAAAGACACCTGCTAAGTAGAGGAGAATGTGCCCTTCGTGACAGTGTGTGTGGTGAGGGAGGCTGTGAAGGTGATGGTGGTGCGACAGTGGTGGTGTTAGTAATGCGTATGGAAGAGACGGTGATGGGGGTAGTGGTGGTGTTGACGATAGCTGTGTTGGTGATGACGGCTGTGATGACAGTGGCTGTGGTGTTGGCAGGGATAATGATGCTGCGAATGGAGTTGGTGGTGATGATGATGGTAGTGAGGACGGTATAGGCAGTGGTAACGATGATCGGTTTCCTGTTAACGCTGTTGGCATGGATGATGGTGGTTGTGCCGTGGTGGTACAGTCAGCCCTGGAGGTTTCAGTGGTGCTGCTGGAAGTGATGGTGCTGGAAGAGGCTGGAGTGTTAGAGGTCACCATGAAGGTGATAGTGCTGGTGATTCTGGTGGTGCTTGTGGTGGGGGAGATAGTGTTGTTGGTGGCAGAGGGGGAAATGTTAGAGGTAGATGAGCTGCTGTTGGTTTTCATGGTGGTGAAGGTGATGAGATTTGGATGACAGTAGAGGTGTTGGTGTTGTGATGGTGTGGATGTAACAGTTGAGAGAGTGCTTGTATGCACTGGTGTTAGAAGTGGTATTGATGCTGGAGGTGAAATGAGAAATGGGGAAATGGGAAACGAATACATTTTCAATAGGTTTCCCATATTTTTCTACATTTGCTTTTCTTGTCCCCCTTCTCTATAATAATGGTGTTAAAAAATTAATGCAGTTTTACTTTTGATGGTGGTGGGAATGCGAACAGTGGTGGGGAATGTGGTGGTTTTGGAAGAGGTGCATGATGGGTAGGTTGTGGTAATGGTGGTGTTGGTGTTGCTGTTGGAGGTGTTGGTGTTAGAAGTGATGCAATGATGGGCTGAGGTGTTAGTGGTGATGATGGTGGTGCTGGAGGATTCATTATGGACTTGGAGGCAGTGGTATTGGAGGCGGTACAGGTGCAGACAGTGATGGTGACATTGGTTGGTGACGGTGATGATACTGATGTTGGAGGTGTTGGTGTTATAGATTATGCAGTGATGTGCCAAGATGTTAGTGGTGGTGATGGTGGTGTTGGGGCATTCATAACAGACTTGCAGGTGGTGTTGTTGGAGGTGATACAGGTGCGGGTATTGATGGTGGTAGTTGTAATGGTGGCAACGGCAGTGGTGTTGGAGGTGTTGGTGTTGGAGGTGTTGGTATTGGTTGAAGAGTTGGTGGGTGAGGTGATGGCAGAGATGACATCTGACTCTTACTGATCGTTGACTAGAGACCCACATGCTGTACTCTATGTGGTCTATTTGAATTATTTCTACTTAAATTTTATAACACCCCTTTGAGATAGCTCATATATCATTATCAAATATTTTTATACAGGAGGCAACTGAGGCTTATTGAGGCTGCATCACTTGCCCAGTTTCACAGTGTTGGGAGTTAGCAGAGTCAGGAACCAGCAAGGCTGGCTCGTCTAAAATCCACACCCTCATCCCCTGTACTCAGGCACACATGGACACGTGTCAGTAATCACAGTGTTGACTGGTGACAGTCTCCTGCTGAGGGCGGAAGACAGAGCCCAGGACCAGGGCTCAGACACCCCGTCCCAGCCCCGAAGGAGACCACAGGGACTCTGGTCTGGGAAAGAATAATCAAACCTGTGAGCTGGAGGATCTGGTCATCAAAGTGGGTCACGGCTTCATCATGCATGACCTGGCCTCCAAGGACGAACTCCAGGCGGCCTTCAGCCACAAGCTGGCGGACCTTTGCATGGGGGCCAGAGAGAAACGGCACGTTACACCTCCCAGGCTGAGCCGTTTCTGCTTGCTCGTCTTATGTCTACTGCATCTCCCGGTCCTTCCTTCAGACTCCTCAGCCTCATTTCTTCTGCAAATATCGGGACACTGTCTGTCCTGGTCAGCCCTGTGTCCAGCTATCAGAACAGCACCTGGACATGGCTAATGCTTCATCAAGCATATATGCCAGTACATATGTTCACAACTTTTGTTTTGAAATAATTTCAAGGTTATGAAAGGGTTGCAAGGATTGTAAAAAATGCTCCCCTTCCATAAATCTTTCCACAGATTGTTGTTTTTCAGTTGATCAGTCAGCTCTGACCCTTTGTAACCCCATGGACTGAAGCACTGCAGGCTTCCCTGTCATTCACTGTCTCCCAGAGTTTGCTCAATCAGATGTCCACTGAGTTGGTGATGCCATCTAAGCTCCTTATCCTCTGTCATCCCCTTCTCCTCTTGCCTTCAATCTTACCCCACATGAAGGTCTTTTCCAATGAGTTGGCTCTACTCATCAGGTGGCCAAAGAACTGGAGTTTCAGCTTCCCCCAATTATCTCACCGTTAATATTGTTTACCCATTTCCTTAACACTATTTATTTATTTTAATCCAAGATATGGTTTACTTAAACCAATTGAAAATAAACGTTAGCAGCTTCACGTCTTTAATTCCGTAGTTCACTAAGTGTTGAGCGAGAAGAATAATAGCTCTTATTTAATTAACTAAATAAGAAATTTAACATTAACCATGCTACCAATGATTAATGAACATTGACATTCTAGGAATCAGCAAACTAAAATGGGCTGGAATGGGTGAATTTAACTCAGGTGACCATTATATCTACTACTATGGGCAGGAATCCCTCAGAAGAAATGAAGTAGCCATCATGGTCAAAAAAACAGTCCAAAATGCAGTACTTGGATGCAATCTCAAAATTGACAGGATGATCTTTGTTTGTTTCCAAGGCAAACCATTCAATATCACAGTAATCCAAGTCTACGCCCCAACCAGTAACGCTGAAGAAGCTGAAGTTGAGCAGTTCTATGAAGACCTACAAGACCTTTTAAAACTAACACCCAAAAAAGATGTCCTTTTCATTATAGGAGACTGGAATGCAAAAGTAGGAAGTCAAGAAACACCTGGAGTAACAGGTAAATTTGGCCTTGAAATACGAAATGAAGCAGGGCAAAGACTAATAGAGTTTTGCCAAGAAAATGCACTGGTCATAGCAAACACCCTCTTCCAACAACACAAGAGAAGACTCTACACATGGACATCACCAGATGGTCAACACCGAAATCAGATTGATTATATTCTTTGCAGCCAAAGATGGAGAAGCTCTATACAGTCAACAAAAACAAGACCAGGAGTTGACTGTGGCTCAGATCATGAACTCCTTATTTCCAAATTCACACTTAAGTTGAAGAAAGTGGGGAAAACCACTAGACCATTCAGGTATGACCTAATCAAATCCCTTGTGATTATACAGTGGAACTGAGAAATAGATTTAAGGGACTAGATCTGATAGATAGAGTGCCTGAAGAACTATGGGTAGAGGTTCATGACATTGTACAGGAGACAGGGATCAAGACCATCCCCATGGAAAAGAAATGCAAAAAAGCAAAATAGCTGTCTGGGGAGGCCTTACAAATAGCTGTGAAAAGAAGAGAAGCAAAAAGCAAAGGAGAAAAGGAAAGACATAAGCATCTGAATGCAGAGTTCCAAAGAATAGCAAGAAGGGATAAGAAAGCCTTCTTCAGTGATCAATGCAAAGAAATAGAGGAAAACAACAGAATGGGAAAGACTAGATATCTCTTCAAAAAAATTAGAGATACCAAGGGATCATTTCATGCAAAGATGGGCTCGATAAAGGACAGAAATCGTATGGACCTAACAGAAGCAGAAGATATTAAGAAGAGGTGGCAAGAATACACAGAAGAACTGTACAAAAAAGATCTTCATGACCAAGATAATCATGATGGTGTGATCACTCACATAGACCCAGACATCCTGGAATGTGAAGTCAAGTGGGCCTTAGGAAGCATCACTACAAACAAAGCTAGTGGAGGTGATGTAATTCCAGTTGAGCTGTTTCAAATCCTGAAAGATAATGCTATGAAAGTGCTGCACTCAATATGCCAGCAAATTTGGAAAACTCAGCAGTGGCCACAGGACTGGAAAAGGTCAGTTTTCATTCCAAT
>SJYX01023341.1:0-12316 GCA_006410675.1 Oreotragus oreotragus | reverse complement strand
GATGTTCAAGCTGGTTTTAGAAAAGGCAGAGGAACCAGAGATCAAATTGCCAACATCCGCTGGATCATGGAAAAAGCAAGAGAGTTCCAGAAAAACATCTATTTCTGCTTTATTGACTATGCCAAAGCCTTTGACGGTGTGGATCACAATAAACTGTGGGAAATTCTTCAAGAGATGGAAATACCAGACTACCTGACCTGCCTCTTGAGAAACCTATATGCAGGTCAGGAAGCAACAGTTGGAACTGGACATGGAACAGCAGACTGGTTCCAAATAGGAAAGAGAGTACGTCAAGGCTGTATATTGTCACCCTGCTTATTTAACTTATATGCAGAGTCCATCATGAGAAATGCTGGGCTGGGTGAAGCACAAGCTGGAATCAAGATTGCCGGGAGAAATATCAATAACCTCAGATATGCAGATGACACCACCCTTATGGCAGAAAGTGAAGAGGAACTAAAAAGCCTCTTAATGAAAGTGAAAGAGGAGAATGAAAAAGTTGACTTAAAGCTCAACATTCAGAAAATGAAGATCATGGCATCTGGTCCCATCACTTCATGGGAAAACAGTGGAAACAGTGTCAGAATTTATTGTTTGGGGATCCAAAATCACTGCAGATGATGACTGTAGCCATGAAATTAAAAGATGCTTGCTCCTTGGAAGAAAAGTTATGACCAATCTGCCTAGTCAAGGCTATGGTTTTTCCAGCAGTCATGTATGTGTGTGAGAGTTGGACTGTGAAGAAAGCTGAGCACCGAAGAATTGATATTTTTGAACTATGGTGTTGGAGAAGACTCTTGAGAGTCCCTTGGACTGCAAGGAGATCCAACCAGTCCATCCTGAAGGAGATTAGCCCTGGGATTTCTTTGGAGGGAATGATGCTGAAGCTGAAACTCCAGTACTTTGGCCACCTCATGAGAAAAGTTGACTCATTGGAAAAGACTCTGATGCTGGGAGGGATTGGGGGCAGGAGGAGAAGGGGATGACTGAGGACGAGATGGCTGGATGGCATCACTGACTCAATCGACGTGAGTGTGAGTGAATTCCGGGAGTTGGTGATGGACAGGGAGGTCTGGCGTGCTGCGATTCATGGGGTCGCAAGAGTCGGACACAACTGAGCGACTGAACTGAACTAATGCTACCAATGAATTCACATGCAGTTGAAGAGGTCAGCCCCAACCTGTGATGACACGGAGAAGGGGAGAGGGCCTGGCCCCAGACTGCCCCTCCAAGGACCATGGATCTGACCCGCTGTGATGCAGAGTTAATCAGAAGGCTAATCCACAGGGACTTCTCCACCCCTGGATGGCCACTGTCTCCAGAGTCTGTGGGAGCCACGCAGATTCATAAATGAAGTCAGAGGGTGTGGACACAGGATTACCCTGGTGTGGCCAGGGTCAAGGATGACCCCATTCACACCAGCTGAGTGCCTGGCTGGGCTGCCAGAGCTGCAACTTTTGGGGAGGCACCAGAAAGGCAGGATCAAATACAAACTTGTCCCCTGGGCATGGGGTTGAACACAAACCTGTACAAAATGAACCCTGGGCACAGCTCAGTGCGGTTGCGGCCTCCTGGTCTATGCAGCCCTGACCTGGTCACACAGTGCATAACCTGGACCCCCAGGGCATCTGCTCTCAGCTGCCTGGTGAGGACACCCTGAAGGCAGCTTTACCTGGCTTTTCTGCCCGTCCGAGGCGACACCATCCCACCACAGCCGGAAATACTCCTGCTCCACGGCGATGAACTTGCGCTTCTTCTCGAGGGTCAGTTCCTCCACCACGGAGTTGTAGACGTTGGTGACATAAGCCTGCATGCTCTCCTGGGGTGGGGAGGGGGAGANCATCCCACCACAGCCGGAAATACTCCTGCTCCACGGCGATGAACTTGCGCTTCTTCTCGAGGGTCAGTTCCTCCACCACGGAGTTGTAGACGTTGGTGACATAAGCCTGCATGCTCTCCTGGGGTGGGGAGGGGGAGAGACCATCTCTCCAGATCCGTGGGGGAAACCAGAGGGTGTGGACCAGAGACCGAGGAGGAACGTCCACGGTGTCCAGGGGCCACTGGTGCTCCCCCCAAGCCTGTCCAGGCCCTGCAATCAGCTCCCCCTGATCCTCAAACAAGGGAGCCCAGCGTCCATTCTGTGATGGACACATGGTGAGCTTTACACCAAGAGAAGGATCCGGGTGGACAACATTTGATGGGAGCCTGCCCCTGAGGAGAACCATGAAGAGACAGACAGAGGGATGTGACAGCCCAGCCAAGGCCCGGACCAGCAGCCAAGGCCCGGACCAGCATCCCAGTGGGGTGTGCTAACCACTCCTGCCTTGGAGCACAGACCAATTGACAACAGGGCTCAAGAAGTGAGATCCAGGGACCATGATGGGCTTTCTTGGGATGAAATGATAGGGAAGTGTGTGTCAAGGGCTGAGAGAAGCTGACCCCACGAATCATCTCTCTGGATCTATCTCCTATCCAGAGGCTGGGAGCCCCCATGATGGAGCTGAGCATGTTCCCATCTGGGTCAGGCTGGCTCACTGTGGTGCCCAGAGATGTTGATAAAGGAATGCAAGGATCCCTGGGAGGGGGTTAGCTGGCAAGACAGCGATGTCTGCAACTTGGGCAGCACCCCACCCCAGGCCTCAGTGTCCCTTCTCTAAACTGGGGGCGATGAGCATGCCTCCTCACATGTTAGCAGTTCCACATGCAGGTAGATGACCACCCACAGAGGCTGACCAGTGAGCCAGGACCAGACTCAGGACTCAGCCTCAGGGCCTCTTGCTGCCCGACTCCCTTTAAAATAAATGACTCAGTTATTAACATCTCATGTATCCATGAGATGGATTGTATTGTATTATATTTCCATGAGATGGAAAGTATTGTATCCATGATCACAGAGTGGTCCTATTCATTTATTTTCTTCCTCCTTCCAAAGAGAGCTTGTGCAGGGCTGGGTAATCATTTCAGTTACCTGCAACAGAAACTTATGGCAATCAGTCTTTCCCTCTTTTCCTCTGCCCTGGTTCATTCATTCACTCAATGGAATTTCAAAGGACACCTTCTCCACACTGCGGCTGGGGACACATTCTCAGCCCTGCCCACAGCCAGTCTACCTTAGTTGCTCTGTCGTGTCTGAATCTTTGTGACCCCATGGACTATAGCCCACCACACTCCTCTGTCCTTGGAATTCTCCAGGGAAGAATACTGATGTGGGTTACCATTTCCTTCTCCAGGGGATCTTCCTGACTCAGGGATCGAACCTGGGTCTCCTGCATTGTAGGCAGATTCTTTACTATCTGAGCCACCAGGGAAGCCAACATCCAGTCCATAGCCAAGTACAGGTGGGCCCAAGGCCAAGTTCCCTGATGGCAGAGACCCAGGACACAAACACACTCTGGAGTCCATATGGAAAGAGACCCATAGCTTCAAAAGGTGTGCAGGAGTCACTCAGGCCACCTACCTGTACGGTGTGCAGCCAGCCCACGTCCATGTGGCTGTGGGGAACCACGAACACCCTCAGTCGGGGCTCAGAAAGAGCCCCCAGGTACCACAGCAGGCCCAACTGCAGGAGCAGAGGCAGCCAGCCGCGCGGCTCCATCTCCTCGGCCGGCTCAGAGGCTGGAGGACGTCTGCCTGCCTGCAGGGCCGGCCTCCTGCCAGCTGACTGGGCCTCAGCCTTGGTGGATGCAGTGGGAAGGAAACCAGGAGAGACGCCCACACAGATGCTGTCACCTGAGCAGTGCAGGCAGGCGGCACTCGCTCACTGCCTGGCAGCGCTCTGCTCCCATCTGCGGTTTCCTGACCATCTGCCTTTAGACAAACCCGAAATACCATGTCCCCTGAGGGGACTGCCAGCTTCCCTTTGGCCAGACCTGGCTCTCCTCACCCCTGTCCTCATGCCTTTCCCTTAGGCCTCTCCCAGTATTTCCCACTGGGCATCTTGCCCATCCCTTTCCCCAACCCATTGGACTGACTCCTTTACACTGCCCTGCAAATCCTAACTCTCAGTGTGGGGTCTGCCACCACCAGGAAGCCTGCCCTGATACACTCTCCTTCACATGAAACCCCCAGTCTGAACCTTGCAATAGGAATTGTAGTTGCTCTTTTAAGGAGGAAAGCTGGCTTTCACAAATAGCACCTGACAACCCGAGTTTGCACAGCTAGTGTAGGAGCAGAAGGCCTGAAATTTTCAGAATTTGGTCTGGATCAGGGACAATGACCGTGGCAAGATGCCCAAGCTGTCTGCATCTCAGCAGTCCATCTGTACAGTGGGACGCCCATAGATGTGCTGGGGACCTGAGAGGGAAGGCACAGGAGATAACAACAGCGATGTCTCCTTCCTGGAGAATGCCTGGCACGGTGGTGCAGCCTGCAGGGGTCAGAGTGTTGCCTGAGGGTCTCTAACCCTGACTCGGGACCAGGGGTCTGGGAATGGGCTCCTCTCTCTGATCTCCAAATGCCTGAGTGGCTCTTTCTGTTGGTGCCAGGCCTGTGACTCACTCTCCCTTCTGGCCACCTTGTCCACTCCCCTGGCAAATACAACTGGAGAGCACGGTGTCCAAGCAGGTCTGCATCCTCTCTCCCCCGTCCTGCACCTGACCTGACTTGGTCTTGACTTCCTCCTTTTGAGTACAGCACCTGCGTCTTCTCCCTTTGTAGCTGGTGAACTTGTGACTGTCTAGGAACCAACAGAATGGAGAAAAGATGGCCTGTGTGACTTGGAGGTTGTCAGAAGCAGCAAGACACAGTTTGCCTTGGTCCCTGCTGCGCTCATGTGTGGATCCCGGCATGCCTAGCTGCAGGGAGCCCTAACCAGGCCCTGCGGAAGATGTGCAGCAGCCCTAGGAGCCCTACGGAGAGAGGGGCAGGCAGCCCCGCTGCTCCAGCCCCTGCCCCATGCGCCTGCACCCGCGTGGAGATGTCGTCCACGCCCCACAGGTGTCTACTCTCCTCCCTTCCACCAGGCCTGTGCATTGGCTGCTCTTGTCGTAGATCATGCTGGATGCAGAAGATACTCGTGTCCCTACCTACCATCCATCTCCTTTCACCTCCAGTGTGCGCCTGTGCTGGTATGATGCTGACCTGCTGGTACCCAGAGCCTCTTTCCTGAGGGCCTGACCCTTGGTCAGCATGCCTTTTGAGCCACAGCCCCTACCTGCCCATTCAGCATCCGGATGAAGAATAGAAGACCAGAGATGCCCATGTGAGCTCCACACCGAGTCTTCTCGGCCTTCCTGTGCTCAGCCGACCTGACTTCCCTCCTCACGTGGTCTGGGTTAGTTTTCCCTACTGCACTGCTGATGCTTGTCTGCTGGCCTTTTGGCAGGAGTAATCCATAGTGACCAGACCAGCAGGAACTTCTCCCATGGTGGAAGCACCCCCACTTTGAATGCCCAGACCTCTGAACCGGCAGTGTCCAGAGTCGTGTATATGAGATTCCAATTCCCAAGTAGGTCCCTGTGAGTGATGACAAATGGGCCCCACCTGTTTCCTTGCCACATATTCTACCCCCTGGGAACATCTGGCTGTGGTCGTTGGTTTGGGGTGTACATGCCTCCTAGAGGGCGGTGCCCCGGTGTCCCAGGTGCCATCTCCAAGCTCCTGCTCATCAGAACCTCCAACTGGTTGCTCCATTCCTCTCTCAGTCTGGCAGCTCACAATCGGACCAGTAGTCCTCATGGTTGTGTACCCACTGCCACACCTCCTTACTAAAATCCATGGCACTGGCTGGCACCGTTTACCTCCTAACCCATTCATCCTTGACTCCTTCTCAGAGGCCATAATGAGGGTCAGCCATGTCATCCATTCATCTGCTGCTGCTGCTGCTAAGTCACTTCAGTCGTGTCCGACCCTGTGTGACCCCATAGACGGCATCCCACCAGGCTCCCCCATCCCTGGGATTCTCCAGGCAAGAATACTGGAGTGGGTTGCCATTTCCTTCTCCAATGCATGAAAGAGAAAAGTGAAAGTGAAGTCGCTCAGTCTGTCCGACTGTTAGCGACCCCATGGACTGCAGCCCACCAGGCTACTCCGTCCATTGGATTTTCCAGGCAAGAGTACTGGGGTGGGGTGCCATTGCCTTCCCCGATCCATTCATCTACTTTGCCCCTAAGAGTCCTGGTTCCTGGTAACCATCTCCATAGCCCAGAGTGGGCTTGCTGCCCTCTTTTTCTTGAAATGTCACAGTAACATCATTGACTTTCCTTCTGACAACTACGTTCAGACAGCTTACTTCTGATTCCCGCATCGTATCACCCCAAGTGCCGCTGTGGAGCCACTTCTTCTGTAATCTTGAGTCTACCATCAGCCCCGGTCTACAGCCCAGCCCTGTGTCTGAGCTTGTTAGTGATACTAGTGCTCAGTTTGTGGAAGGTCCTCTGGGCCTCTGACCTCACCAGCCACCACCATCCAGCCCATTCCTACATCCCTGCATCTTTAATCCTCCCTCCTCCACCTGTCATGGTAGAGTTGGCATCTCTTTTTCGCTCACTGTAGACCAACCCTGTCCTCCTTCCGAGTACTCTGCAGGCTGTTAATGTGCCTCCTGCTGTTAAATCCTTTGTGATTGGTGTTTAATCTGCCATAACAGGATACCAGAGAAAGGACATAAACAGCAGATGTGTCTTATCTCACAGATCTGGAGATTGCAAGGCCCCCCTCGGGAGGCTAGGAGTCAGGGCAGTTTCTATGGCAGCCTCAGGGGCCCACTGTTCTTCACCATGAGGTGACATTTCCCTGCAGGAACAGGCTGCAGCACAAGAGCAAGTCTTTCCGGAACAGGCTCTGTCATGCCCAGCTTGAATAAGCTACTTGATGTTCTGTGATTCATGACCTTGTTTCCTGGAAGCAAACTGTCAAGCAAAAAGAATGGTTCTACATGTGCTTTGGCCATTCCAGGGAGATCACCAGGAACTCCATATTGAATCCAACCTGGTGAGAAGAACGCAGGGTGCGATACTTCCCCCGCAGCAAAGTCAACTTGTTCCCACCTGTGGGCCTGTGGCCTGTGAGCTCCTGTTGATTGGGCATAGCGGCTTGTGAAACTGTGAAGCATGACTTGTGCTGGGTGTTCTAGACAAAGAACAGCCCAAACCTACTTTGTGCTGTGTGGGAGAACGGTGCATGAGCACCATTCTCACGCATTCTTTGTGGCATTAGCATTCTCTGTCCTCTTTGCCAAGTGAAATGTCTTGGGGAGTTCAAACTTGTCTTGATGAGCAGACTGCCTGGAGATGCACCTAGTGCCAAGTGCCTCCCCACAGCAGCAGGGACCCAGCATCCTCTAGCTTCTAACCTTCCACAGCTCTTGTGTCTGCCCTCTGGGAACTGATCTTCAGCCTGCACCTCAGACCCTCTAGGACTCATCCTCCCTACCTTTCTGGCCTGTTTACAGTGAGAGCATTCTAAAAATGTACCAATTTAGAAATTTATTCCATGTAAGGATCCATCATCTCCCATTGACAAATACTATCTCAATAGCAATTCAAACCAATAAGATGCAAGAGGCTTCCCTAAAGGGAGTGCAAAGTATATTGCCTTCACAGCTCTAGAAAACAGCCTAAGAAAGTAAAGGCCTTCATTGCTTAGCAGATGCAATGAAGGTTGAGATGACACAGGCCTTTATAGAAAGGGACCCCGTATGACAAATTTCCCTGAGAGCTGACACAGCCAAGAGACTACTTGGAAACCCAGTTTGTCTGACTGGCTGGAAGCTGTACCCCATATTATGTGTACATTCTGGATTGCAGAGATCAAGCTCTCAAAATAGAAACAGGATGCCTAGCAGTTCAAGTAGAACATATACATCTCAAAGGCACAGGGAGATAAATTCAAGTTCCTCACAGAAGGGCTTTTGTTCCTTTAAGGTCAGAATTCTGAGAAGATATTTTATCAAGACAACTTCCTCTAACTGCATACACAAAATTCAAAACGTGTTTTGGAGTATCAACAGAGCTCCATCTTGGGTGAGTTCTCAATTAAGTGAGTACTTGCACTAAGCACAGGTGGCTGCAACCCAGGGCACTAAGCCCGGCCGAGAGGAGTTACCCCACGACCGAGGTCAGGAGCAGTGGCCGAGAGTGCCAGGCTACGACGGCGCAGGAACGGCCGGGAGGAGCTACCCCACGTCTGAGGTCAGTGGCAGCCTGGAGGAGACACCTCGCACCCGAGGCCAGGGGTGGTGGCCCTCAGGAGGAGCCACCCTGTGCTGGAGGCCAGGGGCAGCGCCTGAGGCCAGGGGCAGCGGCCGGGAGGAGCAACCCGAGGAGCAGTGGCTGCGCAGGCATAGGAGGGCCTAGAGGGGCTATCCCATGTTGAAGGTCAGGAACAGTGGCGGTAAAGAGATACCCCTCATCCAAGGTAAGGAGCAGCGGCTGTGCTTTGTTGGAGCAGCCGTGAAGAGATACCCCAGGCCCAAGGTAAGAGAAACCCAAGTAAGATGGTAGGTGTTGCANAGGAGGTCACCATTATCTTTATTACCTCCACCATAGTTTGGTCTCAGGTCAAACAACAGGGAGGGAACACAGCCCTGCCCATCAATAGAAAATTGGATTAAAGATTTACTGAGCATGGCCCTGACCATCAAAACAAGACCCAGTTTCCACACAGTCTCTCCCATCAGGAAACTTCCATGAGCCTCTTACCTTATCCATCAGAGGGAAGAAAGAATGAAAACCACAATAACAGAAAACAAATCAAACTGATCAGATGACAACAGCCTTGTCTAACTCAGTAAAACTATGAGCCATGCTTTGTAGGGTGATGCAAGATGGATGGGTCATGCTGGAGAGTTCTGAAAAAACATGGTCCACAGGAGAAGGGAATGGCAAGCCACTTCAGTATTCTTGCCTTAAGAACCCCATGAACTGTATGGAAACACAAAAATATAAGACACTGAAAGATGAACTCCCCAGGTTCACATCCACAACACATCCAGTTGTAGATATGACTGGTGATGGAAGTAAAGTCTCTTGCTATAGAGAACAATATCACATAGGAAGTGGAATGTTAGGTCCATGAATCATAGTAAATAGAAAGAGGTCAAACAGGAGATGGCAAGAGTAAACGTCAACATTTTAGGAATCAGTGAACTAAAATGGACTGGAATNTGGAAGTAAAGTCTCTTGCTATAGAGAACAATATCACATAGGAAGTGGAATGTTAGGTCCATGAATCATAGTAAATAGAAAGAGGTCAAACAGGAGATGGCAAGAGTAAACGTCAACATTTTAGGAATCAGTGAACTAAAATGGACTGGAATAGGTGAATTTAATTCAGATGACCATTATATCTGCTACAAGATATAATGGGCAAAGAATCCCTTAGAAGAAATGGAATAGCCATCATAGTCAACAAAAGAGTCCTCAATGCAATGCAATCTCAAAAACAACAGAATGGTCTCTGTTCATTATCAAGGCAAACCATCCAATATTTCAGTAATCTAAGTCTATGTCCCAACCAGTAATGCTGAAGAAGCTGAAGCTGAACAATTCTATGAAGACTTACAAGAACTTCTAGAACCAACACCAAAAAAGATGTCCTTTTCATTATAGGAGACTGGAATGCAAAAGTAGGAAGTCAAGAGATACTTGGAGTAACAGGCAAATTTGGCTTTGGAGTGCAAAATGAAGCAGGGCCAACGTTAACAGAGGTTTTCCGAGAGAACACCCTGGTCACAGGAAACATTTTCTTCCAACAGCGCAAGAGAAAAGTCTACACAGGAGCATCACCTGATGGTCAATACTGAAATCAGATTACTTATATTCTTTGCAGTCAAAGATGGAGAAGCTCTATACAGTCAGCAAAAACAAGACAAGGAGTTTACTGTGGCTCAGATCATGAACTCGTTATTGGCAAATTCAGACTTAAATTGAAGAAAGCAGGGAAAACCACTAGACCATTCAGGTATGACTAAAATCAAATCCATTATGATTATACGGTGGAAGTGACAGATTCATGGGATTAGACCTGATAGACACAGTGCCTGAAGAACTATGGACAGAGGTTTGTGACATTGTACAGGAGGCAGTGATCAAGACCATCCCCCCAAAAAAAGAAATTCAAAAAGGGAAAATGGTTGCCTGAGGAGGCCTTACAAATAACTGAAAAAAGAAGATAAGCTAAAGGTAAAGGAGAAAATGAAAGATATACCCATTTGAATGCAGGGTTCCAAAGAATAGCAAGGAGAGATAACAAAGCTTTGTTCAGTGATCACTGAAAAGAAATATAAGAAAGCAATAGAATGGAAAGACTGGAGATCTCCTCAAGAAAGTTAGAGATACCAAGGGAACATTTCATGCAAAGATGGTCTCAATAAAGGACAGAAATGGTATGGACCTAACAGAAGCAGAAGATATTAAGAGGTGGCAAGAATACACAGAACTATACAAAAAAAGATATTTATGACCCAGATAATCACGTTGTTGTGATCATCACCTAGAGCCAGACATCCTGGAATGAGAACCCAAGTGGGCCTTAGGAAGCATCACTACAAACGAAGCTAGTGGAGATGATGAAATTTCAGTTGAGCTATTTCAAATCCTAAAAGATGATGCTGTTAAAGTGCTACACTCAATACACCAGTAATTTAGAAAACGCAGCAGTGTCCACAGGACTAGAAAAGGTTTTCATTCCAATCGCAAAGAAAGGCAATGCCAAAGAATGCTCGAACTACTGCAAAATTGCACTCATCTCACATGCTAGTAAAGTAATGCTCAAACTTTCTCCAAGACAGCCTTCAAATGTACGTGAATCGTGAATTTGCAGACGTCTAAGCTCGATTTAGAAAAGGCAGAGGAAACAGAAATCAAATTGCCAGCATCCTTTGGATCATTGAAAAAGCAAGAGAATTCCAGAAAAACATCTACTTCTGCTTTGTTGACTATGCTAAAGCCTTTGACTGTGTGGATCACAATAAACTGTGGAAAATTCTGAAAGAGTTGGGAGTAGCAGACCACCTGACCTGCCTCCTGAGAAATCTGTGTGCAAATCCAGAAGCAACAGTTAGAACTGGACATGGAACAACAGACTGGTTCCAAATAGAGAAAGGAGTATGTCAAGGCTGTATATTGTCACCCTGTTTATTTAACTTATATGCAGAGTACTTCAGGTGAAATGCCAGGCTGGATGAAGCACAAACTGGAACCAAGATTGCTGGGAGAAATATGAATAACATCAGATATGCAGATGATATCACCCTTATGGCAGAAAATGAAAAAGGACTAAACAGCTTCTTGATGAAGGTGAAAGAGGAGGATGAAAGAGCTGACTGGAAATTCAACATTTAGAAAATGGCATGGCATCCGTTCCCATCACTTCATGGCAAATAAATGTGAAAACAATGGAAACAGTGATAGATGGTTTTGTTGTTGTTTTGAACTACAAAATCACTCCAGATGGTGACTGCAGCCATGAAATTAAAAGATGCTTGCTCCTTAGAAGAAAAACTATGACCAACCTAGACAGTATATTAAAAAGAAGAGACATTACTTTGCCAACAATGGTATGTCTAGTTAAAACTATGGTGTTTCCACTTGTCATATATGGATGTGAGAGTTGGACTATAGAGAAAGCTGAGCGCTGAAGAATTGATGCTTTTGATCTGTGGTGTTGGAGAAGATTCTTGAGTCCCTTGGACTGCAAGGAGATCAACCCAGTCAATCCTAAAGGAAATCAGTCCTGAATATTCATTGGAAGGACTGATGCTGAAGCTAAAACTCCAATACTTTGGCCACCTAATGGGAAATAAGTGACTCACTGGGAAAGACTCAGGTGCTGGGAAAGATTGAAGGCAGGAGGAGAAGGGGATTACAGAGGATGAGATGATTGTATGGCTTCACCTACTTGATGGACATGAGTTTGACAAGCTCTGGGAGCTGGTGATGGAGAGGGAAGCCTGGTGTGCTGCAGTCTATGGGGTCACAAATAGTCAGACGTGACTGAGAGACTGAACTGATTGAGCAGCAGCAGGAACAACTGGATTCTTGCCTCATTGCACTGTGGAAGATGACTGGCTGGATAATGCTTAGTTACCCTGGCTTCCACTAACTTTCCTGAAGTTCATTCAGTTGTGGGTCTCTCCGGGAGAATTTGCTCAAATGGGTGCCATACTCCTTTGATAGCCCTGTCACTGGCAAGAATTTGTTCAAGTTTATGTGTCTAAGAATAAAACCTTGTTCAGGTTTCATATGATTTCTTCCACATGTTGAGACACTTTTTTGATACAGACCAAAGGCCAGAGTATTCAAGTGGAGGCAAAATGGAAGTTTCAAAAGGCTCACATTTCATGTATTATTAAATGACCGATTTCACAGTGTGATAG